>JAVANC010000011.1:8186600-8696600 GCA_033319125.1 Parnassius glacialis | reverse complement strand
TTGAAATATTATAATAAAAATCTCTGATTATTATAATAATCAAGTATGTATGAAATTTGATTTTTTGAATATTGTGTATTTGTACAGCGATCTTTTTGAGCCGCTGCAAATAACCGATACAATATCCACTCACGACGGCTCTTGACGCCGAATTTCCGTATATACACTCTTATCTATGACGCCGAACTAGCCGAGTGAGTGAGGCAGTCTCTATTTATATTATTTTCATACAAGGCTGCTAAAACATCGAAAATTTCAACATTTTGCAGCCGAAGAAAATTAATTATAACCAAACAAAACAAAATTAAACTGTCATTTACATTCAATGGCTTCCTACATAATAGATAAAGTTTTAAAAATAGATTGAGTTGAATAATTGATATTTTCAAAAGTTATCGTGTTTACGAAGCCATACGAACTTGATAAATCCACACCATAAGCAACTTTAACCCCTTTTTTATGTAAAAATAGCAATTAATCGATTTAAAAAAATATTAATAAGTTCAACAATCATTTATCTTTAGACACAACTCTTATGAAGTCTATTTGCCCTACGAATTTGGCATCAAGATAATAAACGGGTACCTCACTTTGCTTGTGTTAAAAGCAAAACACTTATGAAGATAAGCAAGTAAAAATTAAACCTAAAAATGTTTCGAACATTTTGTAATTTACATACTCAATAACTGTTATTATTAAACAGAAAAATTATCGGAGTTAAACCCAATTCATCACAATTCTGATATTTTTTTAAAATTAACAACTAATTCCAAATATTTTCATTTTTTCTGCAGTTCCAAATTAACAGTATTTAAAACAAGATGGGAAACATAATGTCAAGTGGGCACTAGTTGTAGAGCCTTAGAATATTATTGACACCATTGTTGCATATAAAATTGGGCCTTGTGAAACAATTTGTGAAAACTCTGGATCAAATTCTGAAGCTTTCGAATATTTAAAGTGATTCTTTCAAATTCGAATTCAAATTTATTTATTGCCAGTATGTAGTACATAATATTATGATGTTGTTATTTATTAATGAGACCTTACATTCTACCAAGATAATGGCGTGCAATATCTACAATATACAAAAATATTATTATTAGAATTTAACGAGGTAAATTATTTAAGAAAATAATTATGTAGTTACTAAAAATATTTTAGCGTCAAGTATTTAAATTACAATAAATATATGTCAAAAATGGAATTAATTAGGTAGTTGATTATATATAAATGTATAGTATCTAAAAAAAAATCAAAAAATATAATAAAATAAAATTAATAAGTTTTTCTATATTTCACCATTATTTTACATTTCTTTATATATTTATATATAAATTCCCAAATTACCTGAAGCTAAAGTCAAAGCGGGTATTTTCGTCGGAACTAAACAGACGGATCTCCAAATGCATGTGGCGGGACTTACGCAACTTCAATACAGCTTGTATTGAAGAAGCGATCGAGCGAAACCAAGGCTCCAAAGTCTTTGCCAGAGATCTGTCTGCCAGAATTAGCCAACTGTCAAAGCTGAAGACCGAGTATGGCAGCATCGTTTCCGGGACACTTGAGATTTTGAGTGAGATTGAGAGGTTCTATGGGCAGCTGTACACGTCATCGTTGGAGCCACACGCAAGTGTGAGTAACGATCCAAGAGCGAGTCTAATCCGACATTATTCCAAAGATATCCCGGACGTCAGTCTGAGCGAGATTAGAATTGCTCTCCAGCGTCTTAAAAACGGCAAGGGCCCAGGCGAGGATGGAATTACAGCGGAGCTTCTGAAAGCGGGTGGAAAACCGGTACTGGAAGTCCTTCAGAGGCTCTTTAGTTCCGTCCTCCATGGTGGCATTACACCGGAGGCGTGGAGCAGAATTGCGGTGGTCTTGTTCTTCAAGAAAGGTGACAATGCTCTCTTGAAGAACTACAGACCGATTTTCCTTCTGAGCCGCGTCTACGTGCCGTTTTCGAGAGTCAATACGAATCGTCTCGCACGCAGACTTGACGACTTCTAGCCTCCCGAACAAGCCGGTTTTCGAAAAGGCTTTAGTACCATAGACCACATACACACCCTTCGGCAAATTGTACAGAAGACAGAGGAGTATAATCTGCCACTTTGCCTTGCGTATGTGGACTATGAGAAAGCCTTAGATTCCGTCGAAATTTGGGCGGTTCTGCAGTCCCTTCAGAGGTGCCAAGTTGACTGTCGGTATATCAAAGTGCTGAAGTGTTTGTACAGTAGGTCTACGATGGCTATCTGAGTACAGAATCAGAATACGAAACCTATCCAACTGCAGAGAAGTGTAAGACAGGGTGACGTTATATTCCCGAAACTCTTCACCGCTGCACTGGAAAACGTTTTCAAGCTACTGGACTGGAAAGGATACGGTACTAATACCAATGGCGAGTACATCACTCACCTTCGATTTGCCGACGATATAGTCCTTATGGCAGAATCGCTGGAGGACCTAAGGACTATGCTCAATAACCTCAATAGTGTTTCCCAACGGATAGGTCTTAAGATGAACATGGACAAAACAAAAAATCATGTTTAATGTCCATGTCACACCTATTCCGGTAGTTGTTGGGAGCACTTAGCTCGAAGTTGTTGTCGATTATATTTACCTGGACAAATATTCCGACTAGCTAAGTCGAACTTCGACCGAGAGGTCAATTGACGGATTCAACTCGGCTGGGGAGCGTTCGGGAAACTACGACACATCTTCTCATCAGACATACCTCAAAACTGGAAAACGAAATTTTACAACCAGTGCGTGTTGCTAGTGATGACTTACGGATCTGAGACGTGGTCCTTCACTGCTGGCCGTATGAGGAAGCTCAAGGTCGCTCAGTGAGCTATGGAGAGGCCTATGCTCGGGGTTTCTATGCGTGATAAACTTAGAATTGAGGATATCCGCAATTGAACCAGAGTAACCGACATAGCCCAACGGATTAGTAGGCTGAAGTGGCATTGGGCTAGCCATATAGCTCGAAGAACCGATAACCGATGGGGAAGAAAGTTTCTCGAGTGGCAGCCTCGTACTGGTGGGCGAAATGTAGAAAAGATTTTTCTTTGCTTTATTATTGATATTTCTATTTTGATTTATGGTATTTACGGTGAATAATCTCTGTAAAATGCTCATTTTCAGAGTTTTTGCATTCTTATATTGCTTCACATTTACAATTCGCAATAATAATCCGCAAAAAGCATTTAGGAAAGTTGCAATTTGTCTGGATTATGATAGACTATTCAACTAGTAAGCTTCGATGAAAATTTTAAAGTTTTGTTTTCGCGTCCGCCATCTTTCGAATACTTGACCGTCTACAGTTAACGGTCATATAGTCATAAGTTCATTATTACAATATTGACTTGATTTTATAGGTCATAAGTTCCTTATTACAATATTGACTTGCTCCAACTTATTATTCTCAGATAACTATTTCTTAAGTCTACTTGCGACACCATGTATATTAGTAACACTTGTTTTATGTTGTAGAATATTTATTAAGAAGGACTTACAATTTAACACGTAGCTCTTGAGCGTTGCTATACCAGAGAGAGAGAGAGAGTGAGAGAGAGAGAGAGAGAGAGAGAGAGAGAGAGAGTAATCTGAGACAATACTTATATTTTATAATCATAGATAAATATATTACAGGTGTAATGTTTATTGGCGATATTTGATTCCTGAGAATTGATCCCATTGAATGTTGATTGGCATCATAAATCCTAATAACTTTTAACATTTTGATTCACGGTACTCGTAAACGAGAAGAATTACATTAATGAATTAAAGTAAAAATATATTCGCCTTGTAGTAGCGTCAAAAGTACTAGTACCTATGAATAAAATAAGAACTGCGTTGCTTACATACACCCTACAACTAATAGTCACTGGCCGAAGAGTGTTTTGAGACAAAAAACCTGTTCATTTACATTTTATACCAATGCGAGATATGAAACCAAGTCTGTCGCAAAAATCTCATTATGTTATATATGTCTGAAATTATGAAAATTGTCTTAATAAATTACAGATTGGTGTATTTTATGGGCAGCAAAGAAGCCATCATAATGCTCCAATAAATGTTGGCAGTTTTCACATGTCCTCGGATTAACTACTAAAGCTAGGTTTATCCACAAGTTATTCTTCACTACTTCATCACTGAACAGAGGGAAAATTGGCTCACAAAATGTGCTATAACAGTTTCATTGGTCATCACAGGAATCGTACACGTTTTGCACCCGTGACATGAAATCTTACAGCGAGTTACACGGCTCTCGTATTTGTTTCAATAAAATTATAAAAAACTGTAAAGAAGGTTTTTCATCAATGTGGACTACATATACCTTGTAATTAGTTATCTACCGATGCCACCAACTATTTTATCAAATACATATATAAAAAATCTCAAAGTGCGCGTTATTTTAAATTACATCGGATAACTTGATACCAAATTGAACTTAGGCGGTGGTCTCCTATAAACACCATCGGTCGCTAGTGAAATTATTATTTTTTTCTTTTTTTTTAAAACGTTACCTCCACACTAGGATTTTCTCATGTATCGTAGAGGCAGTTTACAAACACAAATTGAACAAGGACAAACATCCAGACCCGGAACAATTATTTGTAGGCCATACAAATACTTGTTCCGTGCGGGATACGAACCCACGCCCCCCTAGCGCAGCAACTCATTGCTAAGCCACTGCGCCATGGAGCCGTCGGACGCCTATTGGTACGCCGATAGACACCCAATATATTCAACTAAAGATATTCTCTCAAACACAATTTTGTGTACACAGTATCATGTACACAGTACATTGTGTACACAGTATCATGTACACAGTACATTGTGTACACAGTATCATGTAGTGGTAAAGTAAAAAATGACTTTCAAAAAGAATTACACATGTCATCTATATTGAATAAAAATTATTCTATTCTATTAAGTATTCAGTTATAGATTTTGCAAACGTGACAATTACGGTAAATTATCCTGATAATGCCCACCACTGGATATTTCAAGTGTGACAATTTTTTGTAAGAAAAGTATTCAATACCATGGACGTATAAAAAAGGTAAGTCCTTTTTTTATACGTCCATGCATAATACTTATTTTATCAGTTTCTTAATGAAAGTTTATTTAACAGTAAGTAGATAGCACTATTATTCGATTAAAGCTACGAAAGCCAAAATTGTACCATCTAGTAATAGCAGCACCGGTAGCCTAAGGTGCGGCTAGGTTGGTCCAAGGCCGCCCAGTATCTTACACAGAGTCTCGCACAAAAAGATCAGATTAATTTACACCTATTTCGTCGATATTGTTTACGACGTCTCTGTCTTAATTTCTGTTTTGGTCTGATACCTCAGACCAAAACATAAATTCATACTTATATAAAATCAGCATGTCTTACCAGACATGCTGATTTTATATAAGTATTATGATTTGAGTTTGAGTCGGTAAGTTTTATAAAACTCGTGAAAAATTAAAAAACAAAAGATCATGTTTAATATTTTCTTTTTGATACTTTAAATGCTTATTGACATATTTAATCAACTTTATCGAAGTTTAAACTTTAAAAACTTTACTGTCGTCAATATTTTCTTAACAAACGTCTTCATTTTATGGTATAATATTATTGCGTGCCTTAAGCGCAAAGCGCGTGGGTATGTTATACTAGCGCCTAAAATCAAGATTCCAACGTTTTTTCGCATGAAATCATATCTAGCAATCATATTATACATATAAACGATATATAAAGCACATTGTCAGAAAGATAAATGATTGTTGAAGTTATTAATATTTTTTTAAATCGATTAATTGCTATTTTACATAAAAAAGTGGTTAAAGTGGCTTATGCTGTAGATTTATCAAGTTCGTATGGCTTCGTTAACACGATAACTTTTGAAAATGTCAATTATTCAACTTAATCTATTTTTAAAACTTTATCTATTATGTAGGAAGCCATTGAATGTAAATGGCAGTTTAATTTTGTTTTGTTTGGTTATAATTAATTTTCTTCGGCTGCAAAATGTTGAAATTTTCGATGTTTAGCAGCCTTGTATTAAAATAATATAAATAGACACAGCCTCACTCACTCAGTTAGTTCGGCGTCAAGCGCCGTCGTGAGTGGATATTGTATCGGTTGTTTGCAGCGGCTTAAAAAGATCGCTGTACAAATACACAATATTCAAAAAATCAAATTTCATACATACTTGATTATTATAATAATCAGAGATTTTTATTGCAATATTTTAAAAGCACAGAATAAATAATAATAGTATGTACTAAAAGTAAATAGGATGTAATATTTATACTTAAATACGTCTTGGACTTTATGGAGTGACCTGAATGATGATATTATGATCGTATGCGTATTATGCGTCGTGCACTTTTGGATTTTCCAAACATTTAAAAAAAAATTAAAAATTGAAGTTTGACATAAAATTATCGGAAAATTGGAAGTATAATAAAGTTTTTAGTGAAAACTTGTGTGTATTAAAACTATTTTAAGAAATTCAATATATTCATGTTATACGTAATTTTTTTATTCCGCTTAGGGCATGCATAATTGGATTTACCAATAGTTTTTATTATCACCACGTACGAGACTTTGGCGACTAAAATCCACATTTTTAACAAACAAATAACTTCAAAGACAAATTTCAGTTTTATACTATCGGTATTGCGTTTACTAAACTATCGGCCAAGTACGGGCAACACTTTTAACGTATTTCAAAACTAAAATTATTGCCAATTTATTGCTCTTTAAATGATCTAGCAAAATCCAAAATTGCTCCATCTCTATTGTTATTAGTTAATTTAAAATTAATATTTAAAAAAAATTAATTATATAAAATTTAATTTTATTATAAAACATAAAATATCTACTTTTTAAAATTAAACTGTATTCCAATGAGGCCAATGAGAGCATCCACGACTTTTTCTGCCACCAGGGCGGCGCCACCTTACAGTGAGGTAAAATATTTGACAGATTTCATAGCGGGAACGATAATTTCTTAGGAAAATGTAATCTTTCAGGTTTCTTTCTGTATTATTAGTTATATTTTATATTAATTACATTAGAAATGAATAAACCAAACTATAAATATAACTAAAAGCCGTTTAAAAAAAACAGAGTTATAAAGTGCAAAAAATTTAAAAAGAAAATTACTGACGCAGTGTGTTGTGTATTAATATAATACTCAAGATAATGATAAACTATTATTTAAAACGAATTTCTCAATTAACTGACATTGTGTAACAAAACACTTTACCTCAGTCGCTACTAGCGACATCTGGTGAGTGGAAGATTATTAGCCCTCCTTATTTGCTCCTCAAATCTTCCAGTATAATCCAAAATAATATATAAAAAAATCGGAGGTAAATAATAATATGTATGAAAATTTCTAATTGTAATAAAATATTTTTTTTATTTTTTGTTGTATATGATAAGAGTGACAAACGAGCACACAGTCCACCTGATGGTATGTGGTTGCTGTGGCCCATTAATATCTACATCTATCCTCGACTAGGATCTAAAAGACTACGATCCAAAGTACTTTTACTTTCCAGTAAAAAGGGTCTTCGGTTTTCTACCTCAGCATACGAAACAGCAGCAGAGGTGAGCTGGAGGCTGGCTATTATACGCTAATATTCTGTGAGAGCGTGGTCCTTCCCCGGTCAAGCTGAATAATTCGTGCTACAACTAGACTACTAATATAGCTGCAGCATGGCTCTACCACGTAAAAATAGGTGATCGATAAATACATTTTCACTGTTAGCTCCAATTATGTTATTTTCATTATAATTATTATTATTTAGCTCACAAAAGCTTAAGCATGGTTTTGTTCCGTTATAGGAGGAAAGTCAAGCTTAATTGGCACGCGTGAAAAGCAGATTATCGATCGCAGTACCAGACGACTCGCACCCTTGGCGCTGTTACACGGCACCGGACTACCAAGGTATTTTATGTTTCTCGTAAAGGGAGAGTGAGCTATTTTGCAATCCTTATTTTGTATTGCATATCATTACTCAGGCCATAAAACATGTAAAGATGGAACCCTCCGCTTTTAGAACTGAGGCACACAATATGAAGACGATTCGGCAATATGAAGACGGAAGGTTGGTAGTCTGCCGCAAGCATAGAAAACCCAAAATGACTGGGTAATAACATACCATAGACTAAAAATATACTGGCAATATATATATATATATATATATATATATATATATATATATAGCAATATATATATATATATATATATATATATATATATATATATATATATAGTTATTATTTATTTATTTACTTCAGGTAGAGCCCGTAAGTGTTATTAACAAATTAAATTGTAGCTAGGGATTAGTAAAAATACATTTAAAACACTACAATAACAAGATGTTTTTTTAAATTGTTGGATAAATCCACACAATATCATATACGTAAACTGTTATTATTATCGAATAAATTTTCATATGAAAAATACATACTAATTTTTTTCCTACAAATAGTTGCAAATTTGGAATTAATTAGGATATTTTATGCTTGAAATAACCTTTTTAAAATATTTTTTCCAGATCTATTTAGTAATAAAGTGGAAGTTTATGACATACGTAATTCAAATAACAATGTGTATTGGCGTTGAAAGAATATCCAATAGCCCAATTCGTTTCGTGGGTGTGGCTCCATCTTCACAGCATCTTCTTAACAACAACTAGATCTAAAGTAAAAAAACTGCGGTTGCCAACCCGCCTGACAAAAGCGGAAAGTATAGCAAATACCCTCCTTACGAGATTATCTGTGTGGAGGCCTATGTTCAGTAGTTGACTTTAATAGATTGTAATGAACGTAATTTCATAAACTATTAGATCACGTCGAAACATCGTCATCTACTTAGGGGGTCTAAGAATTTTCCTCGTTAAATGACTTCGTAAAATGATATTTGTAAGATTTTTTTAGGATAAGGGTGACAAACGAGCACACAGTCCACCTGATGGTAAGTGGTTGCTGCGGCCCATAGACATCTACATCTATTCTCTATTACAAATCAAAATGTAGATGCGTTGTCGCCCGTGAGGACTAAGATAGAATGCCTCATTCCCAGTAAAAAGGGCTTCCGGCCACCTGCACTCACCAAGCGAAACGCAGAGGTAAACCTCTACTTCACGCTGGTTTTCTGTGAGGTCGTGGTACCACCCCGGTTCGAGCCAGCCCATCCGTGCGACAGCAAAAGCTGCCGCACGGACTCTACCATGCACTCTGCACGTAACTGAGTAACATCAAAAATTTACTGAATTTTTACCTTGGTAGTACCAAAATAATTAAAACAAAACATATTCCCGGGAATAAGCTGCACCTACCTGCCTTTTGTTGGATTTTAATTCAAAATGTACATTCATAAAGTACCAATAATCTCTGAAGAGGTGAGTCTACCGATAAACTTAAACAATATCCCCCAAGAATCAGATCGGAAGGATTTTTTATAGGATAGGGTGACAAACGAGTACAAATCCACCTGATTGTAAGTGGTTGCTGCGGCCCATAGACATCTACATTTACCCTCAACAAAGAATCAAAATGCAGATGCGTCGTCACCCATGAAGACAAAGATGGAATGCCTCTTTTCCAGTAAAATAGATTAAAGCATACAGTATGAAAACAGCTCTATGTAAACAAGTACAATTAAAATCTTAGAATTATACTAATTAGGTCAATCTCAAGTTTCGTAATCTTCAGGGTTATTAACAGAAATATTACTATTATCCTTACTACTGCTTCCTGATCTTCATTTAGTTTTTCATCACAAGTTTTGTAATATTTGAACTCATCATCAATATAATCAAAAATATAAATGGTTAAGATCGAAAATCTAATTATCTCACAATAGAGCCATAATTTATTAAATTTATCTCGAATGAGCATGGTTTTTGAGCAACAAAATTATTAGGAGTTTTAGAATCTCTAATATAAACAATTTTCTGTTTATCCTTTTGCGCATCATTAACTATTATTTACATTACTTTTGGTAGAAGATCATCATTGCGAATTGGGTTTATCTTTATCTTAGGTTTCTACACATTTATAATTGAGAATAACTATTTAAACCTGTTAGTTCTGAGCTTTTGTAGTTTAAAGGGTACAAATTAAAAAGAAAGTATATATATATACAGTATATAACAAAAACCCCGTTGGTCGTTTCAGGGACGTTTAGGTGTACACATAGGCATGGCAATTATGATATCGAAATTTTTTTTTGGTTGCTGTAAATGGAATTTAAGAGTTTCTAATCATATAACTTACTAAATTTAACATTTCTAAAAATGTTATTTGCTTCTGAACTTACCGACACGTGCCAACATATTATTATCTACGGCCGCTCTGAGGTAACTGACACGGCTGCCACAAAGCAAGCCGTTGCGCGGCGAGCGCCTCTAAGGTTTTTGTGTAAATGATTATACCTATTTAGACACAGTTATTCTGGGAAAAGTTAAATTTAAAAATAACAGAAATTATACTGAAATATATTTTTTTATATATTTTTTTAATAATGTGTTGGCAGTTTATGAATATTCCATTTCCCTTCTTGAATACCTAATAATATTTGATATGTTAATATTTATTTTATTTTTTATAATATCAGTGGTTATTTATAATAACAGTGGTAGAGCCACGCGGCAGCTTTTGCTGTCGGACGGATGGGCCGGCTCGAACCGGGGTGGTATTTGTAGGAAAAAATTAGTATCTATTTTTCATATGAAAATTTATTCGATAATAATAACAGTTTAAGTATATGATATTGTGTGGATTTATCCAACAATTTAAAAAAAATCTTGTTATTGTAGTGTTTTAAATGTATTTTTACTAATCCCTAGCTACAATTTAATTTATTAATAACACTTACGGGCTCTACCTGAAGTAAATAAATAAATAATAACTATATATATATATATATATATATATATATATATATATATATATATATATATATATATATATATATATATATACAACGTGTCCCAAAATTCAACGATAAGCCAACACCGGAGGATAGACCTACCCCGGACTCATTGGGGAAAAAAATAAAAAAAAATTAATCCCAATTATATTTTAAGTTATATAAAAAAATGAAATTCTTCAGAAATTGAGACCGTTTATGATATTTTTCACTACCATGACCACAATTTTTTAAATATTTTTTTCTTTTTTTTATAGGCAACCTGAATAGTACTGCTATCTACCACAATTCTTAAAAACTCCAGAATAACTCTTGTTTTATCAGGAAAATTAATGAAACTTATTTTATTCCCTAAATTTTTTGAAGACTTTTACTTTTAACCAAATTTAACTTATCGTGGTGTAAAAAAAAAGTATGGCAAGTTTTTTTAAAAATTGACGCAACTAACCAAAATTCCAAAATGGTATAATACTCTAGGAAATCAAGTTATAAAAAAATATGGGCCTATTATTTTTAAACAGGGGCCAAATTCCTTAAATTGTAATTGTCAGTAATCACTTTTACTACATGCCCAAAATGGGTTCCTGTTACAATTTCTAGGAATTCGAATGGGGCATTAATACCTTAGATGTTAGAGAGAGATAGACAGATAGAGATATTTACGTTAAAAAGAGACAACAACAAGACAGGTGGAGAAGCTGTTATTATTCTCAGGAAGTCGGTTCAGTACGCTCTGCTCCTTTGTTTACTGCGCACCGTTCCCAATTCAACTTACGTGGACCTCGTACATACTTTTGGCTTGGCTTTTTGGACTGGAATCGACCTGCAAACTTAACTGACCTGGCATTATTTGGACTGGAAGTGATCTGCAAACTGAGCTGACCTGGCATTATCTTGGACTACGATTGTGTATTTTGTGATTAAGAGTTCTGGCGCATTTTGGACTGTTTGGCGTTTAACATGCCGCAACCGTACACACCACAGGAATACGCTAATATGCATTTAATCTATGGAGAATGCCAATGTAATGCTAACGCTGCTAGCAGACTGTATCGAGAAAGATACCCAAATGCTCAAAAATATCCTGATTATCGAGTGTTTATTAATGTGCATCAAGCGTTTTCGGAGGGTCGTATGCCATCCATTAGGAGAAGCGCTGGAAGACCTAGATTGGATCGTGATGAAGAAGTTCTCAATGAGATAGAAAATGACTCGACTACTTCGGTACGTGCCATAGAAGAAGCTACAGGAATCCCGAAAAGTTCTGCACATCGAAAATTAAAACGTCACAAGCTTCACCCATATCACTACAGGCGTGTGCAGACGTTATTACCACGGGACTATCCGCTACGGGTCACATTTTGCCGTATAATGCTGCAAAGGCACAGTGAAGATCCCCACTTTTTTTTTATAGGATAATGGTGTCAAACGAGCACACAGTCCACCTGATGGTAAGTGGTTGCTGCGGCCCATAGACATCTACATCTATCCTCTATTACAAATCAAAATGTAGATGCGTTGTCACCCGTGAGGACTAAGATGGAATGCCTCATTTCCAGTAAAAAGGGCCTCTGGCCACCTGCACTCACCAAGCGAAACGCAAAGGTAAACCTCTACTTCACGCTGGTTTTCTGTGAGGTCGTGGTACCACCCTGGTTCGAGCCGGCCCATCCGTGCGACAGCAAAAGCTGCCGCGTAGCTCTACCACTGTTAAAAACTTCCTAGACAAAATTCTATGGTCGGATGAAACAACGTGCAAGAAAGATGGGTATTTAAATCTTCACAACCTACTTAGTTGGAGTAATGAAAATCCACACTTGATGAGACAAGACAAATCCCAATATCAATTCAAGGTTAACCTATGGACCGGCATATTAAATGGAAAAGTAATTGGGCCCTTTGAGTTACAAGGAAACTTAGATGGCAATAGTTATTTAAACTTTTTACAAAATGACTTGCAAGAATTGTTAAACGACGTGCCCTTAAGTGATCTTCAAAACATGTGGTTCCAAAATGATGGTTGCCCAGCACAATATGCCCGTCCTGTGCGAGAATATTTAAATCAAGAGTATCCAGGGCGTTGGATCGGGCGACTTGGTCCTATCTTATGGTCACCCCGTTCACCCGATTTGAACCCCCTGGACTTCTTCTATTGGGGTTGTCTTAAAAACAGGGTCTACTCAAAACCCATTGTGACATTGGACGAGCTTCCTCGAAATATCACTCAGGCTGCTGATTACATTAATAGCAGAAGATGTGCAAGACAAATAAAACGAACATTTTTAAGGCGATGTCGTGCATGTATTAATGCTGGTGGCAAACAGTTCGAACATTTGCTATAATGTTAATAACTTAATAAATTACACGTGAAACTGTTTGTACAATTTGTTTTGAAATATTAAACAATTTTCAAGAACTAATACTTTTATTACACCCGACCGTCATTGGGCCCCTGTTAAGAAATAATAGGCCCATATTATTTTATAACTTGTTTTCCTAGAGTATTATACCATTTTGGAATTTTGGTTAGTTGCGTCAATTTTTAAAAAAACTTGCCATTCTAGTGTTCATACTTTTTTTTTACACCACGATAAGTTAAATTTGGTTAAAAGTAAAAGTCTTCAAAACAATTAGGGAATAAAATAAGTTTCATTAATTTTCCTGATAAAACAATAGTTATTCTAGAGTTTTTAAGAATTGTGGTAGATAGCAGTACTATTCAGGTTGCCTATAAAAAAAAAAGAAAAAATATTAAAAAAGTTGTGGTCATGGTAGTGAAAAATATCATAAACGGTCTCAATTTCTGAAGAATTTCATTTTTTTATATTACTTAAAATATAATTGAGATTATTTTTTTTTTATTTTTTTCCCCGATTAGTCCGGGGCAGGTCTATCCTCCGGTGTTGGCTTATCGTTGAATTTTGGGACACGTTGTATATATATATTGCCAGTATATATATATATATATATATATATATATATATATATATATATATATATATATATATATATATCATCATCATCATCATTACGGCCCTTCATAAGTCCACTGCTGAACATAGGCCTCCCCCAACGAATGCCACAAAGCACGGTCCTGAGCCACCTGCATCCATCGACTTCCTGCATGTCTTACCAGGTCGTCATTCTATCTTGTGGGGGGACGCCCTACACTTCGCCTACCGGTACGAGGCTGCCACTCGAGAACCTTTCTTCCCCATCGGTTATCGGTTCTTCGAGCTATATGGCTAGCCCAATGCCACTTCAGCCTACTAATCCGTTGGGCTATGTCGGTTACTCTGGTTCTACTGCGGATATCCTCATTTCTAATTTTATCTCGCAGAGAAACTCCGAGCATAGCCCTCTCCATAGCTCGCTGAGCGACCTTGAGCTTCCTCATACGGCCAGCAGTGAAGGACCACGTCTCAGTTCCGTAAGTCATCACTGACAACACGCACTGGTTGTACAATTTTGTTTTAAGGTTTTGAGGTATTTCTGACGAGAAGATGTGTCGTAGATTCCCGAACGCTGCCCAGCCGAGATGAATGCGTCGATTGACCTCTCGGTCGTATCCGTATATATTACACCGTATCCTTTCCAGTCCAAAAGCTTGAAAACGTCTTCCAATGCAGCGGTGAAGAGTTTCGGGGATATAACGTCACCCTGTCTTACACCTCTCTGCAATTGGATAGGTTTCGTACTCTGGTTCTGTACTCGAATAGCCATCGTAGCTCTACTGTACTTCGATATACCGACAGTCAACTTGGCACCGCTGAAGGGACTGCAGCACCGCCCAAATTTTGACGGAATCAAAGGCTTTCTCATAGTCCACATACGCCAGACATAGTGGCAAATTGTACTCTTCGGACTTCTGTACAATTTGCCGTAGGGTATGTATGTGGTCTATGGTACTAAAGCCCTTCTGGAAACCGGCTTGTTCGGGAGGCTGGAAGTCGTCAAGTCTGCGCGCGTGACGATTCGTAATGACTCTCGAAAACAGCACGTAGACGCGGTTCAGAAGGGAAATCGGTCTGTAGTTCTTCAAGAGAGCGTTGTCACCTTTCTTGAAGAACAAGACCACCGCACTTCTACTCCACGCCTCCGGTGTAATTCCACCATGGAGGACGGAATTAAAGAGCTTCTGAAGGACTTCAAGTAGCGGTCTTCCACCCGCTTTCAGAAGCTCCGCTGTAATTCCATCCTCGCCTGGGGCCTTGCCGTTTTTAAGGTGCTGGAGAGCCATTCTAACCTCGCTCAGACTGACGTCCAGGTTATCTTCGGAATAGTGTCGAATAAGACTCGCTCTTGGATCGTTACTCACACTTGCGTGTGGCTCCAACGATGACGTGTACAGCTGCCCATAGAACCTCTCAATCTCACTCAAAATCTCAGGTGCCCCGGAAACGATGCTGCCACATTCGGTCTTCAGCTTTGACAGTTGGCTCTTTCTGGCAGACAGATCTCTGGCAAAGACTTTGGAGCCTTGGTTCCGCTCGATCGCTTCTTCAATACGAGCTGTATTGAAGTTGCGTAAGTCTCGCCGCATGCATTTGGAGATCTGTCTGTTCAGTTGCCTGTATGCTGTCAAATCTGTTGAAGAATGTAGCCTCATCTCCCATCTAACAGCCATGAGATTAAGAGTGTGATCGGAGAGTTTTTGTGTTCTTCTGCGGCGGGTCTTGCAGAACTTAGCTCCGACCGCATGGACAGTTTCCACGAGCTTGTCATTCATATCGTCCAGTTCATTGCAGTCTTCTAGGCACTGAAAACGGTTTTGTAACTCGAGCTGAAAGGTTTCGGGACTTTGGATTAGACCAAGAGGGGGACGGAGCGTTGACTTCATCAGACGAGACCTCTCCAACTTAACATTTAGGTTCAGTGTGCCTCTAACCATTCGGTGATCGCTGCCGGTTTTCACCCTCGCGATCACTGAGACATCACTGAACAGTTGTCGTCTGGTCGTCATAATGAAGTCAATCTCATTTTTTGTCGAACCGTCGGGGCTCGACCAGGTCCACTTCCTGTGGGGCCGCTTCTTGAAGAAAGAGTTCATCATAAAGAGTCCCTCTTTCTCCATGAAGTCGGCCAGCTGCTGGCCCCTTGGGTTCCGTTGCCCTATTCCAAATTTCCCTACTTTCAGCTCACCGTTCTCTCTTGTGCCTAGTTTTGCATTGAAGTCTCCCATTAACACCGTATATTGGGTTTTGGAGGAATGCATGGCTCTAGAGATATCTTCATACATTTCCTCCACCTCCTCATCGGGGTGTGCCGAGGTTGGTGCGTAAACCTGTATGACCTTCAGCGAATACCGTTTGGTGATTCTGAGTATAAGGTACGCAACCCTCGTCGACACACTCGCGATCTTTACAACGTTGTTAACGAGAGACTTGTGGACGATAAATCCGACACCTCCTTGGGACAGATGGTCGCCTTCCCGGTGTTAGAGCAAGTTGCCGGATTCGAGGATTACCGTGTCCTCCCCCTGTCTTCGGACTTCGGATAATGCTATAATATGCCAGCGCAACTTGTCTATCTCTTCTTCCAGCTCCACGATCTTCTCGTCACTCCTCAAGGTGCGTGCGTTGTACGTTGCCAGGTCGAGTCGTCGTAGGTGGCAACCGAACCTCCACCGGAGATTCTTAGCACCCCCTGCCCCGCCGTTACCATGGTCGCCACCGTAGCCAGGAATAGCGGGGCCGCCGGGGACTGGGGGCCGTCTGTTTGTTGTTTTGATCATTGGGGGTATTTGCCATAGTTGCCACGCTTGGCGAGCGGGTTGGCAACCGCAGTTTTTTTATTGTAATTATCAGGCTATTATCAGGAAGATGCTGCTGCCCATCTCCCGCCTGTTTCCCTTTGTCGCCTTTTACGACACCCACGGGAGGATATGGGGTAGTGGATATTCTGGACCGCCACTACACGGATAGTATATATATATATATATTGCCAGTATCTTTTTAGTCTATGGTATGTTATTACCCAGTCATTTTGGGTTTTCTATGCTTGCGGCAGACTACCAACCTTCCGTCTTCATATTGCCGAATCGTCTTCATATGGTGTGCCTCAGTTCTAAAAGCGGAGGGTTCCATCTTTACATGTTTTATGGCCTGAGTAATGATATGCAATACAAAATAAGGATTGCAAAATAGCTCACTCTCCCTTTACGAGAAACATAAAATACCTTGGTAGTCCAGTGCCGTGTAACAGCGCCAAGGGTGCGAGTCGTCTGGTACTGCGATCGATAATCTGCTTTTCACGCGTGCCAATTAAGCTTGACTTTCCTCCTATAACGGAACAAAACCATGCTTAAGCTTTTGTGAGCTAAATAATAATAATTATAATGAAAATAACATAATTGGAGCTAACAATGAAAATGTATTTATCGATCACCTATTTTTACGTGGTAGAGCCATGCTGCAGCTATATTAGTAGTCTAGTTGTAGCACGAATTATTCAGCTTGACCGGGGAAGGACCACGCTCTCACAGAATATTAGCGTATAATAGCCAGCCTCCAGCTCACCTCAGCTGCTGTTTCGTATGCTGAGGTAGAAAACCGGAGACCCTTTTTACTGGAAAGTAAAAGTCCTTTGGATCGTAGTCTTTTAGATCCTAGTCGAGGATAGATGTAGACATAAAAAAAATAGTTTATCATTATCTTGAGTATTATATTAATACACAACACACTGCGTCAGTAATTTTCTTTTTAAATTTTTTGCACTTTATAACTCTTTTTTTTTTAATCGGCTTTTAGTTATATTTATAGTTTGGTTTATTCATTTCTAATGTAATTAATATAAAATATAACTAATAATACAGAAAGAAACCTGAAAGATTACATTGTCCTAAGAAATTATCGTTCCCGCTATGAAATCTGTCAAATATTTTACCTCACTGTAAGGTGGCGCCGCCCTGGTGGCAGAATAAGTCGTGGATGCTCTCATTGGCCTCATTGGAATACAGTTTAATTTTAAAAAGTAGATATTTTATGTTTTATAGTAAAATTAAATTTTATATAATTAATTTTTTTTAAATATTAATTTTAAATTAACTAATAACAATAGAGATGGAGCAATTTTGGATTCTGCTAGATCATTTAAAGAGCAATAAATTGGCAATAGTTTTAGTTTTGAAATACGTTAAAAGTGTTGCCCGTACTTGGCCGGTAGTTTAGTAAACGCAGTACCGATAGTATAAAACTGAAATTTGTCTTTGAAGTTATTTGTTTGTAAAAAATGTGGATTTTAGTCGCCAAAGTCTCGTACGTGGTGATAATAAAAACTATTGGTAAATCGAATTATGCATGCCCTAAGCGGAATAAAAAAATTACGTATAACATGAATATATTGAATTTCTTAAAATAGTTTTAATACACACAAGTTTTCACTAAAAACTTTATTATACTTCCAATTTTCCGATAATTTTATGTCAAACTTCAATTTTTAATTTTTTTTTTAAATGTTTGGAAAATCCAAAAGTGCACGACGCATAATACGCATACGATCATAATATCATCATTCAGGTCACTCCATAAAGTCCAAGACGTATTTAAGTATAAATATTACATCCTATTTACTTTTAGTACATACTATTATTATTTATTCTGTGCTTTTAAAATATTGTAATAAAAATCTCTGATTATTATAATAATCAAGTATGTATGAAATTTGATTTTTTGAATATTGTGTATTTGTACAGCGATCTTTTTAAGCCGCTGCAAACAACCGATACAATATCCACTCACGACGGCGCTTGACGCCGAACTAACTGAGTGAGTGAGGCAGTGTCTATTTATATTATTTTAATACAAGGCTGCTAAAACATCGTAAATTTCAACATTTTGCAGCCGAAGAAAATTAATTATAACCAAACAAAACAAAATTAAACTGCCATTCACATTCAATGGCTTCCTACATAATAGATAAAGTTTTAAAAATAGATTAAGTTGAATAATTGACATTTTCAAAAGTTATCGTGTTAACGAAGCCATACGAATTTGATAAATCTACAGCATAAGCCACTTTAACCACTTTTTTATGTAAAATAGCAATTAATCGATTTAAAAAAATATTAATAAGTTCAGCAATCATTTATCTTTCTGACAATGTGCTTTATATATCGTTTATATGTATAATATGATTGCTAGATATGATTTCATGCGAAAAAACTTTTGGAATCTTGATTTTAGGCGCTAGTAGAACATACCCACGCGCTTTGCGCTTAAGGCACGCAATAATATTATACCATAAAATGAAGACGTTTGTTAAGAAAATATTGACGACAGTAAAGTTTTTAAAGCATTTAAAGTATCAAAAAGAAAATATTAAACATGATCTTTTGTTTTTTAATTTTTCACGAGTTTTATAAAACTTACCGACTCAAACTCAAATCATAATACTTATATAAAATCAGCATGTCTGGTAAGACATGCTGATATTATATAAGTATGAATTTATGTTTTGGTCTGAGGTATCAGACCAAAACAGAAATTAAGACAGAGACGTCGTAAACAATATCGACGAAATAGGTGTAAATTAATCTGATCTTTTTGTGCGAGACTCTGTGTAAGATACTGGGCGGCCTTGGACCAACCTAGCCGCACCTTAGGCTACCGGTGCTGCTATTACTAGATGGTACAATTTTGGCTTTCGTAGCTTTAATCGAATAATAGTGCTATCTACTTACTGTTAAATAAACTTTCATTTAGAAACTGATAAAATAAGTATTATGCATGGACGTATAAAAAAGGACTTACCTTTTTCCATGGTATCCATGGTATTGAATACTTTTCTTACAAAAAATTGTCACACTTGAAATATCCAGTGGTGGGCATTTTCAGGATAATTTACCGTAATTGTCACGTTTGCAAAATCTTTAACTGAATACTTGATAAAATAGAATATTTTTTTATTCAATATACATTACATGTGTAATTCTTATTGAAAGTCATTTTTTCTTTACCACTACACGATACTGTGTACACAATGTACTGTGTACATGATACTGTGTACACAAAATTGTGTTTGAGAGAATATCTTTAGTTGAATATATTGGGTGTCTATCGGCGTACCAATAGGCGTCCGACGGCTCCATGGCGCAGTGGCTTAGCAATGAGTTGCTGCGCTAGGGGGGCGTGGGTTCGTATCCCGCACGGAACAAGTATTTGTATGGCCTACAAATAATTGTTCCGGGTCTGGATGTTTGTTCTTGTGCAATATATGTTTGTAAACTGCCTCTACGATACATGAGAAAATCCTAGTGTGGGGGTAACGTTTTTAAAAAAAAGAAAAAAATAATAATTTCACTAGTGACCGATGGTGTTTAAGTTCAATTTGGTATCAAGTTATCCGATGTAATTTAAAATAACGTGCACTTTGAGATTTTTTATATATGTATTTGATAAAATTGTTGGTGGCATCGGTAGATAACTAATTACAAGGTATATGTAGTCCACATTGATGAAAAACCTTCTTTACAGTTTTTTATAATTTTATTGAAACAAATACGAGAGCCGTGTAACTCGCTGTAAGATTTCATGTCACGGGTGCAAAACGTGTACGATTCCTGCGATGACCAATGAAACTGTTATAGCACATTTTATGTGCCAATTTTCCCTCTGTTCGGTGATGAAGTAGTGAAGAATAACTTGTGGATAAACTTAGCTGTAGTAGTTAGAAAATCCGAGGACATGTGAAAACTGCCAACATTTATTGGAGCATTATGGTGGCTTCTTTCCTGCCCATAAAATACTGCTAGGTAATCTGTAATTTATTAAGACAATTTTCATAATTTCAGACATATATAACATAATGAGATTTTTGCGACAGACTTGGTTTCATATCTCGCATTGGTATAAAATGTAAATGAACAGGTTTTTTGCCTCAAAACACTCTTCGGCCAGTGACTATTAGTTGTAGAATGTATGTAAGCAACGCAGTTCTTATTTTATTCATAGGTACTAGTACTTTTGACGCTACTACAAGGCGAATATATTTTTACTTTAATTCATTAATGTAATTCTTCTCGTTTACCGTGAATCAAAATGTTAAAAGTTATTAGGATTTATGATGCCAATCAACATTCAATGGAATCAATTCTCAGGAATCAAATATCGCCAATAAATATTACACCTGTAATATATTTATCTATGATTATAAAATATAAGTATTGTCTCAGATAACTCTCTCTCTTTCTCTCTCTCTCTCTCTTTCGCTGGTATAGCAACGCTCAAGAGCTACGTGTTAAATTGTAAGTCCTTGTTAATAAATATTCTACAACATAAAACAAGTGTTACTAATATACATGGTGTCGCAAGTAGACTTAAGAAATAAATATCTGAGAATAATAAGTTGGAGCAAGTCAATATTGTAATAATGAACTTATGACCTAAAAAATCAAGTCAATATTGTAATAATGAACTTATGACTATATGACCCTTAACTGTAGACGGTCAAGTATTCTAAAGATTTTTTTTTATAGGATAAGGGTGACAAACGATCACACAGTCCACCTGATGGTAAGTGGTTGCTGCGGCCCATAGACATCTCTATCTATCCTCCTTTGCGAATCAAAATGAAAATGCGTTGTCACCCGTGAGGACTAAGATGGAATGCCTCATTTCCAGTAAAAAGGGCCTCCGGCCACCTGCACTCACCAAGCGAAACGCAGAGGTAAACCTCTACTTCACGCTGGTATTCTGTGAGGTCGTGGTACCACCCCGGTTCGAGCCGGCCCATCCGTGCGACAGCAAAAGCTGCCGCGTGGCTCTACCACTGTTAAAGAGATAAGAGAGAAAGAAGATGGCGGTCGAGAAAACAAAATTTTAAAATTTTCATCGAAGCTTACTAGTTGGTTAGTCTATCATAATCCAGACAAATTGCAATTTTCCTAAATGCTTTTTGCGGATTATTATTGCGAATTGTAAATGTGAAGCAATATAACAATGCAAAACCTCTGAAAATGGGCATTGTACAGAGATTATTCATCTTAACTGTAAATTAAAACATAAATACCGTAAATCAAAATAGAAATATCAATAATAAAGCAAAGAAAAATCTTTTTTACACTTCGCTCACTAGTACCAGGCTGCCACTAGAGAACCTTTCTTCCCCATCGGTTATCGGTTCTTCGAGCTATATGGCCGGCCCACTGCCACTTCAGCCTACTAATCCGTTGGGCTATGTCCATTATTCTGGTTCAATTGCGGATATCCTCATTTCTAAGTTTATCACGCATAGAAAACCCGAGCATAGCCCTCTCCATAGCTCGCTGAGCGACCTTGAGCTTCCTCATACGGCCAGCAGTGAAGGACCACGTCTCAGATCCGTAAGTCATCACTAGCAACACGCACTAGTTGTACAATTTCGTTTTCCAGTTTTGAGGTATGTCTGACGAGAAGATGTGTCGTAATTTCCCGAACGCTCCCCAGCCGAGTTGAATCCGTCGATTGACCTCTCGGTCGAAGTTGGACTTACCTAGTCGGAATATTGGTCCAGGTAAACATACTCGACAACAACTTCGAGCTTAGTGCTCCCAACAACTACCGGCATAGGTGTGACATGGACATTAAACATGATTTTTTGTTTTGTCCATGTTCATCTTAAGACCTATCCGTTGGGAGACACTATTGAGGTTATTGAGCATAGTGGTTAGGTCCTCCAGCGATTCTGCCATAAGGACTATATCGTCGGCAAATTGAAGTTCAGTGATGTACTCGCCAACAGTGGTAGAGCCAAGCGGTAGCTTTTACTGTCGCACGGATGGGCCAGCTCGAACCGGGGTGGTACCACGACCTCACAGAATACCAGCGTGAAGTAGAGGTTTACCTCTGCGTTGCGCTTGGTGAATGCACGTGGCCAGAGGCCCAATTCCCCCCCCCCCCTCATCCACTTGTTAGTGGAATTAAATAAAATACTACCCCAGGAGGGTACCAGCACCCCTGGAGAATCCCTCGCTGAGCATCCACGACCAAACTACTTTACTCCTGAGCGTGGGTGCTCTGGCTGTCCCGCGTATTCTGGGGGACAAAATTCCGCTCGCGACTAATGCTGCTCGGGGCAAGCGGAGCAATACAACCAAGGCGACCCCTGTCACGCTATCCGTGAATTTTTGCAACATCAGGGGACTTCATTCCAACCTTAACGCTATCCATTACCATCTAGGGACGGCGAAGCCGGCCTTGCTCTTTTTAACCGAGACTCAGGTGTCCTCTCCGGCTGATACTTCGTATCTCTCCTACCCGGGGTACAAATTAGAACACTCGTTTGTGCCCCGGGCTGGAGTTTGCGTGTATGCCTACGCGGATTGCAGATGTGGAAGACCATGTACCTTCCCTGTTGGACCTTCTGCTGACCTCTCATCCGGACGGATATCAGGTCTCCGTCGATGCCCCTCTGGGCTCTTCGGACCATTGTCTGATCCGGAGTACGGTGCCACTCACGCTCCAATCGCAGTTGCGATCTTCAGCTTGCCACCGTGTTTGGCACTATAGGTCAGCTGATTGGGACGGGATGCGGTCTTTTTTTGCATCCTACCCTTGGGGGCAGGTTTGCTTCTTGCCGGAAGATCCCAGCGTTGTTGCCGATTCTGTTGCTGATGTGGTACTTCAGGGTATGGAACTTTTTATTCCATCCTCTGTAGTGCCCATCGGAGGCATTTAACAGTGGTAGAACCAAGCAGTAGCTTTTGTTGTCGCACGGATGGGCCAGCTCGAACCGGGGTGGTACCACGACCTCACAGAATACCAGCGTGAAGTAGAGGTTTACCTCTGCGTTGCGCTTGGTGAGTACAGGTGGCCGGAGGCCTAATTCCCCCCCCCCCCCCCCCCCCCATCAACATGGTAGTCGAATTAAATAAAATACTACCCCTGGAGAATCCCTCGCTGAGCATTCACGACCAAACTACTCCACTCCTGGGCGTGGGTGCTCAGGCTGCCCCGCGTATTCTGGGGGGAGCGAAATTCCGCTCAAGACGAAACCTGGTCGGGGCAAGCGAAGCAAGAAGACAAAGGCAACCCCTGTCACGCTTACCGTGGATTTCTGCAATATTAGGGGACTTCATTCAAACCTTAACGCCGTCCACTACCATCTGGAGATAGCAAAGCCGGCCTTGCTCTTTTTAACCGAGACACAGGTGTCCTCTCCGGCTGATACTTCGTATCTCTCCTACTCGGGGTACAAATTAGAACACTCGTTTGTGCCCCGGGCTGGAGTTTGCGTGTATGTCAGAGAGGACATCTGTCTTCGACGCCTCGGCAGTCTTGAAGTTACGGACCTGTCCATCCTATAGCTGCGCGTAGACAGCGACAACCATCCCCGCGTCTACGGGTGCCTCTATAGGTCCCATAGCGGTAATGCCGACATAGACCGACTCATCGACCACGTTCAAATGGCTGCAGACTCCGTGCTACAACAGATCCCATCCGCAAAGATCGTGATACTCGGTGATTTCAACGCCCACCACGCTGAATGGCTTAGTTCTCGTTTAACCGATCATGCGGGTAGATCTGTCTATGACTTTGCTTTGGCATATAGTCTTACACAACTGATTACTTCGCCTACGCGAATCCCAGATGTGGAAGACCACGTACCTTCCCTGTTAGACCTTCTGCTGACCTCTCTTCCGGACGGATATCAGGTCTCTGTCGATGCCCCTCTGGGCTCTTCGGACCATTGTCTGATCCGGAGTACGATGCCACTCACACTCCAATCGCAGTTGCGATCTACAGCTTGCCGCCGTGTTTGGCACTATAGGTCAGCTGATTGGGACGGGATGCGGTCTTTTTTTGCATCCTACACTTGGGGGCGGGTTTGCTTCTCGCCGGAAGATCCCAGTGTTGTTGCCGATTCTGTTGCTGATGTGGTACTTCAGGGTATGGAACTTTTTATTCCATCCTCTGTGGTGCCCATCGGAGGCAGATCCCAGCCATGGTTTGGTCGCTCCTGTAAACTAGCATCACGCTATAAGCAAGAGTGCTACCGGGCCTGGGCTGAATCATCAACGTCTCGGGATGTAAACACCAGCGCACTTAAAAAGAAGTATAATTCCGCCTTCAGGTCCTTTAAAAGCGTCATTGCCGAGGCAAGGTCTGAGCACATCGGCAGAATTGGCGAGAAGCTAGTTTGCCTTTCTTCGGGAACCCGTGCATTCTGGTCTCTCGCCAAGGCTGTCCAAGGGAACTTCTGTCAGCCATCTCTTCCATCTCTGCACAGAGAGGACGACTCAGTGGCCCATGCCGCAAAGGAAAAAGCCGATCTGTTGAGCTCTCTTTTTGCGTCCAACTCGACTCTAGATGACGGGGGGAACACACCGCCGACCATCACGCAATGTGAGTGCTCCATGCCGGATGTGCAATTTACACAGCGCTCGGTCCACAAAGCACTCTTCTCCCTGAACGTCAGCAAGTCGAGTGGGCCCGATGGAGTCCCTCCCATTGTGCTGAAGACGTGTGTTCCGGAGTTGGCACCGGTTTTAACGCATCTTTTCCGGTACTCCTACTCCCAAGGCGTAGTCCCGAACTCATGGAAGACAGCTTTGGTGCACCCGATCCCTAAAAAAGGCGACCGCTCAGACCCGTCCAACTACAGGCCTATCGCCATCACCTCCTTGTTCTCCAATATAATGGAAGCCATTATAAACTGCCAGCTCATGAGGTACCTTGAGGATCACCAGCTGACCAGTGACCGCCAGTAAGGTTTTCGTCGGGGTCGATCAGCTGATGATCTTCTAGTCTACTTGGGCAGTCAACCAGCGAGACCGACGTGCCGACTAAGGTACTGACAGTCCCAAGTGCGAGCGAGAAACCGATATCCTCAGATACGGTCGCCTTATCAGA
Source organism: Parnassius glacialis (assembly GCA_033319125.1). Taxonomy (NCBI): domain Eukaryota; kingdom Metazoa; phylum Arthropoda; class Insecta; order Lepidoptera; family Papilionidae; genus Parnassius; species Parnassius glacialis. The sequence continues at coordinate 8,670,826 of JAVANC010000011.1, read as the reverse complement.
GAAAAAAATAACGCAGCGCGCGCGCCGAGCAATGCAGCGGGAAAAAAAGACTGTTTCCACACTGGAAGTAAAAAATACAGAAAAAGATGATTCTACTATAATTGAAACGTCTGCGACTGAAGAATGGAAAGTAGTAGGTGGCCATAAAAAGTCTAAGAAGAGCCATCTTACGGCAATCCAAACTGGAGGAAACGCCCAAATCGGTTCGTTCCAGGCTATACAGAAGAAGAAGTTTTTACACGTGTGGTCACTCCACCTCGAAACCTCGGAAGATGCGATAAGGGAACACGTGAAAAAAATTTGTGGTTCTGAGGATATCAAAATTGAAAAGATTGTTCCAAAAACCAAGAGAGACTATTCGTCATTCAGGATTGGTGTTCCAGAATCCACGTTTGAAAAAGTGAACTGCAGAGACAGTTGGCCAATACATACCCGATTTAATGAATGGGTGTGGTTTCGAAACACCCGTAAACCAGCAACAGATAATGAAAACCTGTTATAAGGGCATTAATGTCTACTACCAGAATGTTAGAGGACTTAGAACAAAATTGTCTACTTTTTATTTGAATATTTTGGAGTCACCGTACGACTTATTTGCAATTACGGAATCAAGTCTTCATAGATCCATACATGACAGTGAACTTATCCCTCCTGGTTTCCAAATACTGCGATGCGATCGAGCTGATGGCCGCAAACACGGAGGAGTATTTCTAGCTTCTTCGTCATCGCTGGAGTTGAGATGCGTTCCTGTCGGCAATTTGGACACCGCCTTATTTGAAATCGTGTGTGCGACGGTACACCGTGATAAGAAATTAATGTTTCTATGTTGCGTTGTTTACATCCCACCGCATAGTGTAGCTAGAGAATACATGCAATTATTTCTTATATTAGAAAATGTTTGTGTTAAATACAATAATGTTATAGTGCTTGGTGACTTTAATATGCCTTCAGCACCTGTGAAAATGCACAGTTATATGGAATATTTTAACGCTGCCTGTGGATTTTGCCAGGTAAATAATGTCCGTAATATTAACGACCGTACTTTAGATTTAGTGTTTACAACGTTTTTAGCACGTGACGTGGAGGTAAATTTGTGTAATGACCCGTTAGTAGATATTGACGTACAACATCCTCCGGTGTATGTCAGCGTGACGATGGGCACTGCCAGGGAGCCGCAGGCGCAACGCCTCTATTCTCGTGATGAGATTGATAAATCTTTTATTAAACGCAGATGGAATTTCTACAAAGCCAATTTTCATATTTTGTACGATAGTTTTCAACAAATTGATTGGGGTAATTTGTATAAAATTGACGCCCCGGAGGTAGCCATATCGTACCTATATACAGTTGTTAATGAGGTAATAGACCGTTTAATTCCTAGAACCCGTAGTGCCAAACTTAATAGGAATCATTCCAGGTATGTTTACCCGGAATGGTACTCATCTGATTTAATACGCGATATAAAGCGAAAGTGGAGGTATCATAAACTGTATAAAATGACGGGTGCGCAATGTGATTATGAAGCGTTTTCTCGATCGATCTCAGATAAAATATAAGTTAAAAGTCAATTATGAAGCCTATCAGGAGAAATTACAGCTGAATTTTAAGGACGATCCGAAATCTTTTTGGAATTACGTAAGATGTAAGCAGTCTAGACGTAACAAACCTCGAGTAACAAAAAACGGTCTAGAGGTAAGTGAGTCATCGAGTGCGCAATGTTTCGCGTCTTATTTCCAAACTGTGTATAGCGAGACGCGACCGGCGCTGGACCCGGAGGTGGCGGAGCGTGCGGCGAGCGCGCGTGCTGGCGCAGCTCGTGTGCACGTCGGCCAGCTGAGCGTGCGCGACATCCGCACCGCTCTCGCACGCCTCAAGCCTAAGCGCTCTGTAGGCCCTGACGGTATACCACCTTACATAGTCAAAGACTGTCGCTCTGTTTTTGAAAAGCCTCTGCTTCAGGTTTTTAACCTGTGTCTCCGAGAAGGCTACTATCCCGAAGAATGGAAATTGACAAGAGTAATACCGGTGCCTAAAGGAGGTTCGAATTCAGATGTGAGCGGATACCGACCTGTGGCGGTGCTGTCTGCGTTCGCCAAGGTATTTGAATCCGCATTACAAAAATGTATTTATACGCAGGTCAGTTCGCAGCTGACCGACGTTCAGCATGGGTTTCGGCCGGGTCGAAGTACAGCGAGTAACTTGCTGTCATTTATGACATACCTGACGCCAGTTATCGACGCTGGGGGGCAGGTGGACGCCGCTTACTTCGACTTTCGGAAAGCTTTTGATACCGTGGATAACGACATCCTTTTAGAAAAATTTGCGGCGGTGGGTTTCACACCGCATCTTTTAAAATTTTTCGCGAATTACCTTGGTGAACGCCGGCAGTACGTCGAGTTCGCGGGGTATGAATCCGAACCTTACTTCACATTTTCGGGTGTGAGCCAGGGGAGTAATTTGGGCCCCTTAGAGTTCATATTATTGATAAATGATCTCCCAGAAGTCATTAAGGTCTCGAAATGTCTCCTATTTGCAGACGACTTAAAACTGTTTTTGTCGGTAGCAGACGTTTCGGATTGTGAGCAGCTTCAGCGAGATATAGATAGGGTCGTGCAGTGGAGTGCAATTAATAAGTTATATTTTAACACGTCGAAGTGTGAGGTAATAAGTTACGGGCGTAGACAGGCGCCGCTGCAATACCGGTACGAAGTTGACGGAACGGTAATGCCGCGCGTTACTTTCGTACATGACTTAGGTGTGCAGATGGTGGCGGAGTTGACGTTTCGTAAGCACATTGAAGATACCTGCGGTAAGGCATTCCGAAACTTAGGTTTTATCCTAAGGAATTGCAGGGATTTTCTTAGTACGGCGATTATTAAAGTTTTATACAATGCACTTGTTCGCAGCCGGCTGGAAACGAGTGCAATTATTTGGAATCTCCATGAAGATAAATATATCAACATGGTGGAAAAAATTCAAAATAAATTCACGCGGTTCCTTTATTTAAAGGAGTACGGCGTCTATCCTTACTACCCGCTGATGTACCCAAGCTTGTTCGTGATCAGCATGGTTGGGTACAGCCAGCTTGGTGTGAGGCGTGACGTCGCACTCTGCAAGTACGTGTGGCGTGTCTTGCGTGGCCAGTTACACCATCATGAGTTACTGGAGGCGTTGCAGCTGTTTGTGCCTGATAAGGCGATGGTTAGGCGTCGCCCACACCCCACCTTTAAGGTGCCGCACGCGAGGACAAATCTGCTCAGGTTTGCACCTATGTCACGGGCTTTAAATTTATTGAATATTATTTCCGAAGAAACGGACATTTTTCACTGCAGCCTGGCAAACTTTACAGAAGCGGCGCACAGGGTCTGTGAGATTTTTGCATAATTTTTTTTTTCTATTTATATTTTTTTTTTCTTAATTATAATAGTATTAAGCATATATTTTATGTCAGTTATATTTATCATTTATTATTTGGTTTTTGTACAACATCGTCTTGGTTTTGTGCTGTTATGATGCTGTTACTGTTTTTGTAATAAATAAACAAATAAAATAAATAAATAAATAAATACTTAACTCATAGATGGGCGGAGGCAGTAGAGTTCAAGGGGGAGGCATTAGCCGTTAGTTTGGACGTAGCGAAGGCCTTTGATCGGGTCTAGCACAAAGCGCTTCTTTCGAAGCTTCCTTCCTATGGGCTTCCCGAGAAATTGTGCAAATGGATCACCAGTTTCCTTGCTGATCGGAGCATCAAGGTCGTAGTAGACGGTGCATGCTCTGATTTCAAGCCTATCAACGCTGGTGTTCCACAAGGCTGCGTGCTATCACCAACGCTGTTTCTCCTGCATATCAATGATATGTTGCTAACTGGTAGCATTCATTGCTATGCTATGCAGACGACAGCACTGGTGATGCCTTATATACCGGCCGTGTTAATATTTCTCGGGAAAACGTTGCCGAGTACCGGGACAAACTTGTGTCTGAAGTCGAGTCTTTGCTTAATAAAGTCTCGGATTGGGGCCGACTAAATCTAGTCCAATTCAATCTCCAGAAGATACAAGTTTGCGCGTCCCCCTTTTCCCCCCTTTGTCGTATCTCCTCAGTTTCAAGGCACTCCACTTGCTGCTTCAGCCAGTATCGGAATCCTTGGCGTCGACATATCGAATAGTGTGCAGTTTCGTGGTCTCTTGGAAGGGAAGGCCAAATTGGCCTCTAAAAAGCTTGGCGTGCTCAGCAGAGCGAGACAGTATTTCATGCCGGCACATCGCTTGCAACTTTACAAAGCGCAAGTTCGGCCCCACATGGAATACTGTTCTCATCTCTGGGCCGGGGCACTCAGTGCCAGCTCCTTCCACTTCCACCGCATCCAGCGCAGAGCGTTTCGAATCGTCGATGACCGAGTTCTTTCTGATCGGCTCGATACACTGGCACTGCGTAGAGATCTTCATCTCTTTGCGTATTTTATCGCATCTATCACGGGGAGTGCTCTGAGGAATTGTTCGGACTAATTCCAGCGGCTCAATTTCACCACCGCACATCGCGACAAAACTCGCGTTACTATCCATACCATCTGGATGATAGGCGGTCCACCACTGTGCGATTTAGAAGAAGTTTTCTCCCTCGCACGACTTCCTTGTGGAATCAATTACCAGCAGCGAATTTTCCGGACCGATACGACTTAGGAACCTTCAAGAAAAGAGCTTACACCTTTCTAAAAGGCCGGCAACGCATCTGCAATTCCCCTGGTGTTGCGGTTGTTCATGGGCGGCGGTAGTCACTTACCATCAGGCGAGGCGCATGCTCGTTTGCCCCCTATTCTATAAAAAAAAATTGACATTAATACTGTATCCTTTCCAGTAAAGTAGCTTGAAAACGTCTTCCAGTGCAGCGGTGAAGAGTTTCGTGGATATAACGTCACCCTGTCTTACACCTCTCTGCAGTTGGTAAGGTTTGGTACTCTGATTCTGTACTCAGATAGCCATCGTAGACCTACTGTACAAACACTTCAGCACTTCGATATACCGACAGTCAACTTGGCACCGCTGAAGGGACTGCAGAACCGCCCAAATTTCGACGGAATCAAAGGCTTTCTCATAGTCCACATACGCAAGGCAAAGTGACAGATTATACTCCTCTGTCTTCTGTTCAATTTGCCGAAGGGTGTGTATGTGGTCTATGGTACTAAAGCCTTTTCAGAAACCGGTTTGTTCGGGAGGCTAGAAGTCGTCAAGTTTGCGTTCGAGACGATTCGTAATGACTCTCGAAAACAGCACGTAGACGCGGCTCAGAAGATAAATCGGTCTGTAGTTCTTCAAGAGAGCATTGTCACCTTTCTTGAAGAACAAGACCACCGCACTTCTGCTCCACGCCTCCGGTGTAATGCCACCATGGAGGACTGAATTAAAGAGCCTCTGAAGGACTTCCAGTACCGGTTTTCCACCCGCTTTCAGAAGCTCCCCTGTAGTTCAATCTTCGCCTGGGCCCTTGCCGTTTTAAGATGCTGGAGAGCCATTCTAATCTCGCTCAGACTGACGTCCGGGTTATCTTCGGAATAGTGTCGGATAAGACTCGCTCTTGGATTGTTACTCACACTTGCGTGTGGCTCCAACGATGACGTGTACAGCTGCACATAGAACCTCTCAATCTCACTCAAAATCTCAGGTGTCCCGGAAATGATGCTGCCACACTCGATTTTCAGCTTTGACAGTTGGCTATTTCTGGCAGACAGATCTCTGGCAAAGACTTTGGAGCCCTGGTTCCGCTCGATCGCTTCTTTAATACAAGCTGTATTGAAGTTGCGTAAGTCCCGCCGCATGCATTTGGAGATCTGTCTGTTCAGTTTCGTGTATGCTGTCAAATCTGTTGAAGACTGTAGCTTCATCTTCCGTCTAACAGCCATGAGATTAAAGAGTGTGATCGGAGAGTTTTTGTGTTCTTCTGCGGCGGGTCTTGCAGAACTTAGCTCCGACCGTATGGACAGTTTCCACGAGCTTGTCATTCATATCGTCCACTTCATTGCAGTCTTCTAGGCCCCTAAAAACGGTTTTATAACTTGAGCTGAAAAGTTTTGGGACTTTGGACTAGAGCACGAGGGGAACAGAGTGTTGACTTCATTAGACGAGACCTCTCCAACTTAACATTTAGATTCAGTGTGCCTCTAACCAGTCGGTGATCGCTACCAGTTTTCACCCTCGCGATCACGGAGACATCACTGAACAGTTGTCGTCTGGTCGTCATAATGAAGTTAATCTCATTCTTTGTCGAACCATTGGGGCTCGACCAGGTCCACTTCCTGTGGGGCCGCTTCTGGAAGAAAGAGTTCATCATAAAGAGTCCCTCTTTCTCCATGAAGTCGGCCAGCTGCTGGCCCCTTGGGTTCCGTTGCCCTATTCCAAATTTCCCTACTTTCAGCTCACCGTTCTCTCTAGTGCCTAGTTTTGCATTGAAGTCTCCCATTAACACCGTATATTGGGTTTTGGAGGAATGCATGGCTCTAGAGATATCCTCATACATTTCCTTCACCTCCTCATCGGGGTGTGCCGAGGTTGGTGCGTAAACCTGTATGACCTTCAGCGAATACCGTTTGGTGATTCTGAGTATAAGGTACGCAACCCTCGTCGACACACTCTCAATCTTTACAACGTTGTTAACTAGAGACTTATGGGCGATAAATCCGACACCTCCTTGGGACAGATGGTCGCCCTCCCGGTGATAGAGCAAGTTGCCGGATTCGAGGATTACCATGTCCTCCCCCTCTCTTCGGACCTCGGATAGTACTAATATATGCGAGCATAACTTGTCTATCTCTTCTTCCAGCTCCACGATCTTCTCGTCACTCCTCAGGATGCGTGCGTTGTATATTGCCAGGTCGAGTCGTCTTAGGTGGCAACCGAACCTCCACTGGAGATTCTTAGCACCCCCTGCCTCGCCGTTACCATGGTCGCCACAGTAGCCAGGAATAGCAGGGCTGTCGGGGACTGGGGGGCCGTCTCTTTGTTACTTTCAACGTGAGGGGGTATTTGCCATAGTTGCCACGCTTGGCGAGCGGGTTGGCAGCCGCAGTTTTTTATTATAATTTTCTGTTATCAGGAAAATGCTGCTGCCCATCTCCTGCCTGTTTCCTACTGTCGCCTCTTACGACACCCACGGGAAGCTATGGGGTAGTAGATATTCTTAACCGCCACTACACGGCCAAGTAGTAGACCCTTCTGCAGCTATATTAGTAATATAGTTGTAGCACGAATGGGTCGGCTCGACCGGGGAAGGACCACGCTCTCACAGAATACCAGCGTAAAATAGCAGCTTAAGGCTGCTGTGTTTCGTATGGTGAGTGTAGAGAACCGGAGAACCTTTTTACTGGAAACGAGGCATTCCGTCTTAGTCCTCACGGGTGACAACGCATCTGCATTTTGATTCTTAATCGAAGATAGATGTAGATGTCTATGGTCCACAACAACCACTTAACATCAGGTGGACTGTGTGCTCGTTTGTCACCCTTATTCTGTAAAAAAAAGTTTATGGAACATTCTGCCGCCCACAATTTTAAAGCTTTCAATCATAGTTTCAATAAAGTCTTTATAATTGTCAGCTCTGTTTTTTCCGAGAAAATCATTAACTACCACTTCTTTAAAACTTTTTTTGACTTATTTTTCAATAGTATTGAGTAATTGTGTGAATTTATCACTGTTCTTTTTTTTTATTTCTCCTCCGACGAAAATACCCGCTTTGACTTTAGCTTTAGCTTCAGGTAATTTGGGAAAAAATCCCTTTAAATATTCGAAAGCTTCAGAATTTGATCCAGAGTTTTCACAAATTGTTTTACAAGGCCCAATCTTATATGCAACAATGGTATCAATAATATTCTAAGGCTCTACAACTTATTCCCACGTGACATTATGTTTCCCATCTTGTTTTAAACACTGTTAATTTAGAACTGCAGAAAAAATGAAAATATTTGGAATTAGTTGTTAATTTTAAAAAAATATCAGAATTGAGATGAATTGGGTTTAACTCTGGTAATTTTTCTGTTTAATAATAACAGTTATTGAGTATGTAAATTACAAGATGTTCGAAACATTTTTAGGTTTAATTTTTACTTGCTTACCTTCATAAGTGTTTTGCTTTTAACACAGGCAAAGTGAGGTACCCGTTTATTATCTTGTTGCCAAATTCGCAGGGCAAATAGACTTCATAAGAGTTGTGTCTCATCAGCAACGCAAAGTCAGGAATTTGCATTTAGAAAAAGCCAAAATTAGGATTTTTAGGTGCTGATTATTTGCTAAGCTTAAAAATTAGATGCTCTAAACTACTGGCAAAACGTGTCGCTAATAACGCAGTGACGATAATAGATATACGATAAATATTAATAGCAAGGGGTTAAGTGTTAATTAAGTACTGCAAGTAAAGGCAAGGACCAGGCGCCCCTAATAAAAATAAAGTCGTTATTCAGAATAAAGCAGATGCAAAAATCAGGTAATCTACAAATTTACTTACGTACGGGGGTGGGAAGAGGTGGTGGGAGGGGGAGAGTTCAGGGGAAGCCCCCTACCCTTCCTCCCTTGCGGAAATGTATAGTTTAGGGTAATATTTTTTTGTAAAATCATAACCTCACTTTTTTACCAGGAATATTGACTCTACTTTTTTTTTACCAGGAATAGTGATTTGTTACAGCGGGCGGGAACTACTCTCCCTTAGCGCCTAATTCTTTACAAACAAAAGTTTATATCTTATACCTGTAGTGCCTTGTAGACTCCCCTTTACCTCCGACAATATACATTTATGATATGATTAGTATTAAGTATAGAATAGGGACAGTATGATTAAATTTCTTGTACAAGCAACACGTCTCCTTCATTCAGCACCTTCCGATTTCCGACATTACATGGCGACCCTGCTAGGCGGGGCGCTACAACAATGCAAGCGCACCGCCACGGCCTGCAAAAATTTATGAAAATAATATAAATATTTACCCAGACTACACGGAATTTATACCCGGATGTGACGAAAAAATAACTAAATATGAATACAAGAAGAGGCCTTAATAATAATTTTACAGAAGGTGACTGAAAAATTAAAAAGTATAATGTATATGAAGTAGTACTATGAAGTCAACTAAGAGGAAAATAAAGTGTTTTTTTTGTAATGAGCAAAATTCAAGAAACAGCAGATTAATTTTAAAAGGCAAGAAACAGTTGTACTTTTATAAGTTTCGTCCAGAAGAATATGAAAATTGAGTCAAAAAGAACAAGAAGAAATTAAGAGGTAACTTCGCACCTGTGTGATTTTAATTCCATTTAAAACTTTATTTATCAATTTCGGATTGTTTTTATATTCTTTTTGCTATCATTAAATTTTTATTTTTTTAAGTTATGTATTAAATATTCTGTATTTAATATGTTACCTATGTTTAAATTGAAAGTAATTATCAGATAGTTTACGATTCAATTGATTTTTTAATATTTTCTTTACTGTATCTGAAAAAATAATCAAAACGGAATAATTATAAATTAAGTTACGTATGCACTTCTGTGGCATATTTTTATTAAGGTACAAGACGATTTTATATTCACTTTTATTCAGTTATAGTTTTATATTATTTTTATTACTGTGTCGTGCAAAAATTAATGAAGTAATGTGATAGATTACATTTTTACGTCCTTAAATTTACCATAGTTCATCATAAATTAAATTTTTCATCTTTCAAACAACACTTTTTCTTTTTAGCGACCACAATCTAATCTAGATAAGTTAAATTCAACTTCAATTCGAAATTCAAATGTAATAATCTTTACACAGTGAATATAATAGGTCTGCTAAACTTTTCTTATGAATGATATATCCATAAATATGACATGTAATGTTATGCAATGAGCTTATCTTAAAACAATAGAGAGCAACATGCGATATATGAACAGGTTCAATAAAAATTAATCATAACAACATTCTAATAAAGACGAAAATAATAATATCAGAAAATAAATAAGAAATAATCTGTATAGAATAGAATAGAATAGAATAGAATAATTTTTTATTCAATATTGATTATTACATAATTCTTATTGAAAGTCATTTTTTATTTACCACTGGTTCGAAAAATACCTCTGTCCTGGGAAGAACCAGCAAGAAACCCAGCGGGACTTTTTTTTCAAACATATTTCACTTAACAATAATTTCATTTATACAATTTTTAAATGATTTTTAATAGAACCAGCATGGTGGCGATCACCTTATTCCCAGGGGTTATTTTCATTCATGTATTCCTTGATATTATAATAACCCTTTTTGTACAGTTTTTCTTTAATAAAACTTTTAAACTTGTTTATTGATAAACTTTGAATATGTTCTGGGATTTTGTTGTAAAAGCGTATACATTGCCCCATAAATGAATTACTGATTCTGTGGAGTCTAGTAACTGGTATTACAAGCTTATGTTTGTTCCTAGTGTTTAAAGAATGCACATCCTTATTCTTATTAAAGCTATTTATGTTTTTATGTACATACATTAGATTTTCATAAATATATTGCGATGCCAAAGTTAATATGTTTATTTCTTTAAATTTTTGTCTGAGGGACTCTTTACAATTTAGGTTATAAATCGCCCGAACGGCTCTCTTTTGCAAAACAAATATAGCTTCAATATCAGTCGCATTACCCCATAGCAAAATTCCATAAGACATTACGCTATGAAAGTAACTAAAATACACTAATCTAGCTGTCTCAACATCTGTGAGACTTCTAATCTTTCTTACAGCATATGCTGCAGAACTAAGTCTGCTTGCTAATTTAGATATATGGGGGCCCCATTGAAGTTTCGCGTCAATAGTAATACCGAGAAAAACAGTGGTATCCACAAGACTCAACTCCTCCCCATTTAATAGCACATTGGTATTCGAATGTTTTACATTAGGTATTGTAAATTTAATACACTTTGTCTTATTGCCATTCAAGAGCATATTGTTGGCGTTAAACCAATGTACTAATTTCGATAGAGCATTATTTACTTCATCATAATTAATTAACTGCCGTTTGAGTTTGAAAATTAAAGAGGTATCGTCAGCAAATAATACTATATCGTGATTGTCCCCTACAAGATAAGGTAAGTCATTAATATAGATTAAAAACAGGAATGGGCCAAGAATCGAGCCCTGAGGAATGCCCATTGATACTACCGATCCGGAGGAACCTTTACCATTTATCACGACTTTTTGAGTTCTGTTACTTAAATATGAAGTAATAAGTCTAAGCGCCAAATTTTTTACACCGTAATGTTGTAGTTTCCTGATTAATGTTTCATGATGAACACATGTCATGTATGAACATAAATATGAAAATACTGAAATACAGTAAAGTAAAAAATAAAATAATTAAGAGAGGGTTTAATATTAATGTTCCTTAACAGAGTTAAAAACGGCAAAAAAATTGACTGACAAAAATGTTATCTCACTTGTACAAAATTAAAATGTATGTAATTAAAAGATATGAGGAATGGAAGAAAAGAATGTTCGAAAGTGTGAATACGAATGATTGAGTTACTAAGTTACCTCAATATTGGACTGATCACCCAAATATTGATGAATGCATAAACTCCTGGTATGAAATTCATTATGAGCGAGAATAATGCAAGTTAGTATATAGAAGTGGAGCATGCAAGTGAATAAAAATAACCGATACACTCAAATAGACACTAAGATGTTAAAAAAACACGGTCATGTATAAATAAAGAAGGAAATAAGATTTATTATAAGAATAGAAATAAAACATATGTTGACCTTGATAAACAAGTAATGGAGAGATACGGGAACGTCCATTATTGGTAAAGCATATAGTTCTCGAGCAGGGTATGTTTTCATGATTGGATGATAAAATCGGGAGTAACGGGTACTAGGGAACAATACCTTCAGTACAAGTGAGATGTGAACGAGTCTACTCATATTAGTACTGTTGGCGACCAGAGAAGTCTTAAATTTGTTACCCTTGATAATGGTACATAGAGGTCACATCCTTCATCGGATCATAGTGTGAACTTAGTTTTCCTCCGTGACAATTGTTGGAGTCCTTTTAAAATGACTTAAAAGTTGACCTCGAGGTTGTGCGCACAACCCAAGGTACAGTATTACCTTGATATAGTATGATAAAAAAAAGTTTATGTACCAATAAAATAAAATGAATGTAAGGAAAATGTAATATAATACCCAAGTAAATGGGGGGGGGGCATATTTATAAAGTACCCACGTGATAAATATCACGAAATAAAATATAAATGAAGTGAATTAATACTCCGATTCCCGATATCTAATTAATAAATAAATATATAAGTGAATAGAATTACGAAAACAAATTAAGCTAGCTAAAAGGTCAAAAAGAAAAAATTATTATGAAAGGAAAGAAAGTATGTACATACAATAATTATAAAAGAAAATATAAATACATATAATATGTATAACCTAAGGCCTAATAATTTAAACAAAGTAAATAGGAGTAGTGGTACTGGTATGAAAATAAGTACAATGAAATGAGAAAAATTCAATTCATAAAAGGACATGAGAAAAAAAATGAGTTACATACAAGGTATTAAGGGGATCCCCGACCAAATCTATAAAGTGAGATGGGTAGTTATTTGCATTTCTTTACTAGGATGCTACCCAAAATGCTACCTACTATTAGCACACGTAGTAACTATAGGATCGATCCACATAACTACATGTATAATTAAATAAATACCTAATATAATCCACGTGTTGTAATCATATAGCAAATAATATATTTGATCCATAATCGCAATAATATAGAGTATAGGGCTTAAAATAAAATAAAATTATTATTGTAATAGGTACATATTATACAAGTAATATTAATAATTACCTTATAAAAATGATGAATAGTTATAAAACATTGTTTAGTATTATATAGAATCAATTACCTACTTAAAGTTTGAAATTCAACATAATTAAAAAAAAAATAATAGGGAAGATGTTGAAATAAATTATAGATACGAACGTAATCAGAGTAGAGTATAAATGGTATAAATATTATATTTATACAATAAAGTACAGTGCATGGCGCACATATCAACCAACTAATATTAATTAAATACAGGCAATTATATAACACTCACAAATTAAACACGTTGTAATTATAGACACACAACTTAAACTTAAAAATTAAAATCTTCAAAACTTATTCATCGACTTTAAACAAACGAAAGCAAACTTTAAAGCTAAGAATGGGTATTTTGATGTTTTTCGATGCCTAGCATAAGAATTTATGCATAAGAGAAACCCAGAAAAAAAAGTTATTGACCTTTGTAACGAACCCAGTTTCGAAAACATCGTTTCTATGATTTGCGCCCGATGCCACATTTGGATTGCAAACGCTTATTTCTTAGACTTAATAGTAACAGATTGCATTAATTTCTATATTTGACGAAACGTGTTCCTGATACCGGTTTAGCTATCAGGAACGCGTTTCAAATCTAATCATCTCTAGTTTCTATTTAGTTATTATTAGGCATATATCCGATTGTCGCGACTTATGAGGCCTACACCAATTCATGTGACAAAATACGTAAAAAAAAAAAGATTTTTTTTATGTTTTTTTGTTGCTTTTTCCTTTGCGACCAGTAACAAAATTATAAGAAAACAAAAGACAAATTTCATTTTTATATTACAAAAAATTATTAAAATGGGCGCTGACAATTTTGAAGCTAACCAGGAGGAGGAAATTGAAATTATAGAAATAATGGGCAAATTTGGAAAATATCAAAAAATTCAGTACCTTTACGCTTGTCTTCCTTCGCTTTTCATTACAATGATTCACATAAACTATGTATTTGTTGCTGGGGATCTCAACTATCGGTATGTATGTGTATAATTATTATAGTATAATTATAATATTATATTTGCTTTGCAACAACTTGCTTCTGACCTTCAGAAGATTAATTTAAATTTAAAATTGTAAAGATTTTCCAAAAGAAATATTAAATTTAAATCAATATACATGTAAAATATTAACCCTCGTGAGTAAGATGTTCGTTAAAAATTGTGTTTATAACAATTCATGTGTAAATATTTGCACTTTGATATTTAAAAAATATATATTTAAAGAATTTCACTGAGATACTTGTTACTTATTTTTTTAAACTCACAGATTTTTTCTGCATTATATATCTCACAAGCTTACAACCAATATAAATGGTTCATATTGAATTAATTATATTTCATTCACTAGCTCTTCCCGCGTCTCCATTCGCATAGAATTTTTCTTTCTTTTGAATTTTTATTTACCATGGAACTATTGATTATATTTTATAAACTACATCACTGTTTTAACTCAGACAATAATAGTCTCGTTATTTTTATTCTTATACGAAATAATTTCATAACTAAATCGATCGATGAATGATTTCAACACCGAGGATGTCGTATCGGTTCAATATTATATTTAAATAAAAGTAAGTACCCAACGTAGATATGCAATAATATAATATAAAAATAAACTAAAAAAATGGGTTAACAGTTACTCTAATTTATAAAAACGTAAGAAGGGCACGACAGTTCGTTTGCCGTGTAGCAGCGGCGTAAATGTATCCATCACTTATCTACCTCCTGAAGGTGTAGAAAGAGGCGATTATGGGAAAGGCCAAAAACGTGTAATGGCTTTCGATATATGGCGCTCAATTAGTTTTCTCACAACACCTAACCCTACAGTAGGAGCGACCTTAACAAAGTCACGTAAGTCACGCGGGCTAAGTGATACAGACTCGCGCCCAACTTACGCTCGCACGCGGGCGTTAGGAGCATTTTGATTTAATATAATAATCGGTAATAAATTTAATAATCGGTAGGCTAATTTAACGAAGGTCGCTTCTAAGGCGTACAAAGTATTATGAACATTAGCAACGTTGTAACTAGATTTAAACTCGCAAGTTTCCTATCATAGAGTGGTTCTTCTGGTCTTGTACTATTATTTATGCTGAGGTATTATTTACTAAAGTAGTAATAATAAGTGTCGTGGTAGTTAAGGAACTGGGCGTACGTCTCTAAATTCATAGTATGCGGAGAGTTTTAAAGCGTGACTGCTGATGCATCCGGGTTCGAATCCCGGGTCAGGTCAAATTTTTGGATTTTTCTGTAGGGAAATTCTCAGTCTTTAGCAGCCCAGCATCAAGAAATTGGTGGTGTTTTACTTTCGTGAAAGTGGCTTTTTTGTTGCTATAATCCAGTAAATTATTTTAATTTTTTTTTTTGATGTTTTATGTATATGTATTATTTTGTAACTGTAAATGAAAAAAGGTTGTTTCTTTTTCAGATACTTATTATTATAAATAATATTTTTTTCCATCAAAGGATTGACTATAAAACTTAATAATTTTTTCTGTCCATTCTTCTTTGTTGGTCTAATTTACTTAAATGATTTTAGATGCCATATCCCTGAATGTGAAAACAAATATGCAGTTTATAATGCCACGTGGTGGCCTAACAGCACCATTGACAGATGCACAAGACCAAAACTAAAGGAGGACTTTGGAGTTGGACAAACGTGCACCAATGAAAGTTTCACAGATATGGTCGAAGAATGCACTGACTGGGTGTACGAAACTAATAACACTGTCATAGCTACGGTAAGTTCTTTTACTACAGGCAACATAAATATTAATCCACTATCTTTTTAATCTCATCGATCAACATAGGCTATTTAATTTTTTTCCATACGCGCACCAAGCCATCTCGTTAACGCCGGCCGTAAAAGATCCAGTTCCAGTAGCATCAGATTTGCAAGACGTATGTAACTGCGATCGTCAATCCGCGATGCCAAACGAGTAAAATAAACTTTCCTGACCATGGGAAAGGTCCTTGTTCAGCTCTGTTAGTTATCGCTGTATGTGCGATGAGAACTACTATAGGTAGAGCAGCGATAACATAAAATAATATTTCATTATATTGGATCAATACATATCTATACATATAATGAATCTGTACAAAAGTCGTGTCTGTAATTCTAATATAATTTTTAAAAAACAGGTCCAGGGGACTAAATAAAGGGTACTGAAGTCAAAGTAGTGGTTTTAGAATTTTTGTCTGTTTGTCTGTCTGTGTATTCCAGATTCACGCAAAAACTACAGAACCGATTTACATGAAATTTAGTATGTAGGTAGTCAGTAACCCGGAGCAACTTATAGATTACTTTTTATCCGATTACGGAACTTCAAAAAAGGTAGGTTAAGTATTTTATTTCCTTTAGATGTTAATTTTCTATTATATCTTAGTTATGAAGATGACGGGTCATTAAGATGACGGGTGTTTTTCAAATAAATATCATATTTGTAAATAACGTTTACAATTTAGTTATAACCTTAGTAAAATAATTTGAAACTACACCGATTTGGTTATAAAAACAGCGCCATCTATCATCAAATGGAAAAAGTATTATATTTTGCCTTCAGTTACTAGTAAACGAAATAAAATAAATACATAAAAACATTTATATAGATTTATAAATAATTATAATATATACATTTATATAGATTTTTAAAATTATGAAAAAATTCCAACGTTTACTTTTTTAGTATTTTTTTATTTTAGTATTTTTGTGTTTGTGTTGTTGTGATTAAAACTGGTCTGTCTGCAATTGTTGCAAAATTTTCATTAACATTATTGTTTTATTAAAGAGATTTTATGTATGTCGTGGCCAGATCGTAGAATTGATCATATATCATAAAGTAGTCTATCATTTCGTGAAATGGTGTAGTCATTTCATGATATTTAACACTGTTTGTTGACCATCTCATGATATAGCTTGACCAAATCAATGAATAGAAATCGTTTGAAGATATTAATAACTAGAAATGTTGCTACTTCATAATATGGTAATATTACGATATCATTAAATCGTTTTTCACGGCCAGCGGCGCTGATATCGTATTTTTTAACAGACATAGAACTTTTAACAGAATTGACATCACTTTATGCCTTATTGATATAATAAATAAATGTCCGCTTCTATCGCTGATATTACTAGATAATATAGTTGGTTTTCATTATTTCATCTAATAATAGCGACATCTACTTACTTATAAATAAACTAAAATGGCAAGTCATTGATAAAATGAAATAATACAATGCTATTGAATATACGATGTAAATAAATTGAATCGTTTATATTACATTCATCCCGCGTTGAAATCAGCGCAGCGAACACTTTTCTGACCAAAAACTCTACAGCCTGTGCCCAGTAGTAACTTGTATGTAAGCTGCTACTTTTTTTACTTTTCATGGGACAATCTAAGCAGTTTTTATTTCATTCATATTTTTGGGTATGTTACTTTTTTGTTTTCAACCTACCGTAAATATTAAGGGTTGCAAAGATGAGTAGAACTCATTATCGTCAGCCTACATAAGTCCACTGAAATGAACGTAGGGCTCCCCCATAAATTGCCAAGTAGCTGGATATTTACTATAGTTGCCCTTAACGTTAGATTTAATCTACGTTTTTTTTTTATAGGATAAGGGTGAAAAACGAGCACACAGTCCACCTGATGGTAAGTGGTTGCTGCGGCCCATAGACATCTACATCTATCCTCTGTTACAGATCAAAATGCAGATGCATTTTCACCCGTGAGGACTAGGATGGAATGCCTCCTTTCCAGTAAAAAGGGCCTCCGGCCACCTGCACTCACCAACCGAAACGCAGAGGTAAACCTCTACTTCACGCTAGTTTTCTGTGAGGTCGTGGTACCACCCCGGTTTGAGCCGGCCCATCCATGCGACAGCAAAAGCTGCCGCCTGGCTCTACTACTGTTAAAAACGTGTAGTATTAATTATTATAGAACTGTATTCATGAAATTTTGAAGTGAACTCGAAGTAAAAAATATATCTACATCTATTTTATGGCACCAATCAATATTAAATACTCGTAGGACCAATGATGTGAATAAAATAACTCAAATAAACATTATGTATTATTTTATTAAAACTAAATTAACTGTAATTATGAATAAATGTAAAGAGTAAAAAGTAAATAATAATAATAAATTTTGATTCCAAGACCATTTAGCTTTCTTATGGATACATAAGAAGACACGCCCGATATAAAAAATAATAGGTGTATAATAAATATAAATAGAAAATAAATAGGTGACATATATATTCACGTGTTCCTGTAGCATGTTACCAATCA
The DNA here is from genome assembly GCA_033319125.1 of Parnassius glacialis. Taxonomy (NCBI): domain Eukaryota; kingdom Metazoa; phylum Arthropoda; class Insecta; order Lepidoptera; family Papilionidae; genus Parnassius; species Parnassius glacialis. Next base: position 8,652,655 of record JAVANC010000011.1, on the reverse strand, counting down.
TCTACGTCTAATAGTCTTTTGGAATGGAAAAAAAATCTTTGACAGACATAGAGACACAGACACCGATGTGACTAAAAGTGATCGAATTTTACTAAATTGGGCACGAAACAGCATTTAATGATTTTCCTAAATTCAAGCTCACGCGAGCGAACCCGTGGGTAAAAAGCTAGTATAAAATATAAAATTACATGTTAAGAAGGAATACAACATAATTACGTATTAACTTTTTTTTAACTATTATAAGCCAGTGTTAATAGTACCACCTGATGATAAGAGGTGATGTTGTCGAAAACGGTAAAGTGCACTAACTTAATTTAACAAAAGCCCATTCACTTTTGCCTTAAAGACACCTACATTGATATTGCCATCAGATAGCAAGACAGATCCTGGCAAATTATTACGCTTCTTTACGAATCTCGAAGCAAACCGTTTGGTTCGGATGCGTTGTATGTCGACAACAAAAGGTCGTGGACCAACCGAGCTTCTGATCATCTGATGATGGAATGGAGAGAAGAAGTTAGGTCATGGGTAAAATATCCGAAATATAGTCCGTAAAACACCGAAAGGCTGGCTCCTTTGCACCTTTGCTTGAGACTAGTAAGATTGGTTTAACCATATTGAGATCACCAATAAACCACTGAGCAAACTTTTCTATTGAATCCAAATCTGCTAAGCGACATTTTTTAGCAGTTGCCATATTTAGCAGCAATCTTCATACTGCAATATTCATATACGACAGGACTTGCAGTTTTTATAATGTAAGAAACTGTCCCGGCTTCAAGTATCACCGTAGCTTTGCAAGGACTCCTAACTCCTTACAGCTGTTTTGACCCGTTATAGAAATTAAGGTGACAAACGAGCTGCGATCCTTAAGTTTGTTACGAAACCTATGCAGAAAAACAGAAATCAATTTGATCTTACGGAAAACAATAAAGGATTTACGTTTTTGTTAGGTTACAGAAACAACAAACCAACTGAGAATCGAAAAATGTAAAACATCACATTAATATTTTTGCAGCTCAATCTCGCCTGTCAGCCGTGGAAGTATAATTTAATTGGGACCATTCATCATGTTGGGAGGCTGCTGGCGACGATTACGGCTGGTTGGCTGACAGACAGGTAATACCTTAGTTTAAACGTGTTTTCTGAAAGCTAAAACAACTGACATCTATTTTTTGTATTCAGTGTGACAATGGACACACGATTGCTGAGTAACTTCTACTGGACAAGTCCTTTTTGGCTGACAGCAACTTAATGTATAAAGTCGAAGATTGATGTAAACACATAGAGTTGTATGCTATACAGGAAGCTAAATAATACAATAAAGGAGAATAGGATTTTTGGCCCGAAGTAAATTGCTTTATACGGATGTCTGATATAAAATACAAAAACTGGATCGTTTTACAATCTAGAATTCAAAAAAGTAAGAAATAATGTAGAAAATCGATTGTTAATTAATACCATCGATTTTATACTTATTCGAATCCAAAAAATAAAAATAAAATAAAAAAGCTTCTAAGGTTTCATTAAAACTCTATCATTTATTTTGAATAGAACGTGAAGAAACGTGTTATTTAAAAAATATGCTGGGTTTCTTGCTGGTTCTTCCCAGGACAGAGGTTTTTTTTCGAACCAGTGGTAATTAAACCAAGGGGTGACTTTGAATAAGTATTATTTATAACCAACATTGAATAAAAAAAGAATGATATTTGAATCCAATTAGAAATAAAATGTTTTATTCGTATAATAAAAAAGAAATAAACATGTTTATGTCAAAAAAAAATAAAACATTAAACATCTTTTCATTTTGAAACGTGACGGTTTAAACTTCGAAACTGAATAGTAAATACGTAATAAAAATAGACCTATTTTAGATTCCACTTAAAACGAGCGCAAGATAATCGATTCTCTAAGTAATATTAGTAACATTAACAATTTAAGTAATCGACCTCAGTTCAACATGCCTACTATCTAACCTACTATTCACTACACTAACTTGTCACTTACTTGTTGTTGTTTTATCACCATTTCGTTTCCTAGCTAACCACAGCTTTTCTGTGATGATTTTACGACTACTATACTGATCCTGTTTTTACTGACCCTTGCTTCGTATTTCGGCACCGAGCATATTGTCTTCGCGACTGACCCCGATTAGATTTTGACATCATTGACCATTGCTTTAATTGTAATAAATATAATTAGAATTTATAAATATAATTATTGTATCTTTAAGTTACTATAGCGAAACATCAACTGTTACAGTGTAGGTACCATATGTGTAAATAGTAAACTCACTTTTAATTATTATATCAATATATGTTTATTCTATATATGTTTATTCTAAGTACGATGATAGACAGTCCAAGTATTCTTGAGACAGCTTTCCTTTATAGACTAGGAGATGGTGACAGAAAATAGTCTCCCATTTTCTCCTGCATGCCTTTTTAAGAATTGATAACTAACCCTAAAATATGAAAGATAGAGGGGTAACGAGCCCTTGCGAGCTTGCACGTCATAAAGAAAATGACTTCTCATTGTGTAAAGAATTGTAGTATTTTTCCGTGACATTATATTGCATGCCTTTGTAATATAACGTAGTTGGAACAAATTTAAGCTATAATAATTGATGGCATGCAATTCGCAACGGCCGACGGGGCTCAAAGGGTTACGTAGAAATAAAAAAAATAGAACATTTCCGTGTTTACAAATTGCATGCCGTAAAAAATTAGTTTTTTATCTCAAAAATACTTGACGAAAATTGGCATGCACCCCTCGTATGACCAAGGGTGGAAAATATTAGGAAAATGTGAAAATTACTATCTTTCATATTTTAGGGTTAGTTATCAATTCTTAAAAAGGCATGCAGGAGAAAATGGGAGACTCTTTTCTGTCACCATCTCCTAGTCTAGTAGTAACATTTACTAACCACATTAATTTATTACACAAACCTTTTCTGATGGCGAATTATTACTATTATCTTATATATAACTGCCTTTTGGCTATATCTGCCGTTGTATTGGTTGGTGGAGCATACGTGTCGATCTCATACGGGTGGTAGCTGGAGTGATGAGACTCTCAAGGCTGTGGCCGAAAGCCGCTCAACGTGGGAACCGATCCCTTTGAGGTGAGCAATAAAATTATGACACGCTCTGCGGCTAGTAGCCGTGCTGATCATGCAATTGGCGGTGATGCCTTACAACTTACATCACGTCTGCAGGAACGGCAGTCTGACAGGTGGTGGCGCTCACGGAGGACTTTTATATCTAGTGTGCCTATTATTCGATGCGTTGCCAAAACCGCGTAACGTACATGTACTGTGTCTGTATTTGATCGTATTCTGTACGGCTTTACACGCATTGACACACACGACTTCGTTCGATGTTGCTCATTTTCTCAAGAATCCCATAAGAAGGAAGCTTCGAAATAAACGCTTTGTGCCATACCCATTCGAAGGCCTTCGCTATGTCCAAACTAACGGCCAAGACCTCCCCCTTGGACCCTACTGTCTCCGCCCATCTGAAGTCAGTCAGAAGTCAGGTAGACCAAAAGTCACACAAGGTTTAAACAGTGGTAGAGCCACGCGGTAGCTTTTGCTGTCGCACGGATGAGCCGGCTCAAACCGGGGTGGTACCACGACCCCACAGAATACCAGCGTGAAGTAGAGGTTTACCTCTGCGTTTCGTTTGGTGAGTGCAGGTGGCCGGAGGCCCTTTTTACTGGAAATGAGGCATTCCATCTTAGTCCTCACGGGTGATAACGCATCTGCATTTTGATTCGCAAACGAGGATAGATGTAGATGTCTATGGGCCGCAGCAACCACTTACCATCAGGTGGACTGTGTGCTCGTTTGTCACCCTTATCCTATAAAAAAACACCCGACGAAAACCGTATTAGTGGTCAGTATTAGTATCAGCGGTCATTATAATGGAATCCATTATTTTGGAGAACAAGGGGGTGATGGCGATAAGCCCGTAGTTAGACAGGTGTGAGCGGTCGCCTTTATTGGGGATCGGGTGGACCAAAGCTCTCTTTCATGAAAAAATGCATTAAAACAGGTGCCAACTCCGGAGTATACGTCTTCAGCACAATAGAGGATTTTGAATGTGGTCTCTCTTACATAGAACAAACAAAAAGATCTATGAAAACCCGCGTGAAAAAAATATAGCTGATTTGAAGCACCAATGTTCCGGGAAGTCTGCAGTGTGTGAACATGTTCAAGATCGTCCCAACCATTACATTAGATTTGATAGACCACAAATCCTCGCAAAAGAACACCGATTCCTAACAAGGATGATTCGTGAGGCTATTGAAATTAAAAAACATCCTAATTTCAATTTTTTTTTACGCTGGTATTTTGTGAGAGCGTGGTCCTTCCCCGGTCGAGCCGACCCATTCGTACTACAACTATACTACTAATATAGCTACAGCATGGCTCTAACACGTACATTTATTTATTCGGCGAGCGAGCAATAATTTCACCAAGCTAGCCAAAGAGTTTGACTTCTATTTGTTTAACACTACCACTGCTTGCAGCTCTTATATTGAGCGTTTGTTACTAAACTAACGTTTTAGTATTTTATATTTGTACTTTTTTATTTCTTTTATACGCATATTACCTGTTATATTAGTGAAGCCCTCATTTGGTATAAGTATTGTTAGTATTAGATTGCGTAGTATTAACGTATATTATAATATTGAATAGCGTTTATCACAGTTGTAAATTCACCTTTTTTATCTACTAGTAAGGGCCTTTAATTGGTTTACTGTATTATGCTTATATAAATAATATAATATGAGAGCAAATGTTCAACTGCTGTTGCTGCTTACGAAATTATTCATTAATAGCAATTAAAACAGATCACTGCACTATACATATATATAATATAGCGCAGTTATTGTTCTACTATACCGCGTAATATGCAGGGTGTCCCAGTAATGGTAGATAATCTGGTACGTTCGTAATCAGGCGGGGGGGAGATGGCCTCGGTTCCCTAAAAAAATTCTTCCTCGAACGGTTCGCGCTCTACACCATGTTTTATAAAATTCCGAAAATTCGTACTTCTGCTCACATTTGTGGTCATCACGTCCATAGTTTAATGCCTAGATCGGATTTTTTTCTTTTAATGTGTTCCCTAATATCGATGTTCCTAAATTACCCTTAAAAGTTCTCAACTACTATGGGTAGTATTTTACAAGACGGCACTAAACATAAGTTAAAAGTTTTGACTTTATTTATCTGCTAAGTTTGAGCACCTGTGGTGAAAACAAAACGTATGGGATTTGTATGGCCAACCATTTAAAAAGTTTGCCAACATCATGAAGATTCTAAAACATTGGTATACTATGTACTTAATATCTGAGGACGATATCTGACATTGACATTGAAGAAATTTCTTCAATGTCAATGTCAGATATCGTCCTCTGCTACTGGCACCACCAATACCAGCACCAGGCATTATTATCTCTGAATAAATGCAGTGCATTCTTTATTAGATATCTTTCACGCTACATTCACCATAGATAAAATGCACGATAGCATTTTCTTGGAGTGTGTACATTTCTCGTGACATGACCCAGTCCCGTTGTTATGCACAAATCATGAGTCCAGTAGAGTGCCGAGTTCTCACAATCATCACCAAACAAACAAAATCCAATCAAATTGCTCAAGTCAAGATTCCAGTGGAATGTGAATTAGTATTTTGTAGCCAAGAGTCTGAAATAAGAGAGCACATGCGATGTCGAGAAGGTACGCACTAACCATATTTAAAAATAAACCAAACACGAATTCTAATCACGAATTCATGCAATGGAGAATCTGTCAATCCTTTTTACTCACATTAATCCTAAGTACCGTTTGTCTCGCTTACACAGCTTAGAATTCATCCAAACAAGGTGAGCAGGTAGTAAAGTAAAATTTTCAAGGGCGACAGATGTACTTTTACCTAACAAAGACATGCAATGTTAAAAAACTATCTGCCAATAATTTTGTAATTTTGTAATGAAATGCCTACTTTTACACATTATCTGCTATATCTCAGTAAGTAATGATATTAAGTACATAGTATGCCAATGTTTTAGAATCTTCATGATGTAGGCAAACTTTTTAAATGGTTGGCCATACAAATCCCAATCGTTTTGTTTTCACCACAGGTGCTCAAACTTAGCAGATAAATAAAGTCAAAACTTTTAACTTATGTTTAGTGCCGTCTTGTAAAATACTACCCATAGTGGTTGAAAACTTTTAAGGGTAATTTAGGAACATCATTATTAGGGAACACATTAAAAGAAAAAAATCCGATCTAGGCATTAAACTATGGACGCGATGACCACAAATGTGATTTTCGGAATTTTATAAAACATGGTGTAGAGCGCGAACCGTTCCCGAGTCCACCTACCCCCCCCCCCCCCAACAAGTACGTACCAGATTATCCACCATTACTGGGACAACCTGTATAATGGTCATAATTACACATTAGCGTTACGTGCCTGCGCCGTATTTTATACTGCTAGAATGAGTAGGAGATTAGAGTTCCACTCTTATTTCTTCGTATTTTCTTTTTTTTACCCTCATTACATCAATACAATAATAGTATATCAGATTCGGGTAGAAATTAGCATAGACATCATAAAAATAGACATGTTAAATCTTGTAAATTTCATAAAAGGTGTTAAAAAATTAATTAGCTAAGTCCGCGTAATAAAATAAAATGATGTGTCATACCTACTTTGATGCCCTCCTTCAAATACGTGCACTATCCCTGTCACAACTAGTCCCAGCACCACGACTTCCAACACAACTACACTAAGACACATCACCGCCAATAATACGACAGTTATTTTACCCCTAAGCATCCTCAGGTGAAGTAGACTCTGCGGTGGATGACCGCTTAAGGTCAGTTTATGTTAGTTCCTATTAGTTAATCACAGAGTCTACTCATTTTCTTGACAAAACGTCTGATATCGTGCGAATTTAAATGTAGTTAATTAGTAACAAAGACCTAATAAATATGTTTTTTTTTTATAGGATAAGGGTGACAAACGAGCACACAGTCCACCTGGTGGTAAGTGGTTGCTGCGGCCCATAGACATCTACATCTATTCTCTATTACAAATCTAAATGTAGATGCGTTGTCACCCGTGAGGACTAAGATAGAATGCCTCATTTCCAGCAAAAAGGGCCTCCGGCCACCTGCACTCACCAAGCGAAACGCAGAGGTAAACCTCTACTTCACGCTGGTATTCTGTGAGGTCGTGGTACCACCCCGGTTCGAACCGGCCCATCCGTGCGACAGCAAAAGCTGCCGCGTGGCTCTACCACTGTTATATTTTGTATTTGTTATATGTGCGCAGATTTGGCCGTAAACCGATGTTAATTATCTGCTCCGTGGCAAGTTGCATTGGAAATCTAAAAGCTTTTACGTCATCGTACGATGTGTACGTGTTCATTGAAATGCTTGAAGGAGCATTAGCTGGAGGAACCTATACGGCAGTCATGGTTTTAAGTACGTAACAAAAGTTCTTACCGTATATTTATTATTTTTGATTCGATCATAGCAAAAGTTCAATGGCGAGTACTATCATAGTATTTGGGAGCGCGGGAACGCTTCATAATCATCCACATTACAGTTCTCCACGAGTCCACTGCTAAACATAAGTCTAAACATAAGTCCACACCTCGCCTCGGGTATACCACAAAACACGGCCCTGGTCCCCCTAGTTCCATCATTTTCATGCCTTACTAGGACGTCACACACATCTAGTAAAAGGTTGCACTTTACTTCACTTACCTGTACGAGGCTGGCTTTACCTTTACTCGAGAGCCTTTTTCCCCATAGCTTTTCAGCTCAAATTCTCAAGTATGAAGGTTTAGAGTGATGACGATGATACAGACGAAAATAAAATATACATTGAAACTAATTATTATACCTAATGCTTCGGTATTGAAGAAGCGATCGAGCGGAACCAAGGCTCCAAAGTCTTTGCCAGAGATCTGTCTGCCAGAAAGAGCCAACTGTCAAAGCTGAAGACCGAATGGGGCAGCATCGTTTCCGGAGCACCTGAGATTTTGAGTGAGTTTGAAAGATTCTATGGGCAGCTGTACACGTCATCGTTGGAGCCACACGCAAGTGTGAGTAACGATCCAAGAGCGAGTCTTATTCGACACTATTCCGAAGATATCCCGGACGTCAGTCTGAGCGAGATTAGAATGGCTCTCCAGCACCTTAAAAACGGCAAGGCCCCAGGCGAGGATGGAATTACAGCGGATCTTCTGAAAGCGGGTGGAAGACCGGTACTTGAAGTCCTTCAGAAGCTCTTTAATTCCGTCCTCCATGGTGGCATTACACCGGAGGCGTGAAGCAGAAGTGCGGTGGTCTTGTTCTTCAAGAAAGGTGACAACGCTCTCTTGAAGAACTATAGACCGATTTCCCTTCTGAGCCGCGTCTACGTGCTGTTTTCGAGAGTCATTACGAATCGTCTCACGCGCAGACTTGACGACTTCCAGCCTCCCGAACAAGCCGGTTTACGAAAGGGCTTTAGCACCATAGACCACATTCATACCCTACGGCAAATTGTACAGAAGTCCGAAGAGTACAATTTGCCACTATGTCTGGCGTATGTGGACTATGAGAAAGCCTTTGATTCCGTCGAAATTTGGGCGGTGCTGCAGTCCCTTCAGCGGTGCCAAGTTGACTGTCGGTATATCGAAGTGCTGAAGTGTTTGTACAGTAGAGCTACGATGGCTATCCGAGTACAGAACCAGAGTACGAAACCTATCCAATTGCAGAGAGGTGTAAGACAGGGTGACGTTATATCCCCGAAATTCTTCACCGCTGCATTGGAAGACGTTTTCAAGCTTCTGGACTGGAAAGGATACGGTATTAACATCAATGGCGAGTACATCACTCACCTTCGATTTGCCGACGATATAGTCCTCATGGCAGAATCGCTGGAGGAACTAAGCACTATGCTCAATGACCTCAATAGTGTCTCCCAACGGATAGGTCTTAAGATGAACATGGACAAAACAAAGATTATGTTTAATGTCCATGTCACACCTATGCTGGTAGTTGTTGGGAGCACTAAGCTCGAAGTTGTTGACGAGTATGTTTACCTGGGACAAATAGTCCGACTAGGTAAGTCCAACTTCGACCGAGAGGTCAATCGACGGATTCAACTCGGCTGGGCAGCGTTCGGGAAGCTACGACACATCTTCTCGTCAGAAATACCTCAAAACCTTAAAACAAAATTGTACAACCAGTGCGTGTTGCCAGTGATGACTTACGGAACTGAGACGTGGTCCTTCACTGCTGGCCGTATGAGGAAGCTCAAGGTCACTCAGCGAGCTATGGAGAGGGCTATGCTCGGAGTATCTCTGCGTGATAAACTTAGGAATGAGGATATCCGCAGTAGAACCAGAGTAACCGACATAGCCCAACGAATTAGTAAGCTGAAGTGGCAGTGGGCCGGCCATGTAGCTCGAAGAACCGACAACCGATGGGGAAGAAATGTTCTCGAGTGGCAGCCTCGTACCGGTAGGCGAAGTGTAGGGCGTCCCCCACAAGATGGAGTGACGACCTGGTAAGACATGCAGGAAGTCGATGGATGCAGGTGGCTCAGGACCGTGCTTTGTGGCATTCTTTGGGGGAGGCCTATGTTCAGCAGTGGACTTGTGAAGGGCTGTAATGATGATGAATGCTTCAGAGCGTTTGCGCACTGCATCCGAACCGAATTCGATTAAATTCGATAACTGTTAATTAGAAGTATTCGTTGCTATTTGTATGAGGCGTAGCACATTACATTCGAATTCTATTTGCAAAATCGAAACTATCTCTATTTAAAATCATAATATTCACGAATCGAATTAATCACAATATTATTTCTATTACCACTTGCGCACTTTTTCTGAATCGAAACCGTGTCATGAAGCAAGTCACGTTACGAGTATATCAAAATTCCAGAACACCTAATTTCTCAGTGTCTCAGTGCCATTAATAACATTTCACTGCGATTGAAAAGATAGAATGAAAGACTTAAGCTCTGTATGAAAAACAGCACTTGAATAGCCAACATTTTTAAATCAAGTGGACAAGCATATCAGACAAGGTTCACAATCGACTTATGTACAAATTCGGTCGCAGTTTTCTAACTTTGTCTTTACTTGTATTCGAATTGGAAGCAATGCGTAAACGCTCTAACAGTATTTGATTTTATTTATAGTTTTAGTAGTTTCAAATAATTAGTTTTTTTAATCATGTTCATTAGAGAAGAACTATCCAATTTCATAATTTCAAAAGAACGAAAAACCTCAGTATCACTTTATATCAACCAAAATTGTTTTTTTATATATCTTAATCTTGCAACATTTTTAATTTTAGTGATTGAAATTGTCGGTAAAAACAGAACTCTAGCTGGAGTGGTCTTTGCGTACACTATTTACATGGGAGAATCACTTTTTGCTTTTATAGCAATGTTCGTGCCTTACTGGAAGAACTTGATCCGAATAATTTACAGTCCTCCTGTCATCTTCATTTCCTACATGTTCCTTGTCAAAGAGAGTCCACGATGGCAAATACTAAATGGACGGACCGAAGATGCAAAAAGTACACTTCTACATATAGCGAAAGTTAACAATATCAATATAAACAAACAAAAATTAGCAAATATGAATGAAGAAAACCTAAAAAAAGAATTCAAAATAGAGAACTATGAACATAAGGAGAATTTAAGCGCTGTACTGAAATCGAAAGAGATTTTGAAACGTGTACTGATTGGAGCGTTCTGTAGATTCTCTGTCAGCTTTGTTTATTATGGATTAACGTTGAATTCCGTGTATTTGCCAGGGAATAAGCACACAAATTTTATGCTAGCTACAGTCATGTCGTTTCCTGGTGAGCTAATATCAATGTATTTGATGAACAAAATAGGAAGAAAGATTCCAATCATTTATGGCTATTTTATTTGTGGATTGCTCTGCGTGGCTTCTGGATGGACTCCTGAGGGTAAGATATTTTTTTTTATAGGATGAGGGTGACAAACGAGCACACAGTCCACCTGATGGTAAGTGGTTGCTGCGGCCCATAGACATCTACATCTATCCTCGTTTGCGAATCAAAATGCAGATGCGTTGTCACATGTGAGGACTAAGATGGAATGCCTCATTTCCAGTAAAAAAGGCCTCCGGCCAACTGCACTCACCAAGCGAAACGCAGAAGTAAACCTCTACTTCACGCTGGTATTCTGTGAGGTCGTGGTACCACCCCGGTTCGAGCCGGCCCATTCGTGTGACAGCAAAAGCTGCCGCGTGGCTCTACCACTGTTTAAAAGAATTCCGTTGGTTTCTCAGTTAAAGACTGAATGACTTTTATTGTGCATACTTACTCATTTAAAAAAGTCGTGAGTTTATTAGTCCAGATATAAGAATCTTTGGGTGGCTTTATACTGCGGCACGATTCCGTCGTTGATGTTGGAGATGTACAGTAATGCCCCGATGCTTACTCTAGTGGTTTTTCCGTAGATACGAAATATTTATTTATTTATTTATTTAATCTTTATTGTATCACACCTTAAACTAAGGATTACAATGGGCGGACTTAATGCCATATGGCATTCTCTACCAGTCAACCCTGGGAGAATTAAACAAGTAAAAGTTGGTAGGTGTCGGAAAATGTTAAAATTACTAGACATAATATATTGTATATAAACATAAAATATAGTTCGCATACGTTCTAATATTACATATATAAAAATAATATAAATTAAGAAAATATTAAATAATAATATATATAATAAATAATATAATAAATATTGTATGTATAATATATAAAATAACTAAAAAAATAAAAATAGAAATCTACGATCAAATGCAGTTTTCCTTAAGATAATGTTGTCGGACCTGTCTCTTAAACGTGTGCTTATTCGGTGCTTTTCTTATATCAACGGGCAGGGCGTTCCAGAGAAGTATTGCCTGAACTGTAAATGAGGAATTAAAGAAACCAGTATTATGCTGAGGTACATGAAGCTTAAGGACGTTAGTGGAACGAGGTTCACGCTCTAGAGTTGGATACCGAAAGTGGAAGTTATCCTTAAGATAAGAAGGAGACGTCGGATCATTTAATATAGAAAAAAGGGTTAGTAAGACTCTGGAGCAACGCCTCTGACGAATAGAAAGCCATTTAAGCTTGGAACGAAAAGCAGTGATGTGGTCGTATTTTCGTAAGTTGAAGATAAATCTTATACAGTTGTTGAGAAGGCGCTCCAACTTGTTAAGAAGATTTTGCGATAGGTCTGGATAGCACACATCTGCATAATCTATAATAGGAAGTATAAGGGAATTAACCAGTAAAAGCTTGGTTTTAAAGGGTAAGAAATTTTTAAAACGATAAAGCGAACGTAGACTGGCAACAACTTTACGGCTAATTTCCGAGATCTGTACTCGCCAGTTCATAGAGTGATCTATATGCAAACCCAAATTAACTATGGAATCAGAAAATGGAATTGAAATTCCATTGTACACAACTGGTTCAAGGTTTCCATAGTCAATCATATTCAGCATTCTGGAGCTACCAACGACCATTGTTTTACATTTTGAATGATTTACTGAAACACCAAATTTGTTTGACCAGCCACGGATGGCCTCTAAGTTTGTGTTTAATTTCCTGATTCCATTATTTATATCATCGATACTGCATTGTACATATAGTTGAAGATCATCAGCATACAGATGGTACGAGCAACTGAAATCATTAGATATTGAGTTTATAAATAGCGAAAACAAAATGGGAGATAATATACCGCCTTGCGGTACGCCAGTTTTAACGTCAGCCCAAGCAGAAAACTGCTCCCCTGACCTAACAAGCTGCTGACGACCGCGAAGATAGGATGAGAACCACTCCAAGGCTGGAGATGAGAATCTGAGATAAGTAAAAATGGATAGGAGGATATCGTGGTCGACTGTGTTAAAAGCATTTGAAAAGTCAACAAGCACCACCACTGTAACTTTTCGTTCATCCATCCCTTTTCTAATGTCATCCGTGATCTTAATCAATGCAGTGGTGGTACTGTGACCAGAGCGAAACCCTGACTGAAAGATATCCAGTAGGTTATATTTTTTTATGAAAATAGATAACTGCTTATGTACACAGGCTTCCAAAACTTTAGAGAGATATGGAAGAATAGAAATTGGACGATAGTGATTAGGTATTTCAGGATTAGGTATTTTTGGGAGAGGGCGTATATGAGCTCTTTTCCATAATGTTGGATACTGACCTGAGTCCAGAGAGTAGTTAATGACATGTGTGATAGCTGGCAGAAGGAAGACAAGCAATGTAATAATCATAAATTTACTAATCTCATCACAACCTACCGCCTTGGAGTTAATAGCTAATACAGCTTTAGCTATTTCATCTTGAGTTACAGGAGAAAATTCGAAAAAAGGAATAGTCAGAGGTTGCATAGAAGCAATAGAAGCAATAGTTTGTGATTTAACAGAAGGTTCCAATGTAGGAGTTGAGACAAAATGACGGTTTATATCATCCAGATTAAGAGAACTATTATCAGATGACAGTGGCTTAGTAATGCCAAGAGATTTTAAGAATTTCCACATATCAGCGGTCGAAGTGTTGGTTATATTATCATGAATGTAACGGCGTTTAGCATTTCGTACCATCTGATTGCATCTGTTTCTTAACAATTTAAAGTTAGACCAGTTCTCTTCTGTACGTACTCTTTTGTATTTATGATATGCCCTATCACGTCTCAGCATTGCCACTTGGACGCCTTTAGTCATCCAAGGGGCAGGAGGACGCTTTAGCCTTACTTGATGAATTGGCGCATGGACGTTATAGAGATTCAGAATAACGGTGTTCAGAAAGGAAATTTTGTCGTCTATTGAAGAAGCAGCCCCCAATGGAGCTAAATCAGTAAGAGCAGCGTCCCTCCTGAGTTGGTCAATATTTATATATATGTATTTTTCAAGAGTTTATTTTTAAATTTTTAAAGCATGTTATGTCATCTTACCAGTCCATGTGTTTGTCAGGACGAGTAATTTCGGTTTTTAAACTTAACTCTCAAAACTGATTATTAAAATATTTTTTTTTTAAATTATAAGTTTGTGCAAGAGGGAAGTACAGAGGACATGAAAAGCCTCGCACCCCTACCTCCCCTTTCCACTTCAGATCTCTCGTCGTGCTACTGGATACTAAAGTAACCTTAAATCCTTACGGGAAATGTCGTGCTTACATCTATTGATTATAATTATTAGCGCTTTGAACTCACTGTATTTTCTCCTGTATCGTAGAGGCAGTTTACAAACATAAATTACACGAGGTAAAACATTCAGAACCAGAACAATCATTTGGAGGCTAAACAAATACTTGTTTCGTATGAGATTCGAACCTGCAGCCCCAAACGCTGCAACTCGTAGCTAAGCCGTGACTGCGCCACGGAGCTGTCGTAAATTAGAATTTGTAAGCAAGAACTACCTTTACTGGTTTGTTGTACTTAGCAGTTGTTTCGAATGTGCCGGCTTCTCTTGCAGACGCTCTTGTAATAAGGATGCGATAGTAAAACAAGGAATGCAAGTCAAAACAATATCATTTTTTTTAAATAAAATAATGTTTCAAACCCTAAATGTTTCATTTTCAGAATACAGATGGCTCAAAATAACCCTCTTTCTGTTCGGCAAACTCCTGGTGTCCATATGCTTCACCGGACTTATGACGTACACAATGGAGCTGTTCCCTACCAGCACCAGGGGTACCTTACTCAGTGTGTGCTCGCTGGCTTCCAGCACTGGGGCTATTCTTGCACCATTAACCCCAATTCTGGTCAGTTTACTCGTCATATATTATTACATAATCACACATTGTCACGCGGTTTGGTAATGATGTATGACATTTATCAGTACATTTCATCCTGTGGATGGCGACGCGGCTATGGAAAACGTAAAAAGATCCCGTAGCTTTCGATAGATGGCAGTATAACCATCTTCTTTACAATCTACGTAAAATACGCAAACCAGCGACGTGGAGCAGCGCCAAGAGTGCGAGCCGTGTGGTACTGCCTGCACATTTCAAGCATGGCAATATATATTTACCTTTGATTTTTACATTCACAAAAATATTGTAGATATTACCTACATCCTCATTCTAAAAAGTTACTATTCGTGCATTTATATAATTTTAGCGTTAAGAGCGAGCGTGCACTCATCTGCTCGAGTTGCCTCGGGGTATGGGGCCGGAATAAAATCTGTGCCGTCACTAAGATTTGTCTATTTCACAGTTTCATGCATAGGGTTTTTAAATCCTTAATGTGGTTGATACTTTTTTTTATTTGCCTCTTTCCTATTATTAATTTTTATATTTTATATGCATCATAAAGCTTTCATATTTTAACTTGACTAAACGTGTTTTCTTTCTTTCTTTGTATGATAACATCGTAAATATTAATTTAGTTACATACATTAATCAGAAACCAGTAAGCCCAGGTATTACAACTCGGCTTTAGTTAGCAGCTAAAGCTTATGGCATATTGGAAATTATTGAAACATTGAAGGTCAAATTTTATTCCATGTAGGCTAGTTTTTGTCTTCAACATTTTAAAATCTACTGCTGGTCTTTTCAATATGTGCTAGCAGATACATATATGTTGATAGTGTTGCCCGTACTTGGCAGGCGGTATAGAGAGCGCAGCACTGGTATTACCATAATGTGTAATTTAGTTTCCACATTGTGTAGTGGAATTTTAGGGGAAAAGTTTCTTATACTATACTAAATAAATCTAAAGGTTTTTTTTATAGGAGAGGGGGCAAACGAGCATGTGGCTCACCTGATGGTAAGTGACTACCGCCGCCCATGAACAACTGCAACATCAGGGGAATCACAGATGCGTTGCCGATCTTTTAAAAATGAGTAGGCTCTTTTCTTGAAGGTCCCTAATTCGTATGGGTCCGGAAAAATCACTGGTGGACCGCAAATCATCTAGATGGTGTGGATGGTATCGCGAGTTTTGTCGCGATATGCGATGGTGAAATTGGGCGGCTCGAATCAGTTCGGGCAATTCCTCAGAGCACTCCCCGTGATAGATGCGATAAAATACGCAAAGAGAGGCAACATCTCTACGCAATGCCAGTGAGATAAGCTGATCGGAAAGAACTCGGTCGTCGGCGATTTGAACCGCTCTGCGCTGGATGCGGTCAAGTGTAAGAAGCTGGCACTGGGGAGTCCCTGCCCAGAGATGGGAACAGCATTCCATGTGAGGCTGAACCTGTGCCTTGTAAAGTTGCAAACGATGTGCCGGCATGAAATACTGTCGCGTTCTGCTGAGCACGTCAAGCTTTTTAGAAGCCTATTTGGCCTCCTCTTCTAACTGACCACGAAACTGCACGTCACTCTATATATCGACACCGGGGATTTCGATACTGGCTGAGGCAACAAGGGGAGTACCTTGAAACTGAGGAGATACGAGAAAGGGGTTCCTTTTAGCGGTAAACGCGCAAAGTTGTGTCTTTTGGGGATTGAGCTGGACTAGATTTATTCGCCCCCAGTTTGAGACTTTGTTCAACAAAGTCTCGACTTGGTTATATTAAAAGGCTTATATTATACTAAATAAATCTAGATAGTGATCTGCACTTTATGACTGCAGCACGAACGGGTTCGTTCAACTAGAAAAAAACCACGCTTGGTTGTATTTTCAGTTGTTATCAGAAAGATCCCGCCTATGTCCTATTTCAGTTTTTCTCTGTTGCCTCTTACGAAAATATCCGGTGGTGGATGTAATCGCTGAGTGTATGTGCTTAACATAGCACAAACATTCAAAAGAAGCAGCACTAAAACATATATACATACACCAATCAAGACCTTTCACTAATAAAGAGACATTCTGCCTTAATATTCAGGGATAACAAATTATTTATATTATTTTATAATAGAAGAAATACAAAAATGCCTATGGGCCATAGCATTCACATACCATCATTTTTTATTTCAGAACACAGTCTCCATCGTCCTTCCATCGATGTTTTTCGGTGGTTTAGCATTTATCTCTGGAGTTCTCTTGACTCTAACGCCTGAAACAAAAGACTTGCCACTGATGGATACGTTAGAACAAGTAGAGAAAAGCACAGAACTACAAAAAATACGAAAAAGGAATATAAGTAAGGAAGGAGAAGAAAATAACGGCTTTGATAATGATATCATAGCATAGAAGAATAAAAAACGCTTGTTAAGAGTCCTGTAATCTGGTGAACATAGAATTATTAGTGCACAAGATAAAGCTCTTTTATCAATATTATTTGCATCTGTACTTTTAAATCTTTAACATAAAGTTGTGTTATTAAAATTCTTTAGCTAATAGAAAGAAAAAGAGAGATAACGCCTGTTTGACTGTATTTGACACAAATACATTTTAAAAGCAATGTACAAGGACGGTGAAGTCTTTTAGTTTCATATAATCCAATATCCGCGAATCAGTAGCGCTAACTTTAGATACGGAAAAGGGGATTTTTCAAGACCCGCGAATAAGAGAGATAACAAAGTACAGTTTTGGAATTAACTAGATTGGGATAAATTATAAAGTTCGTGGTAACAAGAAGTACGAAAACTGTCAGGAAATGCACCATGCACTTTAAACTGAATTTTTAGGAAATTTAGATTTTGCCCCGATGATGATATTCGATGACGCCCGATGGTCTTTATACAGTATCAGATACACATAGTGAACAATTCTATCAAGATATTTTGCCCATGGATAAACGTTGTACTTATATATGATTTACAGACGTAAGAAATGCAATATTTTTTATTATTATTATTTAGAGATTCAGAAATTATTCTATCATATTAATTTGCCATATCCAGGGAGAGGAGTGCTTTGCTAACCAAGCGCTGTGAAAAGCGCACATCCGGCATGATGCACTCACACCGCGGGATGGTCGGCCGTGTATAGATTAACATGAGAAAGATTTTTGCACACCAGTTTAATCATTCACGATTACATTATTATGTTTGTTTCGGAATTCGGCGAAAATATCTAATTGTTAAATTTTTTAATTTGTCATCACGACCATAATTTTACAGATATGTAACGAACTATTACACCACCACACAATGTTAGAAACTATCGCAGGAGGAAAATAGAAAACCATTAACCACAATATAATATCTGGTCGCAGCATAGGTGGCAGGCCGGGCTCGACATAGCAGAATTTGATAGAATTCTTTTAATTATTGTTGATGATTTCAGATTTAGATTTTATACGTGGTAGAGCCATGCTGCAGCTATATTAGTAGTATAGTTGTAGTACGGATGGGTCGGCTCGACCGGGGAAAGACCACGCTCTCACAGAATACCAGCGTAAAATAGGATCTTAAAACTGCTGTGTTTCGTATGGTGAATGTAGAGAACCGGAGACCCTTTTTACTAGAAAAGGGGCATTCCATCTTAGTCCTCACGGGTGACAACGCATCTGAATTTTGATTCGCAAGCGAGGATAGATGTAGATGTCTATGGGCCACAGGAACCACTTACCATTAGGTGGACTGTGTGCTCATTTGTCACCCTATCCTATAAAAAAAATATGGGTGGAAGTAAATTCCCATAAAATTTAAATCTAGTTTCACCATTATAATGTCACTTAAGACGATTTTTGCGAAGTTTGCTATTCCCAGGACTATTATTGTTGACAACAACCTATTTGGTTCTGCAGAATTTTAAAATTAAAAACAACAATGGGTCACAGATATAAAAAGTAAGCCCCCGTTAGAGTAATGGTCTCGCAGAATAGTATGTTGGTATTGTCAAAGTGTAAGAACCAAGTTACCAATTCGCAATGACACAAAAGGATAAACAGAAACATGTTTATAATAGAGGTTCTTAAACTCCTGATAATTTTGTTCCTCAGAAACCATACTGGTTTGAGATAAATTTACTAAATAATGGGCTCGATAAATATTGTGAAAAAGTTAGATTTTCGATATTTCTCTTATTAATATTAATCATATAATGTTATTATTGTATGATTGATATTAATGGGAGAAGGTAATTACAGGTAAAGTTCTCGGTTCATTATGGATGAAATATCACTTATTTCGTTTAATTGTAAAAACTTGAAGAGATCCCGAGAGTATG
Organism: Parnassius glacialis; assembly: GCA_033319125.1. NCBI lineage: Eukaryota > Metazoa > Arthropoda > Insecta > Lepidoptera > Papilionidae > Parnassius > Parnassius glacialis. The sequence goes on along the minus strand of JAVANC010000011.1, from coordinate 8,633,530 downwards.
TAACTAATCTGAGTCATAAGGCAAATATTATTGCACTGCAAGAAACCAGGCTGTTACCGCATGAAATATCAGAACTCAGTTATGTTAGCAAGGAATTTAGCTACTATGGTAAGTCAGCGGTAGATACTTCTCAAGGCATTTGACGTGGGCATCCGTATGGCGGAGTGGCGCTGTTATGGTATAAGTTGAAATTTTGCTGTGTTTCGGTTATTGAACGTGATAGTGATCTCTTTTAGTGTGTATATACCTACAGATTGTGCGGAAAATTTAGTAGAATACGTTCAGTGTCTGAGTGAGATTGCGGCAATTGTTGAAAATTGTGACATTGAATCAGTTTATATTCTAGGAGATTTTAATGCCCACCCAGGGCAGTTGTTTGGTACTGAACTGTAAATTTTTTGTAATGAGTTAAATTGGAATTTTATCGATCTCAATATTTTGGGTTTAGATTCAGACACATATACCTTTGTCAGTGAAGCGCATGGTAGTAGGAGGTGGTTGGGTCATTGCATAATCACTGAGGCGGCGCGGAGGTCTGTGGTCTCTGTGAAGGTAGGATGTTTACTGGTCCGATCATTTCCCTTTAGAAATTCAGTGCGAGATTACTAATCTGATGCCTTAGCAAACTTTGATGTGTGCCTCAACTGACAAAGCTATATGGGGTAATAGAAATAAGAGTGAGTTAGAATTGTACGCAAAACTCTGTAAAGAAAAATTATAAGAATAATTGAATTTCCTGATAAATTAAGTAGTTGTTGTGATACTCTTTGTAATAATCATAGTATTTGGATCACTTAGTTATAGTAGATAACCTATATTCGAGAATTGTAAAGGTTATGCAAGAGGCAGCCAGGCTTAGCCATACGGGTGGTAATGGTGACAGGAAAAACGCCTGCCCTCTTGCACGTGTTTGTTCTTTACCATAGAACAAACACGTGCGGGCTGCGCACCAAGATGCGCGCCAGAAATTTCTAAACCGAGTGTGGTATGGAAGTCCACGAGAGGGAGCCTTATACATAGATATGTGCGAGTCGAGAAAAGTTTTTACAAACAAATTGAAATATTGCCAAAAGCACAAAGAGCAAATTAAAATGAATATACTAGCGTGTAAGCATGAAAAGAAAGACTTTCGGGGGTTTGGTAGCAAACAAAGAAAACGGGTCTAAAGTCTGGCCTCTCGGTGAGTGTCCACGGCGCACTAGCGGATCACGGATACACGGATCACTAGATCCGAAGGTTGTTGCAAACTTGTTTAGAGCGGATTTCCAGGGTCAGCCTGTAACCGCCACGGGCAGTGCTGGTGATAGGGTGGATGCTGGGTCGGTCGTGACTGGTGTTCCAGAACGTTTAACTGCTAAGGAGGTTTTGAGGTGATAAAAGGAATGAAGCGTGGCAAGTCGCCAGGGCACGACGGCCTCAGCATTGAGCATTTCCTTTACGCGGGCCCACACCTATCAAGGTTGCTAGGAATGCTATTCACAATCTGTAGGAGGCATTTTTTTTTTTTTTATAGTAGAGGGGGCAAACGAGCATGCGGCTCACCTGATGGTAAGTGACTACCGCCGCCCATGAACAACTGCAACACCAGGGAGGGAATTGCAGATGCGTTGCCGGCCTTTTAAAAAGGAGTACGCTCTTTTCTTGAAGGTCCCTAAGTCGTATCGGTCCGGAAAAATCGCTGATGGTAATCGATTCCACAAGGAAGTCGTGCGAGGAAGAAAACATCTTCTAAATCGCACAGTGGTAGACCGCCAATCATCCAGATGGTGTGGATGGTATCGGGAGTTCTGCCGCGATGTGCGTTCGTGAAATTTGGCGGCTGGGATTAATCCGAACAATTCCTCAGAGCACTCCCCGTGGTAGATGCGAAAGAAAATGCAAAGAGATGCAACATCTCTTCGCAGCGCCAATGAGTCGAGCCGATCGGAAAGAACTCGGTCGTCGACGATTCGAGCCGCTCTTCGCTGGATGCGGTCAAGTGGAAGGAGCTGGCACTGGGGAGCCCCTGCCCAGAGATGGGAACAGTATTCCATGTGAGGCCGAACCTGCGCCTTGTAAAGTTGCAGGCGGTGTGCCGGCATGAAATACTGTCCCGCTCTGCTGAGCACGCCAAGCTTTTTAGAGGCCAATTTGGCCTTCTCTTCCAAATGACCACGAAACTGCACGTCACTCGATATGTCGACGCCGAGGATTCCGATACTGGCTGAGGCAACCAGGGGAGTGCCTTGAAACTGAGGAGATACGACAAAGGGGTTCTTTTTAGCGGTAAACGCGCAAACTTGTGTCTTCTGAGGATTAAACTGGACTAGATTTAGTCGCCCCCAGTTCGAGACTTTGTCCAGCAAAGACTCGACTTCAGACACAAGTTTGTTCCGGTACTCGGAGACGTTTTCCCGAGAAATATTAGCACGGCCGGTGTATAGAGCATCACCAGTGCTGTCATCCGCATAGCAATGAATGTTACCAGTTAGCAACATATCATTGATATGCAGAAGAAACAGCGTTGGTGATAGCACACAGCCTTGTGGAACACCAGCGTTAATAGGCTTGTAGTCAGAACATGCACCGTCTACAACAACCTTGATGCTCCGATCTGCAAGGAAGCTGGTGATCCAATTGCACAATTTCTCGGGAAGCCCATAGGAAGGGAGCTTCGAGAGAAGCGCTTTGTGCCAAACCCGATCGAAGGCCTTCGCAATGTCCAGACTAACGGCCAACGCCTCCCCCTTGGACTCTACTGCCTCCGCCCATCTATGGGTCAGGTAGACCAGAAGATCACCAGCTGATTGACCCCCACGAAAACCGTATTGGCGGTCACTAATCAGCTGGTGATCCTCAAGGTACCGGATGAGCTGGCAGTTGATAATGGATTCCATTATTTTGGAGAACAAGGAGGTGATCGCGATAGGCCTATAGTTGGACGGGTCTGAGCGGTCGCCTTTTTTAGGGATCGGGTGGACAAAAGCTGTCTTCCATGAATTCGGGACTACGCCTTGGGAGTAGGAGTACCGAAAAAGACGCGTTAGGACCGGTGCCAACTCCGGAGCACACGTCCTCAGCACAATTGGGGGGATTCCGTCAGGCCCACTCGACTTCTGGATGTCCAGGGAGAGAAGTGCTTTGCGAACCGAGCGCTGTGAGAACAGCACATCCGGCATAGAGCACTCACACCGCGGGATGGTCGGCGGTGTTTTCCCCCCGTCATCAAGAGTCGAGTTGGACGCAAAAAGGGAGCCTAAAAGGTCGGCTTTGTCTTTTGCGTCATGGGCCAGTGAGTCGTCCTCCCTGTGCAGAGATGGTAGTGATGGCTTACAGAAATTCCCTTGGACAGCCTTGGCGAGAGACCAGAATGCACGGCTTCCCGAAGGAAGGCGAACTAGTTTCTCGCCAATTCTGCCTATGTGCTCTGACTTTGCCTTGGCAATAACTCTTTTGAAGGACCTGGAGGCGAAGTTATACTTCTTTTTAAGTGTGCTGGTGTTTACATCCCGAGTCGCCGAAGCCGCAGCCCAGGCTTGATAACACTCCTGCTTACTGCGTAATGCAGTTTTACAGGAGCGACCAAACCAAGGCTGAGATCTGCCTCCGATGGGTACCACAGATGATGGAATAAATAGTTCCATTCCCTGTAGCACCACATCAGTGACAGAGTCAGCAACAGCGCTGGGATCATCCGGCGAGAAGCAAACCCGCCCCCATGGGTAGGATGCAAAGAAAGACCGCATTCCGTCCCAATCCGCCGACCTGTAATGCCAAACACGGCGGCAACCTGCAGAACGCAACCGCGAAGGGAGCGTGAGTGGCACCATACTCCGGATCAAACAGTGGTCCGAAGAGCCGAGAGGGGCATCGACGGAAACCTGATATCCGTCCGGATGAGAGGTCAGCAGAAGGTCCAACAGGGAAGGTGTATGATCCTCCACATCTGGAATCCGCGTAGGCGAAGTAACCAGTTTTGTCAGACCATATGCCAAGGCAAAGTCATAAACAGATCTCCCCGCATGATCGGTTAAACGTGAACCGAGCCAATCGGCATGGTGGGCGTTAAAATCGCCAAGGATCACGATCTCTGCGGATGGGACCTGTTGTAGCAAGGAATCTGTAGCCATTTGGACGTGTTCGATGAGTCGGTCTGTTTCGGCATTACCGCTATGGGACCTATAGAGGCACCCGTAGACGCGCGGATGGTCGTCGCTGTCTACGCGTAGCCAAAGGATGGACAGGTCCGAACCTTCAAGACTGCCGAGGCGTCGAGAACAGATGTCCTCTCTGACATACACGCAAACTCCAGCCCGAGGCACAAAGGAGTGCTCCAATTTGTACCCAGGGTAGGAGAGATACGAAATATCAGCCGGAGAGGAAACCTGCGTCTCGGTCAGGAAGAGCAAGGCCGGCTTCGCCGTCTCGAGATGGTAGTGGACGGCGTTTAGGTTAGAGTTAAGTCCCCTGATGTTGCAGAAATTCACGGATAGCGTGGCAGGGGTCGCCTTGGTATTGTCGCTCTGTTTACCCCGAGCAGTTATGTTTTTGAGCGGAATTTTGCCCCCCCCCCAGAATACGCGGGGCAGCCTGAGCACCCACGCTCAGGATTGGAATAACATGGTCGTGGATGCTCAGCGAGGGATTCTCCAGGGGTACTGGTACCCTCCTGGGGTAGTCTATTGTGTAATTCCGCTACCATGTTGATGGGGGGGGGGGGGGGATTGGGCCTCCGGCCACCTGCACTCACCAGACGAAACGCAGAAGCAGAGCTTCTACTTCACGCCGGTGTTCTGTGAGGTCGTGGTACTAACCCGGCTCCAGCCGGCCCATACGTGCAACAGCAAAAACTGCTGCATGGCTCTACCACCGATAAAATGCATGCCTACTTACCTGCAGATCTAATAAGAATGGTCGTAGTTCCAATTGTTAAATATAAAACTGGGGATATTTCAGATAAGACCAACTAGCTTCCGGCTCGAACCGGGGTGGTACCACGACCTCACAGAAAACCAGCGTGAAGTAGAGGTTTACCTCTGCGTTTCGCTTGGTGAGTGCAGGTGGCCGGAGGCCCTTTTTACTGGAAATGAGGCATTCCATCTTAGTCCTCACGGGTGACAACGCATCTACATTTTGATTTGTAATAGAGGATAGATGTAAATGTCTATGGGCCGCAGCAACCACTTACCATCAGGTGGACTGTGTGCTCGTTTGTCACCCTTATCCTATAAAAAAAAAAAACTACCGACCGATCTCATTAGCTACTGTGACGGCTAAAGTGCTTGATTGTTTGCTTGAGAGACAACTTAAACCACATCTTAAGTTTCACAACGCCCAGTTCAGTTTTCGGTCAGAGTTATCCACTGAGTGTGCTATTATGTCCCTCAAGCATATAATCAAGTACTACACTAGCAGAAAAGTTCTGTCGAAGGCATTTGACTTGGTTCAGTATGCTATTCTTTGGACGAAGCTGTTAGCGATTGGTGTCCCGAATGACATTGTCAATGTGTTTAAATACTGGTATGGACATCAGACTAACCAAGTCAAATGGCTTGGACAGTTTTCTGGTGAGTTTAAGCTTAAATGCGGGGTGAGACAAGGTGGTTTGACTTCTCCCACACTATTTAATTGTTATATTGACCAGCTGATTCGCGGGCTTGGCAGCATGCGTGTCGGATCCTCTATTGACGGTCTTTGTGTCAATAGTATAAGTTATGCCGACGACATGGTGCTGCTGAGTCCACTAGTCGCTGCTCTCAGAAGACTGATGAGAGTTTGTGGGCGTTTTGCCGAGTCTCACGGTCTTCTTTACAATGTAAAAAGAGCGAGTTTATGGTATCTAAGGCAGACCGTCGCAGAGCTCTCAATGTTCCGCCAGTGTACCTAAACAGAGTAGCTCTACTTCGCGTCTCGTCTTTCAAGTATCTTCGATCACATTGTGAATGAGAGGCTGAGGGATGACTGTAATATGGAGAGGGAAAGGAGAGCGTTGGCAGTCCGCTGCAATATGTTAGCCCGCAGATTTTCACGATGTACCACAGAAGTTAAAATAACATTGTTTAAAGCCTTCTGCCAAACAATGTACACGTGTAATCTGTGGGTTTATTATACGCGGGGGGCTTTAAGCGCATTCCGAGTACAGTATAATAATGCCTTCAGGGTGATGTTGGGTCTGCCGCGATTATGCAGCGCATCGGGCATGTATGTGCAAGCGCGGACTGATAGCTTCGAGACGGTGTTGAGCAAACGGGTCGCCTCGCTCATGCGCAGAATACGTGGTAGCTCCAACACCATACTGAGGGCTATTAGCATAGATATATTAATAGAACCGGTACTTGAAGTCCTTCAGAGGCTCTTTAATTCCGTCCTCCATGGTGGCATTACACCGGAGGCGTGGAGCAGAAGTGCGGTGGTCTTGTTCTTCAAGAAAGGTGACAACGCTCTCTTGAAGAACTACAGACCGATTTCCCTTCTGAGCCGCGTCTACGTGCTGTTTTCGAGAGTCATTACGAATCGTCTCGCGCGCAGACTTGACGACTTCCAGCCTCCCGAACAAGCCGGTTTCCGAAAGGGCTTTAGCACCATAGACCACATACATACCCTACGGCAAATTGTACAGAAGTCCGAAGAGTACAATTTGCCACTATGTCTGGCGTATGTGGACTATGAGAAAGCCTTTGATTCCGTCGAAATTTGGGCGGTGCTGCAGTCCCTTCAGCGGTGCCAAGTTGACTGTCGGTATATCGAAGTGCTGAAGTGTTTGTACAGTAGAGCTACGATGGCTATCCGAGTACAGAACCAGAGTACGAAACCTATCCAATTGCAGAGAGGTGTAAGACAGGGTGACGTTATATCCCCGAAACTCTTCACCGTTGCATTGGAAGACGTTTTCAAGCTTCTGGACTGGAAAGGATACGGAATTAACACCAATGGCGAGTACATCACTCACCTTCGATTTGCCGACGATATAGTCCTCATGGCAGAATCGCTGGAGGAACTAAGCACTATGCTCAATGACCTCAATAGTGTCTCCCAACGGATAGGTCTTAAGATGAACATGGACAAAACAAAGATTATGTTTAATGTCCATGTCACACCTATGCCGGTAGTTGTTGGGAGCACTAAGCTCGAAGTTGTTGACGAGTATGTTTACCTGGGACAAATAGTCCGACTAGGTAAGTCCAACTTCGACCAAGAGGTAAATCGACGGATTCAACTCGGCTGGGCAGCGTTCGGGAAGCTACGACACATCTTCTCGTCAGAAATACCTCAAAACCTTAAAACAAAATTGTACAACCAGTGCGTGTTGCCAGTGATGACTTACGGAACTGAGACGTGGTCCTTCACTGCTGGCCGTATGAGGAAGCTCAAGGTCGCTCAGCGAGCTATGGAGAGGGCTATGCTCGGAGTTTCACTGCGTGATAAACTTAGGAATGAGGATATCCGCAGTAGAACCAGAGTAACCGACATAGCCCAACGGATTAGTAAGCTGAAGTGGCAGTGGGCCGGCCATATAGCTCGAAGAACCGACAACCGATGGGGAAGAAAGGTTCTCGAGTGGCAGCCTCGTACCGGTAGGCGAAGTGTAGGGCGTCCCCCCACAAGATGGAGTGACGACCTGGTAAGACATGCAGGAAGTCGATGGATGCAGGTGGCTTATGACCGTGCTTTGTGGCATTCTTTGGGGGAGGCCTATGTTCAGCAGTGGTGAAGGGCTGTAATGATGAATGATGATGATGATTTCACATCAGTCTTCCCACCGGGCTGAAACGGTTGACAAATTGAAAGAATAAACTATAATAGCAATTCGCCAATCGACATTGTTGTCGATAGCATAAGTTAGTGGATCTGCACAAGCACAACACTAGCTCATCGCAAGATACAGTGGCTATACTACACGATGCATCTCCATAAATAAAGTATCGTTTTGTCACATTTACATTGCTTGTTCAGTCGCTTAGCTACATACATAAGTAGTGGTTAAGGAGCAATGTATTTACTACAAAATAGTACCGTCGCAGTGATATTTGAAAACAAAAATAACGCATTAAGAGCAAATAATATTTTACGATTTGTTGTTTTTCATGATTTTAAAGATAAAGATAGTAAAATACTTGTTCTTACATATGGTAAGTGATTCCATGATCTACAAAGATTTTGTTTTGGCTTCGGTTTTTACAAGAAACCACTGAATAACACGGCATTCTGATATTGTTTCACGATTACGGTTGAAAGTATACTAATACGCAGAGACGGCCGTTTGAATAGAACCTGAGCGTTTTGATCATATCGTGCGGACACAGACACGCCCCCTTGGCACTTCTCCTCTATTTAATATTTCTATGGCTATTAGTGACAAACCAGATTGTCTTATTATGGGACACTGGGTATTCACCCAGTATGCATGTGCATAAACCTAGTGCCTCAGGTAGGCCTGGTTTGTACTTAAATTAATTATTCGTATCTGCATCTAATTATTACTAACAAATCTATAACCTCCTTGTTACTACTAACAATTATGGATGTTTGTCCGAAATAAAGAGATTTTATTTTATTTTATTTTATTTTTATTAGGAAGTTTAAGATACCACCGAGATTAAAATTTGTCTGGACCAAATTTTAGTAGAAATAACACAGATTTTAAAACTCAGTTAGCTGAAACAAATTATTTTGAAGATAGTTTAAAATATTAAAAATATTAAAACTTATATTCACAAGTTTTAAAGTTTATCATCTCAATTTTGTAATGATAAACTAAATGCAACTCATGAACATTACATGTTCAGTCGGGAAGCTGGCACTAAGGATAGTAGTAATAATTTTTCTGTTTATTACCCTGACGGTTACCAAACTAGAACTGGACGACTCAAAAGATTTCAAGACTAAAGATTAGACATATTCACTATCATTCTAGGAATGCATTTATTTATATTGAGCTGTTATATTGGATATTTTAATCGGTGTTTATGTACTTGTTATGATCATGATCATGTTTCCTATAACTATGAAGCTTATATGCTAAAAATTGAAATGTTTTCTTTTTTTTTTCATTAAAACATTGGCGGACTTAAAGGGGAAGATCTTTAGATATTGTGCTTTGGGTGTAATCACGTGTACTATATAGGTTGATAGCACTGTACCGTGGTCTTTGATTGTTGGTAATATGTTATTAAGTTATAAGTACATAAATTTTTCTAGAACTGTAAAAATGTTATTTGTAACTGCATAGTAACACAAAATGAACTTAATTATTACATTAATAATATATATTTTGAAAGGCATATCTTACGATACACCGCACGATGGAATAGAAGGGTAAATAATCAACTGTATCGGAGGTTCCTAAAATAAAAATGTTTTCAAGATTTTATTTCACAGTTTCTTAAGCGTGATTAATATTTATAAGTTTGCCAAATTATAGATTTGTAGCACCTGTAGGTATCTGAGTAAAACCGCGGACGTACATAGCGAAACTATAAGGGTTCATGTTGCTTAACTACGAAACCCTAAAAAGGACCCTGCGCGCGCATGAGCGGCAACCAATTTGCGAGAGTACCGACTAGGTCGCCGGAAAGTGTGGCTGTGCTTACTGTGCTTACTACGGTAGGTACTATAGTATGTGCCAAATCGATTGAGAAAAACGGACAATGACCTTTCGGTAGTTTAACCAGGGGTTACAAACCTTCAATATATAGGCACATTTTATATGTAGTACTTTCTTTATTTATAATGATTTTTTTATAATGATTGATATAATATATATTTATTAACTATTATTAAAAAGTTATGTGAAAGATCGCTGTAGAAGAAAAATCATCTATTGTTATAAAGTACTTTATTCATTTAACAACAAAAAACATTAATTTATAACACATATAAAGATTCGAGTGATAACGACACCGAATAAGTACGTACTTATGCAAAAGATAAAACTTTATTTTTAATATTATATAAGAACTTTATTTTTATTCGGTGCAATCATCACTCGTATCTTCACTTGATGAACTATCTGTAACATTAATTATAAAGCGATCTGCAGTTTGGTCAATTCTATCATCCATGCCACGCATTTTTTGTTCAACCTTAAGGACATGCTGAACACAGTTTTTCCATTTATCTGGCGTGATTTGAGTTAAACCATCTTTAAGTAAATTTTTAACATCTTTTAACTTGAAAGTTGTATTTTTTCGTGCAACGTACCCTTTCACATCTGCCCACACAAGTTCAATGGGGTTAAGCTCACAGTGATAAGGAGGTAACCTTACCACTGTGATGCTTTTTTCTTTTGCCATCTCGTCGGTGACGTAACTTCGATAGTTATCTTTAACTGCCTTTATTTTTTCCATTAAGTGGGTCTTTGTGTCCGAGGGCACGTATGCGATCTGTTTAGATTCTAGCCATTCCTGCATATTTTGTTTCCGCCAAGACATTGTTGGGGTTTTTTCTAAACGTCTGGAGTGGTAACTAGCGTTATCCATAACTATGACATCGCCGCTTTGCAGTTTTTCTATTACTTTTCTAAACCAGTCCTCGAAATGGAGAGCGTCCATACTCTCATGGTAGTCACCAGTAGATGATGATTCAAATACCCAATCACATCCCTCCAAAAAGCCATTTTCATTGCCAACGTGTACAACTATTAATCGCTTTCCTTTACCCGAAGGGGCTTTCGCGCCAGTAGAGTAGCCTTCTAACCGTGATTGACGAGAAGATTCAATTGTGGTGTCTTCCCATACCTTTCCCTATGGGAAAGGTATGGGAAGACACCACAATATGACCTGCGTTAATCCATGTTTCGTCAAGGTAAAAAATGTTACGTCCCTCGTTTCTTAATATTTGTATTTCTCTCAAATATCTGGTACGCCACAGAACTATCTCTGGGCGATCTATTAGACCACTTTTTCTGTTTCTCTTTATATATTTGAATTTTAAATGGCGCAACACACGTCGCAGGGAAGTTTTGCTCAAGTTTGGCAACTGGTCATCTTGATTTATACTGAGCAAAATTTTGTCTAAAGTCGGTAATTCTCCTGCAAGAAAGAACTGATGCACTTTCGCTCTTATAGCCGATTTATCAAAATCGTCCAACTTGTCAATTACAGACTTTTTTCTTTTATTAATTATTCCCTTTTCTGGTATTTTATGGGAATCTCTATACACGCTTAATACGCGATATATAGTGCTCTTGCTGACTCCTGAGATCTCCGAAACCTTTTCTACCATATTAACGTTTGAAGGATACACGTCTTCGGGCCAGGTGTTTTTGACATATTTGTATACATTAATGATAATCTCTTGTTCCCCGACCGACAAAGTGGTAGGTTTTCTCTTTTTTACTGGTGACGTTAAAGGTGCTCCAGAAGATGGGCCTGTAAATAAATGACAAAAATATACTACCATAGTACTACATCACATAAATACATATTGTTTTAGAAAATAAATACCACATGGTCACATAAAAAGAGCGCTTTAAGAAATAGAAAGGCTACGTCGTCGCATTTGTACCTATTTGTACGTACCTGCTACGTTTATTATGGGTCGGCGACGTCTCTTTCCACTTGATGTTGAAGGACCGGGTCCTTCACCAAATTCTCCTGAACTCATGTCGATTTAGTAACGACCGTCACAGTAAAACTAATATAACAGATTCAAAAAACAAAAACTTAACGATATAACAAATTTAACAGTAAAAACTCAACTAAAACAATGCAATGAATGCTATGAATTACCCGAGACGTACACACGCAAGCGCTATCCGAACACGAATGAAAACAAAATGGCGGACCGGCCCAAAAAAGGTGACGCATCTCTGGCTGCCATTGTCACGTTTCTTTTAGAACGAACTGACGTAACGCGCGTTTTGTTTATTTTAAAGGGATGAATTTGCAAAAGCTCAATATGGTGATTATATTGCTTCAAATATTTTTTTAATATGAAACTGTTATTAAATGAATTGCTGCGTTACTTACCATAAATTGAAATATAAAATATAACACATTTTTCGCGATGTACCGTAAGATTTTACTATGTTTATAGGAACCACAGACAATATTATTTAAGAAACAAAAAAACAAAACATATGTGCTGACCTAGAAGTGGGAATAATATCAATATTTAAATATTGTTATCACATCTAAATTGAGATTTTGTAAGTTACGCCTTTTGACACTCGGCTCATATCTGAGGTCATTGTCCGTTTTTCTCAATCGATACGTAGTGAGTTGGACCGAGCGACGAAAGCTTTATTACAGATAGTACACTATAAGCGAAGGTGAATAGCTAGTAAAAAGTATATTTGCTTCCCTTAGCTTTCTTGTTAGATGCATAGAAAAGCGAAAGTTATATATTTGTCATGATACCGGAATTCGGAAGGCTATAGACATTGAAGTACCGACTCAGATGGGCTGAGTGGTTTGTTCCGTTTCCGATTGTGTTATTTGTTAATTTGGTTATCCTTTCGTAAATTAATTGAGTGTTACGGTCAATAACAAGGTGCAGTGATTTTTCATAGTTGCAAAAATAACACCAAAGTGATAGGTATATTCTAAATTTCGTTTCATTCCTAATCTGATTTATGTTTCACTACTAATTTAGTTACAATTTAGTCTTATTTTTTTATATTATAGATCAAAAGGCAGTACTTTCATCTCATAAATTTACTTATTTTACATCTATACAAATAAATAAAATTAAAGTGTCTGTTTGTAATGTCGAAATAACAGCTTTTTACTATATGCATAGAATAGAATAGAATAGAATAATTTTTTATTCAATATTGATTATTACATAATTCTTATTGAAAGTCATTTTTTATTTATCACTGGTTCGGAAAATACCTCTGTCCTGGGAAGAACCAGCAAGAAACCCAGCGGGACTTTTTTTTTTCAAACATATTTCACTTAACAATAATTTCATTTATACAATTTTTAAATGATTTTTAATAGAATCAGCATGGTGGCGATCACCTTATTCCCAGGGGTTATTTTCATTCATGTATTCCTTGATATTATAATAACCCTTTTTGTACAGTTTTTCTTTAATAAAACTTTTAAACTTGTTTATTGATAAACTTTGAATATGTTCTGGGATTTTGTTGTAAAAGCGTACACATTGCCCCATAAATGAATTACTGATTCTGTGGAGTAACTGGTATTACAAGCTTATGTTTGTTGCTAGTGTTTAAAGAATGCACATCCTTATTCTTATTAAAGCTATTTATGTTTTTATGTACATACATTAGATTTTCATAAATATATTGTTTTGAGGTATGTCTGACATACCTCAAAACCTTAAAACGAAATTGTACAACCAGTGCGTGTTGCCAGTGATGACTTACGGAACTGAGACGTGGTCCTTCACTGCTGGCCGTATGAGGAAGCTCAAGGTCGCTCAGCGAGCTATGGAGAGGGCTATGCTCGGAGTTTCTCTGCGTGATAAACTTAGGAATGAGGTTATCCGCAGTAGAACCAGAGTAACCGACATAGCCCAACGGATTAGTAAGCTGAAGTGGCAGTGGGCCGGCCATATAGCTCGAAGAACCGACAACCGATGGGGAAGAAAGGTTCTCGAGTGGCAGCCTCGTACCGGTAGGCGAAGTGTAGGGCGTCCCCCCACGAGATGGAGTGACAACCTGGTAAGACATGCAGGAAGTCGATGGATGCAGGTGGCTCAGGACCGTGCTTTGTGGCATTCTTTGGGGGAGGCCTATGTTCAGCAGTGGACTTGTGAAGGGCTGTAATGATGATGATGATGATGATGAAATATATTGCGATGCCAAAGTAAATATGTTTATTTCTTTAAATTTTTGTCTGAGGGACTCTTTACAATTTAGGTTATAAATCGCCCGAACGGCTCTCTTTTGCAAAACAAATATAGCTTCAATATCAGTCGCATTACCCCATAGCAAAATTCCATAAGACATTACGCTATGAAAGTAACTAAAATACACTAATCTAGCTGTCTCAACATCTGTGAGACTTCTAATCTTTCTTACAGCATATGCTGCAGAACTAAGTCTGCTTATGCTTATGCTATATGAAAGTATATGCGGTACTTATAACAAAAACACTATTTTTTTTAAAAAATCTTTCTGTCTGTCTGTCTGTTTGTTCCGGCTAATCTCCAAAATGTCTGGACCGACTTTGACCGGACTTTCACTGGCAGATAGCTGATGTTATAAAAAGTAACTTAGGCTACTTTTATTTTGGAAAAAGAATTAGAGTTCCGCGCAAAAAATTATAACTTATGAAATCCAATTGTAATAAATTACGCGCCGGCGAAGTCGCGGGGAATAGCTAGTCTGTTATTAAAACGATGCACTCTTATACGTCTTCTAAAAGATAGTGCATACAGAATAAAGAAATTGTTGAAAATGAAAATCTTCAAACCTAGTTTTCGATTGGGTTTGAATAATGTTGGTGAACTTGCTTTGTTTACATTGAATTTATTGCCAACTAGCGAGCGACACCCCCGGCTTCGCCTAGGTGTGATATGTTAATGTGGCGTTATTTAGGTTCAAGACAATCAAAGACCATTCATTTTATCAATATTGCGTTTTTTAAAGCATCTCCTATTTTATCAATTTTTAATTTTTCATAAAATAAATCTCCAAGTACGGATAACATATAGATAGTCCAGATCACTCTGTTGTTTATCTGTTCGTAAAGTTTCAATACAATTGGTTCGGCCTTTCCGAAGATTAGCCCGAACAGACAAAACTTTTTATAGGCATGCAAATAACCCATTTGTTACCCAGGTAGTTATTTCATATATGTATATAGTTATATCTTCGCCATTCGTGGTGCTCCCAAACAAACTGGATACTCAAAAAATATACACAATTGATATTCTCTACATACACCGATCAAAAATTTTAACTTATGAATACGAGGGAATTTTTTTTTATAAAGAACTAAATCACTTACGTTTTGAAAGTATGCCTCTAAAACCAAAACTTCGTTAATATACTCACAACTCCCAGTACCATTGAGAACGAAACAAAACCTTTAAAAAAATATGCAAAATTTGTTTGACACCAAATATATGTAAATAAAATACGAGGACAAATTTCGGGTCGCGAGCACACTGCTATCATGTCAGTAGGGCTGTGATCATTGCACATTCCATACCACTACAAATTTCTGAACAGATCGGCAGTTAGAACAGAGTGAGTTTATGTTTATTATTACTTATATCTAATATATATAAAATTAATGTTTGTTTGTTTGTATTTTATGAGCTGCCATACCGTTCAGCAGATTGCGGTAAAACTTTGTCAACTTATTGCTAGCACTTGCACGAAGGTTATAGGCATAGTACAACTAACTTACAGCAGGTAGCGTGCGGATTGGACCGACAAATTTATTTTAAAGTGTTATATCATTCAACTTCAATGAATGATTTATCATTCCTAATTGAAGCAATGTAACTCTTCCAAATTTAAAACGATATTTCCAAAATTGTGTCTTCTGCGTTAGCAACGCGCAACGCGGAACCAGCTAGTAGTTAATAAACCTAGCAAGCTAACAGCATAGCAAAGTGGCGAAGCAATCAGCTTTGTAGCGGTTTCTAACGGTTGCCGTTGAGCAATCAGTTTCAAAATAGGAGGTTCAGATGCCTGGGTGATCAGTAATCGATTGCTGAAAACAGAATTTGAAAATTCGAAACCGTTCTCGAGATAATCGTGGGACAGACGGACAGACGGACAGAGGGACAGACGGACAGACATCGTGAAATCAATAAGTGTCTTCGCAAGCTTCGCCACTTAATAAGTTTTAACCTTTTTTAGAAACTTTCCTTTTCAACAAAAATGGAGTTTATGTCTCCTTGAAAAAATTATTTTGCATGCTTTGAGTGAGCATTTTGTTTATGCTAATATTTTGTTATTTAAATCGCTTGGTAAATTATGAATACAAGTAAGAGGAACTAACGAGAGCAAAGTACACTTGCATACACGATTAAGAATATCAATATAATAATCCGCTGTTATCTCTGAAGAGTTTACAGGTATTGCGCGTCATTGAAGTTTAAAATGGAAACCTTGTTAACAGAAATAAAAGTCTTCAGTTGTCGTCACCATCTATATGAAACAGAACAGTAAGTTTCTATTCGGAAATATGCTGGCACTTTATGAGGGCGTGTCCACCTCCAGTCAGGCCGACCCATGCGTATACTTATACTCTAGCCATAGTTCAGGTTGTCTATTACAAATGGACACATAACTAAGGAATCTATTGTATTCACAGTCGAGATGCCCAAAGTTGTATTCAAATACTTCAGTATAAAAGGACTGGGTGAGGGAGGTCGCATGCTGCTGGCCTATGGTCGCGTGGAGTTTGAAGACCATCGTGTTACAGAGGATGAGTGGCCCGATTTAAAACCACGTAACTATCTTTTATGTACTTCTTACACTTTCCTAAAAGCTAAAATATTCTTTTTGCTGTCGTTATTGATCTAATCACAAGTCACTAATCGCTCGGAGGGTTAATAAATTGCCGCTACTCGGAAACGGTTAGCACTTTCTCCTTCCTAATACTATATCTGTGTCAATACACTGATAGAATAGAATAAAATAAAATTATTTTTATTCAATACTGATTAAGTCACTTATGGTTTTACAACTGGTTCATAAAAAGGCCTTATATAATTTAAAATTAAAAATTTTGTACAGCCGACTTCAATATACGTTATTAAGAATAACTTTTAAAATACTAAAATAACTAAAATACACAGTGGTAGAGCCACGCGGCAGCTTTTGCTGTCGCACGGATGGGCCGGCTCGAACCGGGGTGGTACCACGACCTCACAGAAAACCATTGTGAAGTAGAGGTTTACCTCCGCGTTTCGATTGGTGAGTGCAGGTGGCCGGTGGCCCTTTTTGCTGGAAATGAGGCATTCTATCTTAGTCCTCACGGGTGACAACGCATCTACATTTTGATTTGTAATAGAGGATAGATGTAGATGTCTATGGGCCGCTGCAACCACTTACCATCAGGTGGACTGTGAGCTCGTTTGTCACCCTTATCCTAAAAATAAAAAAATAAAAACTCAAAACTATTGATCTGACCTTGATCAAATAAAAAAGTACCGTCTTTAAAAAAGAATCATCCAAATCGGTTCACCCAGTAAAAAGTTATGAGGTAACACACATAAAAAAAACATACAGTCGAATTGAATACCGTCTCCTTTTTGGAAGTCGGCAGAAAAACTAGCAAGAAATCAGGAGATAAGAATATTTGGACATGGCCAGATTCAAAGCCGGTCAGTTGTTCCGGCTCTTCTCATCTTTTATGATGATTATGAATTATTTTTAGTCACTCTCACGGTTAGTCCCCACTCCCCACCAACCCTACCCGCCGAGTTTAAAACCGCCTGAATGAAATAAACAATAATATTATTACACGTAAAATATAATTATCACATTCTGGAATATTTTATTATATCATGTGAATTCGATAATATTTTACAGCTCTAAATAGCGCACAGAGTGTCTATGTGTTTGGTTGCAGATCTGTGTGGCCGCGATTTCAAATCCGTTCGGAACTCATATGGCATTTAATTTGTATAGCATACAATTCGTCGCTAATGCCGCAAATGGGCGAACCTCAATTTTTCAAAAAAATACAGAAAGGCAAGAAAACATTTATTATTCCCCGATTACTAGCTTTTTTTCATCAGAAAATTAATCTTATTTGTAGTCTTCCATTAAGTCTAATATATTTAATTTTCTAATGAAATAAAGCTAGTAATCGGCGAATAATAAATATTTTTTCTTGCTCTTTTGTATTTTTTTTGAAAAATTGAGGTTCCCGCATTTGCGGCGTCAAAGACGAATTGCTCTGCGTCTAAATTTTTTTTTATGTGTATTTCATGTATGTATGTTAAACTCTTTAACGATTTTTATACCCATTTTAGAAACACCTTTTGGCCAACTACCTGTGTTGGAAATAGATGGCAAGCAGTACGCGCAGAGTTTAGCTATATACCGTTACTTGGGCCGTAAGTTTGGACTTGCTGGTGAGGATTTGGAGGAGGACTTCCAAATAGACCAAGCCATTGATTTCTTTTATGACATTCGCTTGAGTAAGTATTTAAGCAGTTGCTTTTCAATTCGCATTCAGTTTGTTTCTACTTACCGGCTTCATTTCAAAAAAGCGCCGGTTATTTCAATTAGGGTATCCAAGACTTTTTCTGCCACCAGGGCGGTTCCACTTTAGAATGAGATGAAATATTCGACAGATTTTATAGCAGAGAAGTTAATTTGTTAGAAAAATGTAAGCATTTATGTTTTTTTCTGCAATATTAAATATATGTTATATTTATTTGATTAGAAACGAATAAACCATACTATGAATATTCCTAAGAGTAGAGAAATTAAAACAAAAGTTAAAAATGTGCAAAATATTAAAGAGGAAATCACTGAAGCATTGTTTTGTGTATAAATATAATATTCTAAAAACCGGAAAACTTTTATTTAAAACCAACTTCTCAGTTTTTATTTTAAAAAAAAACTTCACCTCAGTCCCAACTAGCGACCTCGTATAAGCGGCAGTTTATTACCCCTCATTACATTTGCATTGATAGACTAATGTTATATACATTCCATTTAACTGAAACTTCATTACCGTTATGCAAATAATGCTAGTGGATTAGAACCGTTTTGTAGTATTCCTTGGGAGAGCCCTATGTTTACCAATATACTTGTGCGAGATTGTAATGATAATGATAATAATTATTCAAATGAAAAGTAAAAAGATAAAATTACTGCCTACGTAATACCCATATCTGGATACAAATATCCTTTTCATTCCTTAAATGGTTGGGAGCAGGTCTACTGTGCTGCCTCAATGTTTGTTAGTTTTCACATAAGACAGTTTACGCGTTAAATCAGCATTTATAATTGAATTTAACCACACCACAAAAGAATACCACAAATGTCACAATCCTCGCCAGCACCAAGCTGGCGAGGATTGTGACATTTGTGGTATTCTTTGGGGAAGGCCTATGTTCATTAATAGAATTGTAAAGAACTCTAATGATGATGACGATAATGACGAGGATTGAACTCTGATTGCTCGAGTACTGTAAAATTTAAGGTGAGAGCTCGTCCCGTAAGCTACTAAGACGAGAGCTTGGCGTGCTTAGTAGAGCGGGACAGTAATTCATGCCGATAAACTGCTTGCAACTTTATAAGCTGTAGTATAGCACGAATGGGTCGACTCGACCGGGAAAGGACCACGCTCTCACAGAATACCAGCATAAAATAGCAGCTTAAAGCTGCTGTGTTTCGTATAGTGAGTGTAGAGAACCGGAGACCTATTTTACTGGAAAAGAGGCATTCTATCTTAGCCCTCGCGGCTGACAACGCATCTGCATTTTAATTCGCAAGCGAAGATAGATGTAGATGTCTATGGGCCACAGCAACCACTTACCATCAGGTGGATTGTTGCTCGTTTGTCACCCTAATTCTATAAAAAGGCACAAGTTTAGCCCCACATAAAATACTGTTCTAATATCTGGTCCAGGACACCCCAGTGCCAGCTCCTTCTATCTTAACCGCATCCAGTGAGCGGGTCCGAATCTGCATGCGGAAAGAGTTCCTTATGATCGGCTCGATTTACTGGCGCTGGGAAGACATGTTGCATCCCATTGTATTTTCTATCACATTTACCACGGAAGAGAAATTGCACGGATCAATTTCAGCTGACAAATTTCATCATCCAGAGGCTTGGCAGTCTACCACTGTGCGTTGTTAACTAGGAGTTTACTATTTCGCACAACTATTTTATGAAATCGACTACCTACAATAGTTTTTTTCTGAAGTGATCCTTATTTAAAAGGTGGCAACACACGCACAATTCCCCTGATTTTGCAGATGTTCATTGGCGACGATCGACACTTACTATCACGTGAGCCGCATGCTTATTTGCCCTCTCTTCTCTATAAAAAGACAAAATGATATTTACAGAGGCTGCAGAGGTATTTCACGAAACCGATAAGGAGCTACAGGCAAAAATGCAAGATGACTTGGTTAAGAATTACTATCCAATCGTGCTGAAGAAGCTAGATGACATAATCATTGAGAACAATGGACATCTTGCTGTAGGAAAGGTTTGATTGATGTTGAGGTTAAAGATATTACCGTTATATTTTTTTTGTGTATAGGGCTCTGCGGCCTTAATATATTACTTACGGCGTACTTAGTTACGTTCAACTCTCCGTAAATCTTTTAATAGACTACGAGCATAGTAGATACGTCATACGTGGTAGAGCCGTGCTGCAGCTATATTAATAGTATAGTTGTAGCACGAATGGGTCTGCTCGACCGGGGAGAGACCACGCTCTCACAGAATACCAGCGTAAAATGGCAACTTGACACTGCTGTGTTTCGTATGGTGAGTGTAGAGAACCGGAGACCCACTTTACTGGAAAAGAGACATTCCATCTTAGTCCTCACGGGTGACGACGCATCTGCATTTTCAAATCAAATCAAATCAAATCTTTTTATTTTCAGACAACATAGGTCCTATAAGGGTTAGTAATTAATTCTAATAGTAAGGGGGTTAGTAGTACTATATTATAATAATAATTTAATTTAAATAATTTACTAATCCGGACATTGTCCGCACATAGCTCCTTAATATAGGTGCATGTGGATCATCTGCTACCATCCTCAGGATGCTGTTGTCACTTCCCCGTACGCGGCTTATTAGTGACGCCACTTTCTTGCGCATGAGTGCCTGAAAACCATCCGTTCTCGCCTGCGCAAACATTTCAGATGCACTACAGAAACGAGAAAGTTTCAACATCATCCTGAAGATATTATTATACTGGACGCGAAGGGTGTTTAACGATCCTTTGGTGTAGCCGATCCACAGACCGCGCCTGTACATGTTTTGACAAAATGCTTTAAAAAGCGTAATCTTGACTTCATCCGTACAACGAGCGAATCTATGGACCAGCATGTTACCACGGACCGCCAAAGCCCTACGCTCTCGTTCTATGTCTAAATCGTCTCTAAGGTCGTCGGTAAGTATGTGGCCCAGGTACTTAAATTGGAAAACTCTGTTCAGCTCCACTCCACCGAGGCAAATTGGAGGTATAAATTCGGGACACTTACCGGCGGCCTTAAAGACCATAAATTCGGTTTTTCTGGCATTGTATGCCAGACCATGCGACTTAGCATAGCTCTCACATACGTTCAACATTTCTCTGATAGCACTCGTAGTGGGGCCAGCAGCACCATGTCATCCGCGTAACTAATATTGTTTACATTAATACCACTCACTTTGCATCCGACTCGCATGCTGCTGAGCTCCACTATGAGGTCATTTACGTACAGGTTGAACAGCTTTGGAGACGACAGCCCACCTTGCCTTACTCCGCACTCCAACCTGTACGACTTGGACAATTGGTCAGCCCATTTAACGTAATTTACTTGTTTTGTGTACCAATACCGAAAGAGATTTAGCACCTCCACCGGAACACCCCTGTACTCCATCTTCCTCCAAAGCACATCATACGAAACCAGATCAAATGTTTTCGAGAGATCCAGAAAGCAGGCCTACACCGGCGTGTATAATATTGGACAGTGTGCTTTAGGCTTAGTATAGCGCTTTCAGTGGATAGTCCGGGCCTAAGTCCGAACTGCGCGTCATGTAACTTCAGATACTTTTGCAAGCATGAATCAAGCAGACTGTCCAATACTTTGGCCACCGTGGTAGCAAGAGAAATAGGACGGTTTTTGCCCTTATCCGAGATATCATCTAGCCTGTTTTTGACAATGGGCACCACAATGGTTTTCATTAGATCCGGTGGTAGATATGAATGTCCAATGCACATATTGAACAATAGAGACAGGACCCTTGGCACCCGCATGTTTTAGGTGCTCGATACTGAGCCCGTTGTGTCCGGGAGATTTGCCCCTGTTCATCCGCTTGATTACATCTCTGACTTGACATAGCCGTAAACAATAGCATAGGCTCATCCACCCGCACGCCAGGCTCAGGACCAGGCATCCCCGTGGAGGGGCCCAGCGGCGATCGTACCCTGAAGTATTCCATAAACAGGTTTGCAATTCCCTCCGGGTCACTAATCCCATCTACTCTGGCCGGCAGGCCAGGCTTAATCTCCAGTTTACTAGTGGACTTCCAAAATTTCCCAAAATTTTTATCCGCTCGCAGTTTCCCTATTTTATCCATTTTGATTTGCTCTTGGTTATTTATGCACCATTTGAGTCTACTTTTAAAAACCTTGCGTGACTCGCGCATCTGCTCATATATTTCGCCTAAAGCCGGTCTATTATATAAAACCCACATTTGAAATTTAAGCCTGGCCTCCCGATGAGCATCCCTCACATTTTTATTCCACCCACACAGGATCTTTTTTCTACGAGGCTTATCAATATTTACGTAATTTGTTATAATAGCCGCCATTTTTAGTGTACTTACAATTTGTTCATAGAAATTGTCGACCAAACTTTTATGACAGGAGTTATCGCATGACACGTGACTGCACCTAGCGAATTCGGGAGGAAAATCAATGTCTCGTAGCTCTTTATGACATAACTCTTGGTACTTTCTTATCTGAGACTCACTTCTTTCTCCCCACGTAACCGCACTGCGTTGCATGTCACGCATCACCCGTTTAGGCCTTACATTCTCTAAACTACACTCTAAGTAAGTAGGCAGATGATCCGATCCACATACATCTTCAACTATACCTACATCAGTGACAGTATGCCAGGCTGATAAGGAGACCACACAGTGGTCTAGCCACCTCCTTTTTACCACCACCTTATTTTGATTCGTTATTGAGTATAAATATAGATGTCTATGGGCACAGCAACCACTTACCATCAGGTGGACTGTGTGCCCGTTTGCCACCCTATACTATAAAAAAAGACTAGTTCTTTGTTTTTTTTAATGTGACTAAATAAAATAAAATAAAAACGATGTTATTATTTATGTGCGCGCTTTTTCAATAATATTTGATGTTTATTCCCAATAAGTGCTGGGCGGGTATCGTGCCAGCTACCCGCCCAGTCAGTGCTCACGCGATCCACAGCTGTGACACAATTCTGTTCTGAATTGCCGGTCTAGTTGTTTAATTTCTCTCAAGATATTACATTTCACTTACACACAATATTTATTTGATTTTTGTCCTCGTGTGCACACCGCGTTCAACGCTCTCCTACACATAAACCCTCAATGCGACCTGTTTGCAGATGAATGAAACGTAATGTTGTCGGACTGTCTGAATTTTTGTGAGTGAGAAGAATGAATATTTTATCTTTAATTCACATTATTGGTATTTATCATTTAAATTAATTAAAATTATATCTATACATATAAATAAAATTGATGTGTTTGTCTGCAATATTGATATAGCTGTATTCTAATAACTTCGGTGGGATAATATTTGCATGCTATTAAGACTTAAAAAAACTATTTTAAAAAATGTTGTACGTCTGTCAGAATGTCCGGACAAATCTTCTGAATGACTGAACCGATTGTGATGAAGCTTTACGAACAAAAAGAGAGCAATGCCGGAGTGTTGTTGACTATCTTTTATCCGAAAACTTGAAGATTTTTTTTACAAAACGAAAAATGGATAATATAAATGGTCTTTCATTATCTGAAATCTAAATAACGTCACATTAATAGATCCTATGCAGGCGAAGCCGGGGCGAGTCGCTAGTAAATAAACTAAAAAGAGACAGACGCCTTAAAAGACCCTTAAAGACTGACACGCAACGTATAGTTTCAAATACACTTACAACATTTCTGTATTTTATTGCATTTGCCCCACATGGGGCAATCTATGAGGGATTGATGAGGGATTTTGCCATAGTTGCTACGCTTGGCAAGCGGGTTGGCAACCGCAGATTTTTATTATATTTATTATCATAAAGATGCTGCTGCCAATCTCATGTTTCATTTTCCTCTGTCGCCTCTTACGACATCCTCGTGACGATATAGGGTAGTGGATATTTTTACACCGTCTATACAGGGTTAATAAGTTATATTAACCACGTTGTGGCGATGTAAGAACATCATAGAATATAATAATTTACAAAATTGTGCATTAAATATGTAAAAAAATGTATAATGGCTTAAGTTTATTGGAACGAAGTTCCTTAACGATCGGTACGAATTTGGCGGATGGGGGCTAAGCGAAAAAAAGTGTAAGATTTTCCCGTCACGACCCTTGTAGACGGCCTTGGCGGCTATAAGGAAGCGAGATGGAATAATATCCATCTCCCTCGCACTTTTTCTTACTTTGCCATGAAAGAAATATTATTTTATTTTAAATGACGCTTTATTTTAATAGACGCTGTTAATTCATTTATTTGTATTTGTTAATCAATAATATAATATGTTTATCGATAATAATATACTACGAAAGGAACTTCGTTCCAACCGAGTGTTCCACGACACTCACGCACGTTTTACTTTTTTTCAGTTAACATGGGCCGATTTTTTATTTGCTGGCATATACGACTGCTTCAAAATGGTTCTAGGAATACCCGACCTGGACGAGAAATACCCGAGCTTCAAGAAACTTCACCATACGGTAGTGTCACTGCCCGGGGTCGAGGAGTACTGTAAAAATGCGCCTATGTGTGAATTTTAAAATGATTAATATAATATAATAATTGTTGTTCTCTTTCTTTCTTTTAATTGACTCATAAACGGGCCACTATGTTGTACATTTACCGTGGTGATGACCGATGGTAGTGTGATAATATCCGCTACCCCTAATCAGCCCGTGGGTGTCGTAAAAGGCGACAGAGGGAAACAAATCAGGAAATGGGCAGCAACGTTTTCCTAATAACGCCTAAAAATAAAAAAACTGCGGTTGCTAACTTGCTTCGCAAGCTTGACAAATATGGCAAATATACCCCCTATGAGGAAAAACCTATGGCGGAGCGGAGGCCTATGTTCAGCAGTGGTGTTTAGGCCAAATATTAACCTTTGAAACTTGAATTTACGACGCGCGCTTGACGCGTGCATCCGATGTTACCAAGGTCACCGCCGGCCCCCTCTCCCGCTCACATTCCATTCGAGGGCGCGGCTGCGATATGCCTAGAAAAGAATTGTCGCGCGACGGCCGGTCGGATATACGGCTAGAAAAATAGATTGTCTGCGCGGACGCCGGGTCGGTTAATTGTTTTTGGAATTTAATATTAAATCTTTAGGTTGCGTGCCTTCTATGGCGTTGTCTTAATTTGTACGTTTCGTGGAAACGAGGCTGATTTTGAGTTTTGAGTGATTAATTTAACTTCGATTGGCATTAATTTGTGTTGACGAGTTTCTGGTGTGGTATTTAAATATCGTACGAAAGAATTTTTGGTTTGTCGTGTGGAACGCTGAAACTTTGTGACCCGAGAGAGGGTCGCGTTCGTGTTCGATAAATAATTTTGTGCTAAGTGACGTCAGACTTGAGTTCAGATAAAGTCACACACGCATACAAGCATACATCCACACTCACACATGCACGCACGCACGTACGCGCACACACACACACACACACACACACACACACACACACACACACACACACACACACACACACACACACACACACACATACAAACACACAAACACACTCACGTACGCACACATGCACACCCACACGCACGCACACACGCACACGCACGCACGCGCACGTGTACACACACACACATATATACACATACTCTCACACACACACATAAACAGAAACGCACACATACGCGCGCGCCCGCACGTACGCACACACACGCACGCATGCATGCACAAATACAGTGGATTTCGGGTATAACGACGATGAAGGGACCACTCTATTTTCGTCGTTATATCCGGAAGTCGTTACAGGCAAAGGTAACAAATTCAATACATTACAGTTGCTACTCAGAATATCACTTTGTAACTGAACCATAAATTTAACTCCGAAACTTACACGCGTCTCTACCTACTTAGCTGATATCTATAAACAAAAGATAAAGGTCTCCGTACCTGGTGACCATCTGTGTAGATGTAAACAAAAGATAAGAAATATTTTTCAAAGAAAGAAGTCTTTATATATTTGGCGGCCAAATCCGGTCGCAATATCTGCATGGGATTTCTAGAAATTTGTTACAAATGATTCATTAAAAACAGTGGCTACACCCGAACCCAGCATTACATCCGAAGTCGCTATAGCCACATGAATTTCGTACTAAAATATGCTTTAAATTCAAGGGACTTAGATTTAACGTCGCTATGGGCAAATGGTCGCTACAACCAAGGTCGTAATAAATTAAATCCACTGTATAATAACCAGAGGAAAAAGAACTGTAAATACTGCCTTGTAGCCAGTTATTCTTTGTAATACATATTTAATAAGTATATAATATAATATAATATAGATAAAGAAGAGCGGAGTCACCGGCTACAGGCATTATTTGCTTAAAAGGAGACTCAGGTCAGTAATGATTGTAAACCAAATCTTTTTACTGAAATAAAATTTATTATTATTATTATTATTGAGGTATTTAAATCGTTTTCTCATCTTGTTGGGCTGCATAAATATACAAATGGAAATGATAAATAAACATGAAAATACATAAATTAATATAGTGAAATAAATAATAAACAATGCGTAAATAAATAAAAAGCCAACCAGATAGAAGCCCTCGGCAGTTGAGACCACACGGCCGAGCGTTAGGGGGAAAATGAAAGAAACTGGCGGACGATGCGGGCGGTATCGAGGAGCACCGCCTTCTGTATTTGAACTTGGAGCGGTCGGTCACGGAGTCCCAGTCGCCGCAGATGGCCCGGGAGGCTGACTGAGATTAGCCCGTTGCAAAAACGACTACAGGTATAATTTCGGTCGGCAGGCCATCCCACATGTCGGTCACCTCGTGAGCCAATTCCAGATGTTTTGTTCGCTTATCTGTTTCGGCTTTCACGAAGTTCAAGTCATACGGAATGGTAATGTCGACCAAAAAAATCCTTGACTGTGCCCGATCCATGAGCACAATATCAAGCTTATTCGCAAGAATAGTCCTGTCTGTGGTGATGGCCCAGTCCCAGTAGAGCCTGGCGCGGTCATTAGTATTTTCAAAAGACTGTGCAAGTACTCAGTGTTAGAAAGAGCCGAACAACCGGATATGACATGCCTAAGTGAATCACCGGAATGGCGACAAGCTCGACAGATATCGACGGTGCCATCTCTTAAGATGTATCTCTGATAGTTGTTCGTCTTAATAACTTGATGCTGTATCGCACAGACAAAACCCTCGGTTCCCCGAAGAGGTCATCGAAACGTAGCTAGTGGAGGTAGGCAACTGTGTCTACGAAAGGCTCATGTAGTGTCTTGTAGAACCTCCCTTGGAGCTCTTTCTTCACCTCTATACTGTACTGCCGAGTCTTGTCATTACTCGTTCGCTAAGGATAGAGGGGTAAGCCCTTTATTACAAGAAATAACGTCCCTATAGAATGGATCATCCGATCTAGTCAGAAAGTAAATACGGGGGCTGCACACTTCGCGATTATGCATGGTAATCGCGCTTAAAAAGCCACGCCCACCGTGTTTCCGGGGCAAGTATAGCCTCATAATCGACGATCTCGGGTGATGCGTCCTATGGGAAGTCACAGTAGTGCGGACTTTTCTATCCAGTGCCTTAAGTTTAGTATGGCCCACCTAAGTATGCCAATGTATACATGAGAACAGGCTTGACCCAACCGTTACGTGCGAGTGTCTTATTCGCACCGGACAAAAGTTTGTTAAGCACTTTGATCAAGCGTGCATAAAACACATCGCAAACTGACTGTTTCATACCCGTAGTTCTAGGATAGAACAAAATAGATAGCTTTTTTTTTCAAATTAGTTCTACAGCTTTGGTGAGATATGATGAATTTTAATATTTTTAATAATTGATGTCCATGCACTTCTTAACTGTGTAAACTTTATTCTTAAATGTAAGATTAATATGTGTTATGTATTAGACTAAAATTATGTTTCCCTTGAAAATAAAATAAATAAAAAGATTAAAAAAATAGAAAAAATGCAGTTCTACTGTGTGATCAGCACATTAAAAATTCGAACGAAAACGATAAACATAATTTTCTGACCACTAAAAATAACGAATGATATAGCATAATACCAACATTATAATGTTATTACACGCTGATATTCCGGTATCATTATTTTTGAGAATCTACAGTTTTTACAGCATCGAATTTAAATACCACACATCACACGCGGAGATAACGAAATGCTTAGTCATCGTAAATTAGGGTAAACATGATGAATTTAATAATTTAAAATTTAAAGTTTTGTACTGCCAACTTCAATATAAGTTATTAAGAATTAAACTATTTGTGTGACCTTGATCAAATTCATATGGACCACGCAAGAAGTACCAGCTTTCAGATAAAAAAAGAATCATCCAAATCGGTTCACCCAGTAAAGAGTTATGAGAAAAAATGAAAATGAAAAATGTTTATTTGTCTCAAAATAGTTACATGTTTTATAAATGAGATATGATGAGGTAACACACATAAAAAAACATACAGTCGAATTGAGTACCGTCTCCTTTTTGGAAGTCGGCAGAAAAGTGAATTCCGTTACGGCGTATTAAAGTCTACTGCTAAACATAAGTCCCCCCATGGATAGTCTTATAGGGGGTATATTTTCCATAGTTGCCACGCTTGGCAAGCGCAGTTCTTTTTCTGCCGACTTCCAAAAAGGAGACGGTACTCAATTCGACTGTATTTTTTTGTTTTTTTTTATGTGTGTTACCTCAAAACTTTTTACTGGGTGAACCGATTTTGATGATTCTTTTTTATTTGAAAGCTGGTACTTCTCGTGTGGTCCCATATGAATTTGATCAAGGTCGAAGTTTACCATTTAGTAGGTGCAGTCATTGATATACAATTTTTACTGTAAAGATATATCCGCTTGATACAGGTTGGGCCATCTAACGTTTAGAATTTGAACTATATGTTTTTTTCCTAGTTTGGCAAAAACTATATGTTATTTTAAGATTGTAAAGTTTTATGACATTTCCAATGTGAATGCCCAATAATCTTATGTTTGAAATTTATGAAATGGATCGCTTTTTGCTTGAACAAAGTTATGAAATATTAAAAATTTATTTCCAAAGTGGTGAGTCTTCTACTCAAACTGTAAGAAATTTACGAAAAATATTTGAGAAAAGGCTGTGCCAAAATCGCGGTTTGTGGATCAATTTGTGAAGCGAATTCGTGAAACTGGATCGTTGCTGGATAAAACAATCCGTGTATGTACTTGTCCAATGTGCTCAACCGAAAACATCGCTGTTGTTGCTCAGTGTGCGTGAATAACCATCAACATCGACTCGTCATCGTTCTCAAGAATTGAACGTTTCACGCACTTCATTGAGAAGAATTTTGCATAAAGATCTCTGTATGAATGCGTACAAAGTTCAATTAGTGTAAGAGCTGAAGCCGCATGACCATCCGATGCATTTTCGGTTTGCTCAATGGGCCGAAGACTGCTTGATGGAAGATGAGCATTTTTAATGAAAAATCATCTTTTCAGATGAAGCTCATTTCCACTTCAGAGGATACGTTAATAAGTAAAATTTTCGTATCTGGGGCTCAGAAAATCCACACGTCATCGTGGAGAAACCAATGTATTCACAACGAGTAACTGTCAGGTGCGGTTTTTGATCTGACGGCATTATTGGGCCATTTTTCTTCGAAAATGAGCAAGAAAACGCCGTGTCAGTGAACGCCGATCGCTGCCGCATCATGCTGAGCGTTTTTTTTTTTGTTTTCCAAAATCGAAGAGGATGACATAGACGACATTTGGTTTCAACGGGACGGCACAATGTCCCACACAAGCAACGTAACAATCAATCTTTTGCGCACTGATTTCGAAAATCGCATAGTCAGCCGAAATGCTAATGTCAATTGGCCACCCCGAAGCTGCGATTTGACTCCGTTAAACTTTTTTGTGGGAAGCCGTTAAGGATAAGTATTATGCTAACCATCCAAAGACGATTGACGAAATAGAGGCAAATAATAGAAAATGTACTAAAAAATTTGACTGATCAAATGGGGTATGGTAAGGCTATCCATGGTAGTCATTTGAATAATGTTGCCTTCCATTTCTAAATGGAAACGTTCAATATTTCTAATAAAGTCATAATTTTGAAAAAATATTCATTAGTTTTTTGTTTTAGCTGATTCAAATTCCAAGTCTTAAACTGTCCTCCCCTTATAAATAAGTAATGGATGTAACTAGTTCAATTTTCGATAAGTTTTATACTGTCATGTTAAAGTCACTTAAAAACATCAATTTGTAGAAGTAAAATAACGTAGACATTGAAGCTATTTCAAAGAATGTTGATTGTGGGCCGGTTTAACTCTTTTTTTGGAATTAAAGATAAATGTAACTAATATCTAACCCATTTAATGTTTACACTCGGCTAAGCTGTGTTAGTTTGACCCTTTGCAAAGATATGTCAGCTAAGATCCACAACAGCCGATCCAGTGTGGTGTCTTGTAGATTGTTGACGTAGCCCAATAAAGAATTAACGTACTGTTCTAACGTTAAAACATACTTTTTTGTAGTTTATATCAAAATGGTAGCGTGAAAGGGAAATTTTGGAATAATTTATTTAATACCTCTGATCTAATACTAAAACAGTTATAATATTAAAATACATTTCTTTTTTCCCTTTTTTACTTAGATTATAGGAGCCACATTTAAATTTTATACCCTATGTCACTTCTAAATCGAGGCAAATCAAACGACACCTCATATGTTAAAATCAAACAGCGTAGGCTACAGAGCGTGCGAAATAAATAGACATACATACAAACTTTAACACATACACTCAAAAAACATTACCCTAATTTAGGGACAGTCGGTTAAAAACAGTCATGGTGTCAAAAAGTAGGATCTATTTATTTATTTATAAGGTACACCAACAGCAAAACACATGAAATATTCACAATACGATAACAAAAGTATAAATGGTTAAATATGTTTGCTAATTACAGGTATACACAACATTTACCGTAATGTTTAGCTTATTATATTATGATGGTACTTAATACAAAATAACTTACATTATGAAAAAACTAACTAAGGAATGAGTGTGTGCTGAGAGGGTGAAAAGAAATTGGTCATTTATTTTTGAAGCGTCGGGCAGAGTCGTTGAAAATGTCAATGTCCGGTACATTGGTCATAATTTAATTGTATGTGTTTACATATTCTGGCTAGGGGATAATGCGCGCCTAAATTTGTTTTGTGGCTAGGTATGCTAAAGGATTGTCCACGAAAATAGACGACGTGGCTAATCTAACGTTATATCATACATAGCCATAAAACGTCAGTCAAGGTCAACACAATATTGCTCGTACATAATTGCCAGTGATGTATTAAGGTACACTATGCACTGACCTAGAGCATCACCGCAGAGAGGGCATCGGTTATTAAGCTTGTGATAAAATGTTATATTTTTTATTATAGAATAAAAACTCCATGTTACTACTAGTCAATAAAAATAGAAATGAATCTCTCGCTATCACAAATGCACTAAATGCATTTAAATTTGATTCATTGTGAAACGTCATTCAAAAGGGAAAAAAATTAATACGAGGTTTTTTATTTATTGATGCGTATATTTGTATAATGTGTATTATGATATAAAATAAATTCTCATATTTCATATTGCACGTATTTTCATTCATAACTATGCAAATGGATGGTCCAAAGAAAATTGTACCTCAAGTTTTGTATAATATGATGGTTAGATTATAACTTTAAAAATTTTAAATTTGTGAATATAATAGGGATTTCGCTATTAAAAAGTCAAGGAAACAATAAAAGGTAACTATTTTACTTTAATTAAAAAACCAATACGTATAAATTGAAAAACTAGGACACCAAAAAATTCAGTCCAGCGCTGATAGTTGCAAACAGAAATAAAATGATATCCATCACCGGTACTAGCCTTCTTCTTCGGCCCGTAATGGTCTACTGGTGGATAAGATCTATCCCGTTGCAGAAAGTACGATTTTAGTTAGTCTCGCATCTTTGTCGCTACTGTCCGTCGCTGGTCATCATAAATGCTCAAAACTTTTCACTACCTATAATTGTTCGCTATCCGAAAGTCATTAGAAATAAGAGCGACCCTCCGCGCACACGAACGGTAATCGATTCACGAGAGTAACGCCAGGACGCCCGAAAGTGTAAGTGCTATACTCATCGAGGTAAGTACGGTCGAGTGACTAATTTATGGGTAAACCTCTATGTACATACCTACAATGCAATACATTATGAAGCGGAACTCTAAAAAATTCTAACATGCGTTTTCTGAAAATATGCCTCTAAAACCAAAAGCTTGTCAATATACTCTTATTTCTTTATTAATTATGTTTGAGAACTTTTAAAGTGAACTTTAGTTGTGTTGTCTAAAGCCTTCGCTACGTCTTCATATATAGCTTCAGCTTCATCTTTCGAGTGTGTCGAAGTTGGTGCGTAAACTTGTATAACCTTTACAGTATATTTTTCAGTTAGTTTTAAGCTACCCTCATCGAAACACAGGATATTTCTAATGTCACGGAAAACTCTATTGGCAAACGGGTTGGCGATCGCAGTATCAGACACCTGTTACGCTACAGCCCATCACAGACCTGGATATTTTTGTCCTGACGTAAGAATTGAGACGGTTATTCCTTCATATGTCAGATGCCAAACCTTTTTTTAGGGTTCCGTATCCAAATGGCAAAAAACGGAACCCTTATAGATTCGTCATGTCTGTCTGTCTGTCCGTCCATATGTAACAGCCACTTTTTTCCGAAACTATAAGAACTATACTGTTGAAACTTGGTAAGTAGATGTATTCTGTGAACCGCATTAAGATTTTTACACAAAAATAGAAAAAAAAACAATAAATTTTGGGGGTTCCTTACACCTGAAACTCAAAAACTCTTCAAAAATGGTATAGATAGATTTCTTATATCATTTTTTCTAAACTAAATAGTTTGCGCGAGAGACACTTCCAAAGTGGTAAAATGTATGTCCCCCCCCCCTCCCCCTCTCCCCCTGTAACTTCTAAAATAAGAGAATGATAAAACTGAAAAAAATATATGATGTACACTACTATGTAAACTTCCACCGAAAATTAGTTTGAACGAGATCTAGTAAGTAGTTATTTTTAAACGGCGTAAATCGTAAATTATATTACTTTCTGCTACGGAACCCTTCATGGGCGAGTCTGACTCGCACTTGGCCGCTTTTTTTTTACTTTAGCTTTTCTCCCTTAGTCGCCTCTTACGACAACCACGGGAAGAGAGGGAGTGACCACACGACAACAATGTCTTTCATCATCATCATCATCATCATCGTTACAGCCCTTCACAAGTCCACTGCTGAACATAGGCCTCCCCCAAAGAATGCCACAACGCACGGTCCTCAGCCACCTGCATCCATCGACTTCCTGCATGTCTTACCAGGTCGTCACTCCATATCGTGGGGGAACGCCCTACACTTCGCCTACCGGTACGAGGCTGCCACTCGAGAACCTTTCTTCCACATCGGTTGTCGGTTCTTCGAGCTATATAGCCGGCCCACTGCCACTTCAGCTTACTAATCCGTTGGGCTATGTCGGTTACTCTGGTTCTACTGCGGATATCCTTATTCCTAAGTTGATCACGCAGAGAAACTCCGAGCATAGCCCTCTCCATAGCTCGCTGAGCGACCTTGAGCTTCCTCATACTGCCAGCAGTGACGGACCACGTCTCAGTTCCGTATGGCATCACTGGCAACACGCACTGGTTGTAAAATTTCGTTTTAAGGTTTTGAGTTATGTCTGACGAGAAGATGTGTCGTAGCTTCCCGAACGCTGCCCAGCCGAGTTGAATCCGTCGATTGACCTCTCGGTCGAAGTTGGACTTACCTAGTCGGACTATTTGTCCCAGGTAAACATACTCGTCAACAACTTCGAGCTTAGTGCTCCCAACAACTACCGGCATAGGTGTGACATGGACATTAAACAAAATCTTTGTTTTGTCCATGTTCATCTTAAGACCTATCCGTTGGGAGACACTATTGAGGTCATTGAGCATAGTGCTTAGGTCCTCCAGCGATTCGGCCATAAGGACTATATCGTCGGCAAATCGAAGGTGAGTGATGTACTCGCCATTGATGTTAATCCTTTCCAGTCCAGAAGCTTGAAAACGTCTTCCAATGCAGCGGTGAAGAGTTTCGGCGATATAACATCACCCTGTCTTACACCTCTCTGCAATTGGATAGGTTTCGTACTCTGTTTCTGTACTCGGATAGCCATCGTAGCTCTACTGTACAAACACTTCAGCACTTCGATATACCGATAGTCAACTTGGCACCGCTGAAGGGACTGCAGCACCGCCCAAATTTCGACGGAATTAATGGCTTTCCCATAGTCCACATACGCCAGACATAGTGGCAAATTGTACTCTTCGGACATCTGTACAATTTGCTGTAGGGTATGTATGTGGTCTATGGTGCTAAAGCCCTTTCGGAAACCGGCTTGTTCGGGAGGCTGGAAGTCGTCAAGTCTGCGTGCGAGACGATTCGTAATGACTCTCGAAAACAGCACGTAGACGCGGCTCAGAAGGGAAATCGGTCTGTAGTTCTTCAAGAGAGCGTTGTCACCTTTTTTGAAGAACAAGATGACCGCACTTCTGCTCCACGCCTCCCATGTAATGCCACCATGGAGGACGGAATTAAAGAGCTTCTGAAGGACTTCAAGTACCGGTCTTCCACCCGCTTTCAGAAGATCCGCTGTAATTCCATCCTCGCCTGGGGCCTTGCCGTTTTTAAGGTGCTGGAGAGCCATTCTAATCTCGCTCAGACTGACGTCCGGGATATCTTCGGAATAGTATCGGACAAGACTCGCTCTTGGATCGTTACTCACACTTGCGTGTGGCTCCAACGATGACGTGTACAGCTGCCCATAGGACCTCTCAATCTCACTCAAAATCTTAGGTGCCCCGGAAACGATGCTGCCACATTCGGTCTTCAGCTTTGACAGTTGGCTCTTTCTGGCAGACAGATCTCTGGCAAAGACTTTGGAGCCTTGGTTCCGCTCGATCGCTTCTTCAATACGAGCTGTATTGAAGTTGCGTAAGTCCCGTCGCATGCATTTGGAGATCTGTCTGTTCAGTTGCCTGTATGCTGTCAAATCTGTTGAAGAATGTAGCCTCATCTCCCGTCTAACAGCCATGAGATTAAGAGTGTGATCGGAGAGTTTTTGTGTTCTTCTGCGGCGGGTCTTACAGAACTTAGCTCCGACCGCATGGACAGTTTCCACGAGCTTGTCATTCATATCGTCCACTTCATTGCAGTCTTCTAGGCACTGAAAACGGTTTTGTTACTCGAGCTGAAAGGTTTCGGGACTTTGGATTAGAGCACGAGGGGGACGGAGCGTTGACTTCATCAGACGAGACCTCTCCAACTTAACATTTAGGCTCAGTGTGCCTCTAATCATTCGGTGATCGCTGCCGGTTTTCACCCTCGCGATCACTGAGACATCACTGAACAGTTGTCGTCTGGTCGTCATAATAAAGTCAATCTCATTTTTTGTCGAACCGTCGGGGCTCGACCAGGTCCACTTCCTGTGGGGCCGCTTCTTGAAGAAAGAGTTCATCATAAAGAGTCCCTCTTTCTCCATGAAGTCGGCCAGCTGCTGGCCCCTTGGGTTCCGTTGCCCTATTCCAAATTTCCCTACTTTCAGCTCACCGTTCTCTCTTATGCCTAGTTTTGCATTGAAGTCTCCCATTAACACCGTATATTGGGTTTTGGAGGAATGCATGGCTCTAGAGATATCCTCATACATTTCCTCCACCTCCTCATCGGGGTGTGCCGAGGTTGGTGCGTAAACCTGTATGACCTTCAGCGAATACCGTTTGGTAATTCTGAGTATAAGGTACGCAACCCTCGTCGACACACTCCCGATCTTTACAACGTTGTTAACGAGAGACTTGTGGACGATAAATCCGACACCTCCTTGGGACAGATGGTCGCCCTCCCGGTGATAGAGCAAGTTGCCGGATTCGAGGATTACCATGTCCTCCCCCTCTCTTCGGACTTCGTATAATCCTATAATATACCAGCGCAACTTGTCTATCTCTTCTTCCAGCTCCACGATCTTCTCGTCAGTCCTCAGGGTGCGTGCGTTGTACGTTGCCAGGTCGAGTCGTCGTAGGTGGCAACCGAACCTCCACCGGAGATTCTTAGCACCCCCTGCCCCGCCGTTACCATGGTCGCCACCGTAGCCAGGAATAGCGGGGCCGCCGGGGACTGGGGGCCCCGCTATTCCTTTAACAATGTCTTTAACAAGTCCTAATATACCCTATTCTTTGATTGAACTCAAAAACGTCAGAAAGTCATAAGGATATTAATTTATGGGTAATTAAAGTAAAAATAGATGGTATTTATCGTGGGCACTTTGTTCATGATAATCTTTAATTATTTATTAAACTTAATTTATTTTATACAAGTATACTAATGAGGACATGATTTGTGAATGCCGTGCCATAGACATTTACATCTATCCTCGATTAAGAATTAAATACAGATGCGCTGTCGTCAGTCAACTCAGTAGGGATACGTGACTATCATCGAAATGATACGACTGAGTTATCTCTGGCCCAACAAGAGAGTACTTTGAATATAAAGAGCTGTTTCAGATAAGAATCCATGTTGTTGTGTTTAAAACAATACGTTTGTTGAAACAGGCGTTGTATTATCATTTACGCTTGTAAAAAAGATAATTGTCAACAACACGCGAGCCGCGAAGTTTCCATCATGTGAAAACTAAATACCTAATTGATTTCTACGTTTTGAACGATGTGCCAAATGCGTTACAAGGTTATAAGCTATATACTTGAAATATTATGAACTTACGTAGTGCATAATGTCCCAATGGATATAGACAGTTTGACTGCTATCCCCGTCGGTTTCAATTAAACCTTTTTTATAGAATTTGGGTGGTAAACGAGCACACAGTCCACCTGATGGTAAGTGGATGCTGTGGAACATAGACACATACAATTATCTTCGATTAAGAATCAAAATGGAGATGTGTTTTCACCCTAAAGACTATGATAAAATCCCTCGTTTCCGGTAAGAACGGTCTTCCGTTTCTCTACACTCACCATACGAAACATATTGAGTGAGATTGAGAGGTTCTATGGGCAGCTGTACACGTCATCGTTGGAGCCACACGCAAGTGTGAGTAACGATCCAAGAGCGAGTCTCATCCGACACTATTCCGAAGATATCCCGGACGTCAGTCTGAGCGAGATTAGAATGGCTCTCCAGCACCTTAAAAACGGTAAGGCCCCAGGCGAGGATGGAATTACAGCGGAGCTTCTGAAAGCGGGTGGAAGACCGGTACTTGAAATCCTTCAGAAGCTCTTTAATTCCGTCCTCCATGGTGGCATTACACCGGAGGCGTGGAGCAGAAGTGCGGTGGTCTTGTTCTTCAAGAAAGGTAACAACGCTCTCTTGAAGAACTACAGACCGATTTCTCTTCTGAGCCGCGTCTACGTGCTGTTTTCGAGAGTCATTACGAATCGTCTCGCGCGCAGACTTGACGACTTCCAGCCTCCCGAACAAGCCGGTTTCCGAAAGGGCTTTAGCACCATAGACCACATACATACCCTTCGGCAAATTGTACAGAAGTCCGAAGAGTACAATTTGCCACTATGTCTGGCGTATGTGGACTATGAGAAAGCCTTTGATTCCGTCGAAATTTGGGCGGTGCTGCAGTCCCTTCAGCGGTGCCAAGTTGACTGTCGGTATATCGAAGTGCTGAAGTGTTTGTACAGTAGAGCTACGATGGCTATCCGAGTACAGAACCAGAGTACGAAACCTATCCAACTGCAGAGAGGTGTAAGACAGGGTGACGTCATATCCCCGAAACTCTTCACCGCTGCATTGGAAGACGTTTTCAAGCTTCTGGACTGGAAAGGATACGGTATCAACATCAATGGCGAGTACATCACTCACCTTCGATTTGCCGACGATATAGTCCTTATGGCAGAGCCGCTGGAGGACCTAAGCACTATGCTCAATGACCTCAATAGTGTTTCCCAACGGATAGGTCTTAAGATGAACATGGACAAAACAAAGATCATGTTTAATGTCCATGTCACACCTATGCCAGTAGTTGTTGGGAACACTAAGCTCGAAGTTGTTGACGAGTATGTTTACCTGGGACAAATAGTCCGATTAGGTAAGTCCAACTTCGACCGAGAGGTCTATCGACGGATTCAACTCGGTTGGGCAGCGTTCGGGAAATTACGGCACATCTTCTCGTCAGGTATACCTCAAAACTTGAAAACGAGACTGTACACCCAGTGCGTGTTGCCAGTGATGACATACGGAACTGAGACGTGGTCCTTCACTGCTGGCCGGATGAGGAAGCTCAAGGTCGCTCAGCGAGCTATGGAGAGGGCTATTCTCGGAGTTTCTCTGCGTGATAAACTCAGAAATGAGGATATCCGCAGTAGAACCAGAGTGACCGACATAGCCCAACGGATTAGTAAGCTGAAGTGGCAATGGGCCGGCCATATAGCTCGAAGAACCGACAACCGATGGGGAAGAAAGGTTCTCGAGTGGCAGCCTCGTACCGGCAGGCGAAGTGTAGGGCGTCCCCCCACTAGATGGAGTGACGACCTGGTAAGATATGCAGGAAGTCGATGGATGCAGGTGGCTCAGGACCGTGCTTTGTGGCATTCTTTGGGGGAGGCCTATGTTCAGCAGTGGACTTGTGAAGGGCTGTAATGATGATAATGATGATGACCATACGAAACACAGCAGCTTTAAGGCATAACCGTTTTCAAGCCGACCCATTCGTTATACTACCATAATATAGTTGCAGCGTGGCTCTGACACGTAATAAAGTAAGATTTTTAATAGGTGACAAAGTTACCGCCTAAATACCTCTTCTGGTTCCAATTCTATCTCTAACCCATTTACTACCTTAATAGAGCCTATCAGGCGTTGCATCTTTTTTGGAATTAGCGGCATATATCCTTGGGCAAAAGTGTATTCCAAGCTTGGTACTTTAGTACAACCTATCAAAAGTCCACTGCCGAAGATAGGACTCCTCCATAGATTGCCTCATAGGCGGATAATCGCCAAGTCGGATGGCAAATGGGCAAGTGGGCAACCGCCGTTACTAATTCGAGCTTGCTGATGCCTATCTCTTGGTTGGCTGCTTCTGTCACCTCTTACGACACCCATGGGAAGTTATGGGGGTAGTGAATATTCTATACCGCCACTACACTGTGTATTTCAATGTAAGAAAACATTTCTCATGTTTACGCGAACATTACAAATGTGTAATGTTAATGTGTATTGTAATGCATTCAATGAAATGTAACTTGTTCTACAAATTTTATTACGTTTTATTCGTATTATTATTTTTTAGCCGTGGTAAACTATGACATTGGGATGTCGATCACCTCTGTTCCCCCGTGACCACGGGTACTGTAAAGTACTGAGATTAGGTACTTGGAAGGTTCCCGACGTTATAAAAATATATTAAGTTATAAAACATTTAAAATAATCTCTACCTATGCGACGTTATTACATAAAGTTGTAATCTTTCATACGGCATAATATAGGTAAATAGTGTGAAATGTAGGGGCAAGTCTGCTCACTATGTTTGTACTCTGGGTAGAGAGTTAAATATTTAGGTCAACATCTGATTGTTAACATAGATAAAATGAGTAACATGTGTAAAATGCTTGTCATAGTACCTGAGGCATTATAGATTGTAAAGAATTTATATCAGAGATTATAGTAACTATGTTTGTATCTATATTACGTAAGTAATTTGTAGTTTTATCATCAATGTATAAACCACTACAGAATGAAAAAAACACATTCAGTGTATTTGTTCTACTAACAAGCTTTATTTGATCTGCAACGTTATTTATCTCTTTTCAGTTTGCTTTTATCTCTGTTTTAAATCTTATCGCTGTTAAATAGGAGTATTACTGTATCGAATGTTGGCTTGCTTTAAAACCATGTTCAATATAAGAACGATAGAAAATTAACTTTATGTAAATATTTGCGATGTCATAGTGTAAATA
This sequence comes from Parnassius glacialis, assembly GCA_033319125.1. Classification (NCBI taxonomy): domain Eukaryota; kingdom Metazoa; phylum Arthropoda; class Insecta; order Lepidoptera; family Papilionidae; genus Parnassius; species Parnassius glacialis. Next base: position 8,593,442 of record JAVANC010000011.1, on the reverse strand, counting down.
TTAGATTTGATGGAAGAGCAATATCATCATTTATACGGATTGGCCATTTCTTCTGATTTCTGATGACGTGTGTCCTGCTAGCCTTAACTTTTGGCTTTTACAGCTTCATTAGTCTCAGGGCTCGCGGCCTGAATAATCGCCACGCTTAGCAAGTGGATACGAAGAAGCTAATGTCTCTCACCATTAACTCACGGAAGTGCAGAACACTATTACTCCTAGCGGAGACTCTACTCCCCGTTACACATCTGAGTAGTTTTTTTTTAATAGAATTAGAGTGACAAACGAGCACACAGTCAACCTAATGGTAAGTGGTTGCTGTGGCCTAAAAAAACACGCTTGATCGTGAGCTGTGATGATTCTAAAGAGAATTATCCTTGTGATCCTGATCAGGATACTAGGATAAAAGTATTAAATTATTTTATTGTCATTACTCCTTGATACGAGTGCAAAATTTCAAGTCAATCGGCCGTCTACAAGTTGGTAAAAATTACATTAAACATTTCGTTCCATAGATAATGATACACGCGAAGATAATAAAAGCGTGTTGAAAATTAAAGTAGAGCTATCAGAAAAGTTGGCTATTAAGTAGATAATAGTTCAGTTCGAAATCTCGTGTTCGGTGAGTACATAACAATAGGTGGTCTATAGACTGATAATGGATAAATGAGTTTCTTTTAATTTATTGATATTACAATGTTTAGACTATTACTTGGTTCCGATCTAAGTTAGAACATGTTCATTCTATACAGAAATTTGTTGTAGCCTATTTAACGTACAATACATAACCAGTCGTATCTATACCAGTTATGTATGTTGAGTGCAGACACCCATTCCATTAATAGATAACACAGTGTAGTTTTAATCAGAGCTTCGTATAACTTTTATTTTATAGAGAAAATATTTTAGACCTATTAAGCATCTTTGTTAAAATCACAGTAGTCCAATATTATTGTGTTGGCGGCATAAACGACTACACAAAAAAATACCATTTGGATTATTGACGGTCCACCACTGAGCGTATCACCAGAAGTTTTCTTACTAGCACAACTTCTTTGTTGAATTATCTACCACTAGCGATTGTAAGGATTCTTTCTTTTGACAAAGTGAGGCTATTTTATCGTACTTGAAAACGGTGGGGCCTTTTTAAAGTGTGATATAAATAACCTCAGTTTAACATAAGAAATTATAGATCCATGACATAAAATATGTTTCTCAATTTCAATACATTTGTACATGAAATAGTGTATCAGTATGTTTATTTGTATTTATTCATCTATAACAGCCTACTAAATTTTACTGCTGAACATAGGCCTATGGGGTAATCTATGGGGATTGACTCATAAGGGGGATATTTCCAATAGTTGCCAAGTTTGGCAGGCGGGTTGGCAAGTTTGTATTGTAATTTGTAATACACTTATATTATAACAGGATTATGATTATGCAGCTGAACCGATTTCGCTAATTCTTTTTTATAATATTCCTTGAAGTACGAAGATGGTTCTTATTGAAAGAAAAATTGCCTGAAAAAGTCTAAAAACAACGCTTTTCTATATTCCCATACAAAACATTCGTAATAATACTTAGAAGTCAATTTGAACTTTAATAGCATACCAATAAAGTTTAAGTGTTAGTGTTCCGGGAACGCAAAAAGAATCGACCGTTAGGCGGTACGAACTTCACCGGGTCAGCTAGTAAATCTGTAGATTTCCTGACAGCCCCGAATCTATGGGAGGTAAGCAAGCGACCCTACCCCAAACGACAAGCAAAGAGGGCGTCAAATTAGAGAGCCACACCAATTATCAACCATCGATTCTCGGTTCAATGTTTGTGAATTGAAGCAATTCTTTTACAACAAAGATTGATGACAATTTAATCAAAAAGTTTTACAAGTTACAACCTGGAAGAACAAGAGTCTAAAAAAAGAAAACCAAAATATGGTTTTGTTGAATGTTGACCCGTCAATTATAAACTAAATAGAAGTTATGAATGCACGAATTAACCTTTTAGATATTTTCTAGAAATCATTGTACATTTTGATGGCTCTGTTACTAGATGGAATATTATGAAAAAAGTACGAAAAGTAAGCAGTCAGTTGAGATGATCGGCAATAGAAATGTTTAATAAAGATCTTCTAAATGATTAACCGGAAGTTATTCGTTCTTATCTTAGGAAATTTAAAATTCTTAACAAAAAATAAATATTAGATGGGTCGATGTGCTACAATCTCTGTTTACTGCCATTGCCTGTATTAATAAAATTGTTCAAGGACACCGACAATCTTGAATAGTGGTGCGCTTCGGTTATAAAAAAAATGATGAATAACCTGTTAGTGTGAAAAACGATTATTAATTAATCGGTAATCGGAAATATTAATCACCGGGTATTTTAAAGAATACCGGTACTTCGCATTTCCATTGATATAACCGGAATTAATGTAAATAATTCATCAAAGCATTGTCCGTGGTACATACAATAGACAATGCAGAGATGCAACGTCTCTCCCTAAGGCGGCACGAACAGGGTCGTATCGATTGGAGCCGGTCTCCGTTGAATGGTTTCAAATGGAAAGAGCTCGAAGCTGGTACTGTGATTTCCCAGCCCACTATTTCATGTGAGACCATACGTACGCTTTGTAAAGTTGTAAGCGGGGAGCTGACTTAAATTTCACTTTGCACCATTGAGCACACCAAGCTGTTTAGAGCTCAATTTGTTTTGCCGTTACTTCGAAGTAACTGCTATATCAATTATCAATGCCGACGATTCCGATACTGACTGAGCCAACAAAGGATTGTCCTCAAAAAAAGAAGATACGAAAAAGGGTTTCCTTTTAGTAAATCTTATATACTACATACATCTGTGTCTTCTGAACTTAAACTGATCTAGATCCCAAGCCGAGACTTGCATAAAAATTCGATTACTCATAAATTGTCGGAAAATGATTTCACATCCATTACACATCACTACTCTTGAACTTGAACGAACGTTGGTGACAAAATAGAAGCGGCAGCCGGCAGTTCCATTCCATTACTTCAAGGCAAACGGGCGCGTTTGTGTTTCATTCATTTAATTTTTTCATAATCCGTGTAAGTATTTTTATTTTAATCTTTTTATGTATTTCAGAATAGTTAATCAAGTATTATTTACAAGATAAAAATACTAAACAAAGTAGATGTATAAACAATGGAAAGATATATTATTCCATCAGTTTACATTCAGTTTAAATTTTCAATATTATTTAATATTCTATGAGTCCTCAAAGAACCACCGTATCTTTTATTCGAAATCGGATACATGTATCCCTGAAATAATTAATTACAGGATAATCCTATGTAGGTGTTTTCATAATATTTTTTTCACTAAATACATTTACGAAACGACATATTGAATAAACTTTGTTATTACAATTTTTTTAGTTAAGTCTCTCGTGGCATGAAATCATGATGTCAAACGACAGGAATTTCAAAATAATTCAAAGTTAAATCCGGTTCTCACAACTCACTAAGCGAAACAGTAAATATTATGCTGCTATTTTACGTTGGTACTCTGTGAAAACGTGTTCCTTCCCCGGTCGAGCCTATACTTTTGTGTTATCGGCATAATACAGCTGCAGGCCGTACCACGTATAATGGATCTTTATTCATGTTCAATTTATATAATACCTATGTAAAACAAATCATCGTTTACCGTGCCCGTTCTTATATATATATATATATATATATATATATATATATATATATTCATTTTTACCCATAGATACCATTTATCTTAATTATTATAAGTAATTTTAATAAATATTTATAATTGGGATAAGATTAAACTTGTGGGGAGGTGATTTGGTCTATTCACTATCAACTTCCAATTTGATAACTTATTTATTGTACCCAGTGATATTTTTTTTAAAAACTACGAACTGATTTTAATGCAAACTTAAACAAGCGACAACTTAATTATACAATCACTCGTCGAATAAATTTTATTCTTCTCGGTTTGGAGTCGATATCTTGATAATGTTCTACTCATGAAACTCACTAACAGGTACGAACGCACACATACTCGTAGTTCTATTTAAACACCAAATAAACCGGTTCTAGGGATCTCAAAACATAAAGATATTTTTGGAAACTCGAACTTTAAAAATCGTACTTATTATTATAACAAGTTCCAAACGGGAAGTTAAAAATAACTAGTACACCGAAATTATCATTAATGACTTAATTTGAATTTGGAACAGACGGACAGACAGAACGGAATAATAGGTTGTTACAACTAATTTTATGTCTAAATAATTACATTATAAAATTCATCCTTTATTTTGCCACACTTAGGGTTGGAATTTCTCTAAATTTATGTTGTACCACCCCGTGAATAACCCATCCAACAAAACAAGAATCATTCAAATCGGTTCACATTATACCGAAAAAATAGAAAAAAAAGAACACACAGTCGAATTGTGAACCTCCTTCCTACCTATTTTACTTGCTAAACAGATAAAGTGAAGACACGTTATACTCAAGTGTCCAATTTTACGAATCAATATTGACATGTGCCTATCGTTATATACGATAATACAGTTCGTTATATCTCACACAGATGTAGTCCATGTTTATCAGAAATGCTAATATTAACTAACACAATTCGTGTAGGACTACGTTGTCAATTGTCATATCAAGTCATAAGTAGTGTTGAAATCCGTCTAGATATGGCGGGACGGCCACAGTTATTGAGCCGTGTCCTGGTAACACCTATATTTCTCCCGATAAAAAAAATACAAAATAAAAAAGTTAAAGTAACAGCCTGTATACGTCCCACTGCTGGGCTAAGGCCTTCTCTCATTCCTGAGAGGATTATAGGACAAGGAAATGACCACCGGGGAAATGCCTTCGAAATATTATTTTTCTTTTTTTTCAAACATGCAGGTTTCCTCACGGCGTTTTCCTTCACCGCCGATCACGTGGTGAATCAGCACTTAAAGTTGCGGATTTTATCGCGTTTTGATACGGAAATCTAAAAAATATACTTTTTTTAATATTCATCGTTTCACGGGGGTGGGGTTGGGGTTGGGGTGGTGTATGGGTTGGTTAAACCTGAGATATTTGACGTCCTTGTGTCATGTCAAATAAAACATGGGTTTGTAGGTCATTTCAAAAACATATAATTAAAATGTAATAATCGATCGATAAAGTGTAATAATCGATCAGACACTTTAAAATTCATGAAATGTGAATGATTCTAGATTGTTATTTAATGTACTGCATAAACTTTGGAGCATTGAACAAAATATTTTCTTCATAGGCTTTAGGCCCTCAGTCATATAGTAATTTTTTCCTATACATCGCAAATTGTCTGATATTATAAATGACACAAAACCTCACACTGTAAGCAAGAAATAAAGAACATAAAATTTATTCATTGCTGCAACTTGCTTTAATGTTTTGTTAACATATACTTGTATTGTTAACATGTAACATTAATTTTACTAACAAAAATGACAGTATAACAATGTACAAATTATTATAATATATTATAAGGATATAAAGTTATAGCCTATAAATACTGTTCAGCGTATCTTGTTTCCGAATTCTGAATTTCGCTCCTTGTTTAACTATTCCTAATTACAAGCAGTTTGTCCTTCAGTGAATGTTGCTTTTTGATATTTTTGAAACAAAAAAAAGGAGATTGTTACTTGACTATAAAAGCTACAGAACAAGACCTGATTTACGAACGTTTAGATAGCAAGAAAAGTGGAATTCATATGAAATAATGTACCTATACTGCACAAATGATACGAATATCTTTGAAAATAATTACGACATACAATCGCGTGCAATGTTTTTAATCACCTAAAAAAATTCAAACATTACATTGTGATATGCAATACTATATGTTAGAAAGGCTGCAATCGTAGGCTTATACACGACAACATTATTATTTTTTTTTAGATTGTATGATTTTCCAGAACTGGAAGCTTAGACCTTCTTTTTCGGTTTTTCTGAGAAAAGCCCTAAGCAACTTCAGTGCTTGTTGGAAAATTTAAAACTAATTTTCATCATCCAACTTAGTCGTTAGGGGTGACAACAGATGGCACTTACCACCTCTGGCATGTGAGAGTATTTGTCACCTTTACTTTCAAATGTCAGACCCGGGACACTTTTTTATAGGTAATAAAATATTTGTTACTTTCGGGATTTCAGCCCTCGCAACAAAATTCTTAGCCACGGCGCTATCGGGTGGTTTAAATACGCACATTAACGCAAAGTTATTGTCATTCATTTAGTCATTATGTGACAGTACATTATAATTATTAATAAATAATAATTAATTTCCATATAAAGTCGTCTAAAAATACATAGTTATGATATTTTAAACAATTAAAATGCATTGATAAGCATAAAGTTAAAATACATTCATTTGGAAAATTAAGTATTATAATAAAGTAAAGGCTTAACATTGTCTTTAAAAATTCATAAAATTTACGAAAACTGCTTAACAAGTCGATTATATTACACTAATAATGATAAATAACATTTAAAATATTTATATTATAATTGGGAAATTGGTCAAAAAATTTCTAAGTTATTGAGCGTGTTCTTGTAAAGCTTGAGTGAGTTAATGTAATGATAACTTTTCTAAGGGAGTTGCCGGAGACACATACCTGCAGTCATACATATTATATGTATATTAGATGTCAGATGGTTGACTACCAAAGTACTGTTGCACAATGTATAGTCCTTTATTAAGGACTTATGATAGTAAGGTACTTCAATATAAATAAAATGAGAACATAATCAATGTAGTAGAAGTCAATTAAATACGCATTATTATAAAGGGTAACTCAAAAACTACTAATCATGAGAAGCAATAGCTTTCAAATTAAAAAAAAATCATCAAAATCTAGAAAAAAGTTCTGAGGTAACACACTTAAAAACACTCGAATTGAGTACCTTTTCCATTTTTGCACGTTTTCACAAAACAGTACTTTTGGACGTTTTAGACGTGTATTAAATCGGTTGACAAAACGAAGACTCGCACGCGATTGGAACTCTTTTTACGTTTTGGAACTCTTTTGGCTCGGACACTTTTAAGCGCGGACCCGAAATCCATTTAGTAGTAGGTGAATGGTTTAACACTTAGATATATCGTAGTGATCTTTTACAGAAAAATGCCGAAGGTAACATTGACCTACTTCAACGTGAAGGGGCTCGGTGAAGGCATCCGCATGCTTCTGGCGTACGGAGATCAGGAGTTCGAAGACAAACGAATCACCAAAGACGAATGGCCTGCCTTAAAACCAAGTTGGTACCAACATATCATAACTTTGTAGCGGATCCACAAAGCACACACATACGGTGTGCGGATTGTAATGTGGACAAAAGTCCATTCGGTACAAGCAAGTCAGTTGTTCATAATTCTGTACGTAAAGTGGTCTACAGTAGTTTACAATCTCTATGAAAATTGCGAACGAAAATATTAATTAAATGCAATTTAACCCGTAATTTTTATTTATTTAAAATTATTAATTCGTTATTCTCTCTTAATATACTGAAATAGTTGTTTATTTCTTAAATGACTATAATAATAATTTAAAAAAAAACCAAAACTAGAAACTTAAATATCATATAGTAAATGACTATTAATATTATTAAATTTTACTTATCCTTTATAACATCCTGTTTGTAATGCCTGAAAAAGGTCATTAGGTTGAGAGTACATAATTTATATTTATATATTTAAAATTTCGCCTCAGATCTTTTGATTTGAAAGAATTTATGGCCAGCGTTTATCCTCTAAGCTAGTCAGTAATAGGAAATTCATCTTATAATTTTATTTTGTGCAGAAACTCCATTCGGTCAGCTACCAGTTCTGGAGATCGATGGCAAGCAGTACGCACAATGCCTGGCCATCTGCCGCTACCTCGGCCACAAGTATGGTCTCGCTGGCGCCGACATTGAAGAGGACTTCCTCATCGATCAAAACATTGACTTCTTCACTGACATCCGTCTAAGTAAGTACGTTTTAGCTGTGGTTGTTAAGGAACTGCTATTTTTGCGTTAAAGCTATAAATCGTACTGCTAGGCACAGGCCTACCCTCATTTGTAAGAGGGTTTTTTGATATGGTAGAGATAGTCGCGCTGCCGCAATGCATGTTGGCGGGCGGTGTATGGCCTCATTTTTTTAACTTCTCAGACACCAGTTTTCTTCACAAATTCATCGCCGCGTACGCGGAATTAATACAGCACTTACAAGTACAATTAAAATTTAATTAATGGTGGAGTTTAATTTAATTAAAAATATAGTTCAAGAGTTTTTTTTTTATGGGATAAGAGTGACAAACGAGCACACAGTCCACCTGATGGTAAGTGGTTGCTGCGGCCCATAGACATCTACATCTATCCTCTATTACAAATCAAAATGTAGATGCGTTGTCAACCGTAAGGACTAAGATGGAATGCCTCATTCCAGTAAAAAGGGCTTTCTGCACAAAGTTTCATCTTCATCATCACCAGCCTGCGGCAGTCCACTGCTATACATAGGCCTCTCCAAAGGCGAGGAATTTAGTCCGATCTTTGGCTTCACGCATCAAGTGTTGCGTATTTGGGACTTAACCATGACTATTAAGGACAAACGTGGGATATGCGTGATTACTTCTTCTTCTTCTTATATTTCATCAAATACAAGGTATAAATATAAACCAGAGAAAAAAACCGATATGTTTAATCAATTTATCGAGGCAATTTGCAATTTGCTATAATTTAACAATGCGTTTGCTATTGTTAAATACAATTAAGGTCGATTTCCCGCTTAATGGTGGATGTCCTGAAGAACCTTGCAGGAAAAACATAGGTGGCACAGCCATAGAACATCGTGACTTGAAGGGAAACCTATTGTAACAAGGGAATTATCGTTAGCTGCAATACAGCAAATAAAATAAAGTATTTATTTTAGAGGCAGCAGGAGCACATTATGAACAAGACGAAAAAGTTAAAGCAAAGAAGCAAGAGGACCTCGTCAAAAACCAGTATCCGATCCTACTCGAAAAACTGAACAAGATAATCGAAGAGAACAACGGACACTTAGCGGCTGGAAAGGTACGTTCAATATAAATACGTAAAAAAATAAAGTAGCAATTTTTTATAGAATAAGGCTGACAAACAAGCACACGGTCCACCTGAGGATAAGTGGATGCTGTGGCTGATGCATAGACATCTACATTTATCCTCGATTAAGAATCAAAATGCAGCTATGCGACCACTTACCATCAGATGGACTGTGTGCTCGTTTGTCACCCTATCCTATAAAAAAATATATGCAAACCAAGATATACAGATGGTGGGACTTCTTTTCTACCTAGTTTTCTGGGTAGGTACTATCCTCGTACTTACTTTCTGCCATTGAGTTATATGTACCACGTACTAGAGAAGCTATTCCGAACAATAATTGTGCGCTACTCTATGTCTTCGCGCATGCGCGGGAGATAGTAGAGTCGCGCATGAGCGAAGACTTTAATTTGATATAAAATAAGATATTAATATAAAATGAATATAAGAATTTAATATAAAATACTCTTATTTTAATCTAAACAAACATTTCTAAATAAAATGTAATAATAACTATCTTATGGAATTCACAAATCTTCAATTTACGCAATATTTAGTTTAGTGTACGGATTGCAGTACAGTTGAGTTGAACATAGTCAATGTTCGGAATGCGAAATCTAGTGCGTAGTATACAATATGTAACAAAAACCCTGTGCTTCCCGTTAGGTACGTTATCAGGATCATTATTCAAACGTATAGAAATAACTTTTTTTTAAAAACTCAATATTTTTTTTATTTTATTTAAAAAAAATAATTGTATGCAAATTGTATGTGGTTTTATTACTTCTGCATTGTCTGGGGAGTAAGAGGATTGTCAAAGACCGGGCTTTACTTAGCTTTAGCATCGGCTAGTGTCAGTTAGAAGTAATAAAACCACATAAAATTAAAATATTTTTTTTAATAAAATTAAAAAAAATTGTGGTTGAGTTTTTAATTAACGTTATTTCTATAGGTTTGAATACTAGTACTGATAACGTACTTAACGGGAACCGCAGGGTTTTTGTTACATGTATATCGATGCTTTCTGCAAATAGCAGTTCTTGCACTACCGTGGTCTGGTCCGAATGGTATAACGATCAAGTATATTAACAAGCTGTGAGGTATTACATCTTAGTCCTCAGAGGCGACAACGCACTTTTTTGTTTCCCTCTGTCGCCTCTTACGACACCCACGGGATGATATGGGGTAGTGGATATTCTTACACCGCGTTCACGGTCATATGCACCATGATAAACCTAAACCTCGTTTCTCGCGGGGGCGAAAAGCGGCCCACGGAGAGCCGCTTCGCTACGTTGAATGTAAGAGGAGGAATGGATGGTAAGGTAGATGAAGTATGTCAGATGATGGATGAACGTTGCCTTGATATTCTGTGCGTGAACGAAACCAAGAGGAAAGGATGTGACACCACGGTTCATGGCCCCTACACGGCATACTGGTCGGGAGTCCCCCAAACCAACCGAGGCTGTCAGGGAGTTGGTGTGATTCTTTCATCTCGAATGGTTGAATGTGTGATGGAGCATGAATCTGTAAGCCCAAGACTCCTCTGGATTAGGTTAAAAGTCGGACTCACTCGCTTATTTATCCTTGGGGTCTATGCACCGACGGATCTGCGTGGAGGTGGGTCACTAAAATCACAACAAGAGAGAGAGGAATTTTGGGATAGCATGAGAGAGGTCTTGAATAAATGCGGAGAAAATGAACGGATCGTGATGTTAGGGGACTTTAATGGATGGGTTGGAGTAAAGCGGGATGGGTATGAAGGAGTTCTGGGTATGTTTGGGGACGAGAGAATGAATGACAATGGGAGAAGCCTGCTTGAAATATGCTTGGAATGGAATCTGTGCGTGGCCAACACAATGTTTGACCACAAAAAGATCCATTTGTATACAAGAGATGAGGGTGAGTCTAGAAGTATGATTGATTTTGTAATTGTGGATGAAAGACTGAGGAAGAAAGTGCTAGACACTCGGGCATACCGCGGTGTAGGCCTCGACACAGACCACTTCCTGGTCATAGCCCGAATGCGTGGCCTCTTTAAACGGTGGCGACACCGAGGGGCTGAGCCTACGAGTGTTTTGGACAGAGTAAAAGTGGAAAATCTACAAGAAAAAGAAAAGAAAGACGAGTATGTAGAGAAACTGAAAGAAAGTTTTAAAGGGATAGAAGAGATAGGAGAGATTGAAGATTTGTGGGAGACATTTAAGAAAGGGGTTGTAAATGTTGCGATTGAGGTATGCGGGATAGCTAAAAGAAGGAAAGGGAGAAAGAATGATAACGTGTGGATGGATAAAGATGTACAAAGGGTTGTGCAAGAAAAGAAGAAAGCGTGGTTGGATTGGTTAGCAACAAAAGCTAACCAAAAAGTTCAAAAGGCAATGGATGACGAGATAAAGGAAGCAAGAACGAAGTATAAAAGATTGAAAACAGCAGCGAAAGAAATTGTGTCTAGAAAGAAAGAAGAACGAAAAGATGATTTCGATAGGAGGCTCACTGAAGATTTCCAGTCAAACATTAAGTTTTTCTGGAAAACCATCAAAACAGCCAGAGGAAAAACTTCTACTTCGGAGCTGAGTACAATCAGGAATCAAGATGGGAGCATTATAAAAGGAGAAGAATGTGTGTTAAAGAGATGGAAAGAGTATTTTGAAAGTTTGTTTGAAAGAGAGGAAGTGCAGGTACAGCATCTGCCACCTTCCACGGAAACTAATATAAATGTTGATGAAAATGAGATAAGCATGGATGAAATAGTGAAAGCGTTGAAAAGTATGAGATTAGGTAAGGCTGCAGGGTATGACAGGATTACCGTCGAGATGCTAAGGGCTGGACAGGGCCTGGTGGCTAGTCAGCTGTACCGCCTTTTCAATCTGTGCTGGCGAAATGGGCAAGTACCGGGAGACTGGTGCAAAGCCGTAATCGTGCCATTGTATAAGGGAAAAGGGTCACGGCAGGACTGCATAAATTACCGTGGTATAAGCCTTCTTAGCGTTGTCGGTAAATTGTATGCGAAAGTGTTGATTGAAAGGGTTGTGAATGAAACAGACGGGAAAGTATGGGATGCACAAGCGGGATTTAGAAAGGGAATGGGATGTACGGATCAGGTCTTTTCCTTGCGGTGCATAGCCGAAAAGTGTTTGGCTAAAAACAAGAAAGTCTACTGCGCCTTCGTAGATCTAGAAAAGGCCTATGATAGAGTGGTGAGGAATGAATTGTGGTCAGCACTGTCCATGAACGGTGTGAGCAGTATCCTCATACGAGCATTGCAATCTCTTTATAGGGATTCTAGTGCTTGTGTAAGGATAAACGGGGCATACACTGAATGGTTTAATATCGAAAAAGGTGTTAGACAGGGATGTGTAGCGTCACCGTGGCTGTTTAATCTGTTCATGGACAATTGTTTGACAGATTTAAAAGAGAATGAAAGTGGGTTGAGAATGAATGAGTTACTCGTCAAATGTTTTCTCTATGCTGATGACCAAGTATTACTTGCGTCTTCGGCCGAGGAATTGCAGGAGATGGTAACTGCTATGAGTGAAGCTTTTGTTAGAAAGGGAATGAAGATGAATGTAAGGAAGACGAAAGTGATGGTGTTTGAAAAAGATGAAGCAGTGACAGACTGCAATATCGTGATTGAAGATGAACAAATTGAACAGGTGAAAGAGTTTGTGTATCTGGGGTCAAAGTTTACAAGAGATGGAAAGTGTGAGAGTGATATCGAAAGAAGAGTGAATGCAGGAAACATGGTGAATGGAGCTTTGCACTCCTTTATGAGCAGTCGGAAGGTGTCTAACAAGGCTCGTTTGGCTGTGCATGAGGGGGTGTTGGTTCCGACACTCATGTACGGAAGTGAAAGTTGGGTATGGCAGAAGAAACATGAAAGCAGAATAAATGCAGTTGAGATGAGAGCATTAAGAAGTATGATAGGAGTTAAACTGAGTGACAGGATAAGAAATAGTGAGATAAGGAAACGTTGTGGTCTAAAAGAAGATGTAGTGACAAAAATTGAGAAAGGTATGCTGAGATGGTTTGGCCACGTCGAGAGAATGAATGAAGAACGATTGACGAAAAAAGTGTATAAGGCGAGTGTGAATGAAAGTGTTGGAAGGGGTAGACCTAGGCGGACATTTCTAGACCAAATTAGGGACGTCTTGAAAAAAGGCCAGGTTAAGAGTACCCTAAACCGTAGAGCATGTATGAAGGGAATAATGAAAGTGGACGAAGCGAAACAAGTATGTAAGGATCGTAGCAAGTGGAAAGAAGTGGTCTCTGCCTACCCCTACGGGAAAGAGGCGTGATTGTATGTATGTATGTATAAACCTAAAAGGATGTTTTACGGCGTCGTTTACCTACATAAATGACTTTCTAACTTTGTTTGTCAGTGATTATTTTTTTTATATTTGTAATATTATTTTATTTCAGTTGACCTGGGCCGACTTTGTATTCGCCGGTATATACGACACCCTTAAAGTGATCATGCAGATGCCCGAACTCGATGAAAAGTATCCCAGCTTTAAGAAACTGAGAGACACCGTCATTTCGCTGCCCAAAGTGAAAGAATACTGCGCCGCGGCGCCTAAAACTGACTATTAGTTTGTAATCATTACGCCATAGGAACTGTTATTTTATATCTATATTATTATTACTTACTGCATAATCGACTATGTAATTAAGGTATTTTTATTAAATCTTTTGAAAACAAACTTTATTTTATTAATTGGATGTATGGTATAGGACCGTATAGAAAACGACAACAATTATTTTTTGTTATAAAATCAATGTGACCTTTGTTTAGGCCTTATCGGGACTTTAGAAATAAATCGAGTGGACTGTATTAACAATAGGTTTAATGCCGTAAAACCTCTAAACAGACATATTATTATAAATTGAAAAATAAAGTGCCCGTCTGCTACCGCGTCTCACAGCTGAGTAAGGAACGGAAACGGAGGCACTCGCGCTGCCGCTGGGTCAGCGACCGGGCCGCGCCCCCACGCGTACTCCATTCTGGCCCGAGGCGCGATGAGTTGCGTCAACACCTCTAGCTCCAGTACACGTTGGCCGAGCGCGCTTGGCGAGCGCGCTCGGCAGATTTTCGTGGTGCCGTTCACACGTTGGCGTGTTTCATTATGCATTGGTAGTTAGATGATGATGGACGTTAGGGCGATCGCAGCCGCGGCAATATACTTGTACAGCGCTTTCAAATTTTATTTAGATGTGCACCAGAGAAGAGTGATTAAAAAAAGATGGCGCAAAAGAAGATGGTGGATGCTGAGTATTCTATATGTATATACACTACACATACAACAATAATCCCAGTTTGTCCTTTTTAGGGTTCCGACCTCAAAAGGAAAAAAGAAACCCTTATAGGATCTATTGGCTGGCCCGTGCCCGCTTGGCTGGGCGTTTTTTTAAAATAAAAGATAGCCTAAAAGAAGCCCCTAAGCTACATTATCCCTGAGCAACATAAACTCAGAGATAATTTATAATAATATTCACCATCAGGTAGGTACTCTGAAATCGCAACTAAACATGTATTATTTAATACAGTTAGGCAAGTTTGGGGTTCCATATAACTGATTCATTGTGATAAGAATCAATGAACCTAAATATTTCCTCATTAGTCCATGTTCGCCATGTTCGTGAAACAATTTTATTAAGCCGACACTACAGTCTACTTCGACGCGTAACTTTGAACTGAACACTCAGCCAACGTGTGAACACTGTTTGCGGCTTGCGCCAAATTTCTTTGATTTGTGCACGGAAAACCGACACTATACGGCTTGTCGGCGAGTGTTGGCCGCAAACGCCAAATTAATATATTATGGCTCCAGTACACGTTGGCCGAGCGCGCTTGGCGAGCGCGCTCGGCAGATTTTCGTGGTGCCGTTCACACGTTGGCGTGTTTCATTCTGCATTGGTAGTTAGATGATGATGGACGTTAGGGCGATCGCGGCCGCGGCAATATACTTGTACAGCGCTTTCAAATTTTATTTAGATGTGCACCAGAGAAGAGTGATTAAAAAAAGATGGCGCAAAAGAAGATGGTGGATGCTGAGTATTCTATATGTATATACACTACACATACAACAATAATCCCAGTTTGTCCTTTTTAGGGTTCCGACCTCAAAAGGAAAATGAAACCCTTATAGGATCTATTGGCCCGTGCCCGCTTGGCTGGGCGTTTTTTCAAAATAAAAGATAGCCTAAAAGAAGCCCCTAAGCTACATTATCCCTGAGCAACATAAACTCAGAGATAATTTATAATAATATTCACCATCAGGTAGGTACTCTGAAATCGCAACTAAACATGTATTATTTAATACAGTTAGGCAAGTTTGGGGTTCCATATAACTGATTCATTGTGATAAGAATCAATGAACCTAAATATTTCCTCATTAGTCCATGTCGCCATGTTCGTGAAACAATTTTATTAAGCCGACACTACAGTCTACTTCGACGCGTAACTATGAACTGAACACTCGGCCAACGTGTGAACACTGTTTGCGGCTTGCGCCAAATTTCTTTGATTTGTGCACGGAAAACCGACACTATTCGGCTTGTCGGCGAGTGTTGGCCGCAAACGCCAAATATATACAAAACGGCCCAGTACACGTTGGCCGAGCACGCTCGCCAAACGCGCTCGGCCAACGTGTACTGGAGCCATTATACAAAACGGCCCAGTACACGTTGGCCGAGCACGCTCGCCAAGCGCGCTCGGCCAACGTGTAGGTACTGGAGTTATTACAGATGCGTTGTCGTGAATAGCTCGCATCCAGCAAAAAGGTTCTCTGCACTCACAATACGAAACACAGTATCATTAAGCTGCTATTGTACTCGTAGACTGGTATACAGTAATCTGTGTATTGTACGCTGGTAATTTGTGAGAGCGTGTTCCTTCCCCGATCTAGCCTACCCATTTGTGCTACAACCATAATTTAGCTGCAAGGTGGCTCTACCACTATAAACTACCACGTTTTATGGTAATTAAATGAATGGTGTAGGAACGCATCAAAAACTACAATAACTCACCAAAGATTCATCTTATCGGATGAATGGTATAAAAACATATAGAGGACAAACAAAACAAAACATTTATTTTTATATGTATCGAAGATTAGGCGCATGTTTGTCTAACCTACTTTATACATCAAATACCACTGATACAAACGATATGACGATAATATAGTATGCCCATACATATTAATATGATATGGATGAAGTAAACAAGATAATATATGGTGGACATTGAATATTCACCGTTAGGTCCAATAGGTCGATAATATACTCGTATATACGACTAATGTTGCGGAAAACCGGCATTCCCATCTATAATTTTAAAAATCAATTGCCTTACGTTAGTCTCGGTAGATGGCACTGTTCTCGAGATCCAGATATCAGCCGTGCGAAGCCGGAGAAGATAGATAGTGTTAATAAAAAGTTTGACCGAAAACCAACGTAGATTAACTTTTAAAAAAAAATTAAAGTGATAAACGAACCTACAGTCCACCTGACAGCAAATAACTACTGGTAACATGCCACACCTGCCAGTGACTTCCAACGATGAAGGCTACAGGTGCGTTTTCACCTCGGATGACTTACGTGGAATGGTTCACAGCTTGTAATTACGCCCGTTTTCTTTACCCCTCAGATCGGCACACAGCAGTGCACGCACCAGCAGGGCAGGAGACAATTTTATCCCCGGGGAAAAGAGAAAATGTCTATCCCCTCGCTTAGTTTTATCCGCCCTTCGAGCATGGGCACACCGGTGGGTATAATATCCACAGTAGATAAAATATAGACTTAGATATATTTTTTGTATGAATATAAACTTAAAACCACGTCCAATGAATTAGTATAAAATTGTCTCTTTCAAATGTCAATAATTTAAAATTAAAAATCTTGTACAGCCGACTTCAATATAAATTATTAAGAATAACTCAAAAACTATTGGTCTGACCTTGATCAAATTCATATGGGACCACACGAGAACTATCAGCTTTCATATAAAAAAAGGTACATCGAAATCGGTTCACCCAGTACAAAGTTATGAGGTAACACACATAAAAATAACATACAGTCGAATTGAGTACAGTCTCGTTTTTGGAAGTCGGCAGAAAAAGCATAATTTTTTATCTTTCATTTGGCTCCATGCTACGGACAGGGGATATATGTCTACTATATATATATATTATATTTATGTCAAACGGGGATATACTTCTCCCCGTTGCCGTGCTTTGGCATAGGGACAAAATAATTTTATCTCTTGTCAGTGGATATGATTAGGGGATATTTTTTTTGTCCCCAGCCCATGCTAGCCGTGCTGGAGTGCGACATAGGTAAGGGACTTCTAGATAGATAAGGAATCCTACCACCTAGTGACTCTTATGTAAGAGAAACATTAACTATTTTACAAAAGGCTTCGTTGGCCAATTTAAATTCACTGTTGTGACAACTAAAGAGTATGATATAATCATTATGAATTTATCTAAATTAACTAAAATCTTTTCCAATTGTGAAATTACAGTAGTACTTGTTGAGTCCCCGGCAACGTAGTGGAGTAGTAAGAGCCGTCTAGTTCCCTAGAGAACTGGACTTGGCGATCCTAATGGAAAGAGGGAGTCTGTGACAGTATGAACGTGTAAGTCCGAGGCTGCTATGGGTCCAAATGAGAGTAAACTTAAAAATGTCGTTTATAAATTATCTAGGTAGTCTAAGTAGCTGAAATTTTAGGATCTAATAACTGTACGTCTTTTATAGCGACTAAATCAACAAATTATAAGTCATCTGGTGAGCATGATTTAAACGAGTTTCCGTTTATTTTTGTTTATTTAAAACTTTTTTACTCTTCCTAATTTTTGCTAAGAAGTCTTTGCCTCTAACAGAAATCTATAAGTTTGTTTTAAAGTTGATTTAATTTAATATTATTGAATAAATCGGACACTTTGTGATAGCCTCCTAACGCCCTTTAAACTAGGACAAATCGAAACAGAGGTTAGTACAGCACACCTCGGGGAAATTCAGTTACTAAGTGAGTTACCAGTGATCACTGTGGACAGTTGGTCTCACTACCTTTACATGTACAAAAACAGAAAGTTAAAAAATTGTGCTTGTTCCTATAAATGAACATCGCTTAGAGAGATTTAGAAGTAGTATAGTAAAGAACTTGCCATTTCTTCCATACAAAAACAATACTATTTATTAGATCATTATTTAAACTAATAAGTCTTGAATTTAATAAAATATTTACTACTAAAACACTCTTTAAACAGTCGCAAATCGTTTAATGAGTTGGCGACAGTTGGAATCCATAGGAGTAGACAAAAGTTATATGACCAAAATTAAAGATCTTAATATAATCAGTGTTTCATTTAGATATAAAAATATTCCAAAATAATAAATAATAAAAGTGTGATCTACAGTCTAGTATCTACATTTAAAAAACAAAATTAAGAATGCTTATACGTTTTTACATTAATTTTTAAACGACTTGGAGTATAATCAACAGTGAAACTGTCATGATGAAACTGCACAACTCAAACTTTCAACTAAATTTTAACAATAATTTATCGAAATTAGATGAAGATGTTGAAACGGCTTTTGAACAATATTTTACCGTCATTCCGATCTTGTCTACAAAGTCACTCAGTTCCTCCCCTGCTGTCGCCGACTTATTACTCAAACAAAATTTAAATGTCAGTAAAAAAGGATTAGCATTTCATAAAATATTATCAGGTGATATTGTAAAATATTTCAAATCTATTGATATTAAGAAAACAGCTCTGTGAGGCATTTCCGTTAAAGTTATTGCGTCTATAATAAATGCGATCGCATCCCAACTTGCTATTATTTTCAGTGCTAGTATAGATTCTCTTTCCTGATTTAATGAAACATAGTAAAGTTATACCTTTATTTAAATCTAGCAGTACATTGGACCCCACTAATTTTAGACCTATTTCTGTATTGCTAACGCTCAACAAAATTTTTGAAATAAATATACATACATACATACATATAATCACGCCTCTTTCCCGTAGGGGTAGGCAGAGACCACTTCTTTCCACTTGCTACGATCCTTACATACTTGTTTCGCTTCGTCCACTTTCATTATTCCCTTCATACATGCTCTACGGTTTAGGGTACTCTTAACCTGGCCTTTTTTCAAGACGTCCCTAATAAATATTATGAATCAAATGTTATTTTTTTTTAATATAAATAAATTACTCCATAGCAATCAGTTTGGATTAACAAGGGATCGCTCGACATTTACAAGGGTTCGACGATTGTTGAGCTAATCAAACATATTTTCTGTACCTGGGAGAATTCGGATGATGATTTAGGTATATTTTGTGATTTTTCTAAGGCTTTCGGCTGTGTTAACCATGAGACATTAATCGAAAAGCTATATCATTATGGTGTAAAAAGCATGGCGCTTAAACTTTTTACGTCAGTTCTATCAGTCAGTTAAAGATATATTATTCCATCAGTTTACATTCAGTTTAAATTTTCAATATTATTTAATATTCTATGAGTCCTCAAAGAACCACCGTATCTTTTATTCGAAATCGGATACATGTATCCCTGAAATAATTAATTACAGAATAATCCTATGTAGGTGTTTTCATAATATTTTTTTCACTAAATACATTTACGAAACGACATATTGAATAAACTTTGTTTTTACAATTTTTTTAGTTAGTCTCCCGTGGCATGAAATCATGATGTCAAACGACAGGAATTTCAAAATAATTCAAAGTTAAATCCGGTTCTCACAACTCACTAAGCGAAACAGTAAATATTATGCTGCTATTTTACGTTGGTACTCTGTGAAAACGTGTTCCTTCCCCGGTCGAGCCTATACTTTTGTGTTATCGGCATAATACAGCTGCAGGCCGTACCACGTATAATGGATCTTTATTCATGTTCAATTTATATAATACCTATGTAAAACAAATCATCGTTTACCGTGCCCGTTCTTATATATATATATATATATTCATTTTTACCCAAAGATAAATGGCTTAATTATTATAAGTAATTTTAATAAATATTTATAATTGGGATAAGATTAAACTTGTGGGGAGGTGATTTGGTCTATTCACTATCAACTTCCAATTTGATAACTTATTTATTGTACCCAGTGATATTTTTTTTAAAAACTACGAACCGATTTTAATGCAAACTTAAACAGGCGACAACTTAATTATACAATCACTCGTCGAATAAATTTTATTCTTCTCGGTTTGGAGTCGATCGATATCTTGATAATGTTCTACTCATGAAACTCACTAACAGGTACGAACGCACACATACTCGTAGTTCTATTTAAAAACCAAATAAACCGGTTCTAGGGATCTCAAAACATAAAGATATTTTTGGAAACTCGAACTTTAAAAATCGTACTTATTATTATAACAAGTTCCAAACGGGAAGTTAAAAATAACTAGTACACCGAAATTATCATTAATGACTTAATTTGAATTTGGAACAGACGGACAGACAGAACGGAATAATAGGTTGTTACAACTAATTTTATGTCTAAATAATTACATTATAAAATTCATACTATATTTTGCCACACTTAGGGTTGGAATTTCTCTATATTTATGTTGTACCACCCCGTGAATAACCCATCCAACAAAACAAGAATCATTCAAATCGGTTCACATTATACCGAAAAAATAGAAAAAAAAGAACACACAGTCGAATTGTGAACCTCCTTCCTACCTATTTTACTTGCTAAACAGATAAAGTGAAGACACGTTATACTCAAGTGTCCAATTTCACGAATCAATATTGACATGTGCCTATCGTTATATACGATAAGACAGTTCGTTATAATATCACACACAGATGTAGTCCATGTTTATCAGAAGTGCTTATATTATCTAACACAATTCGTGTAAGACTGCGTTGTCAATTGTCATATCAAGTCATAAGTAGTGTTGAAATCCGTCTAGATATGGCGGGACGGTCGCAGTTATTGAGCCGTGTCCTGGTAACGCCTATATTTGTCCCGTAAAAAAAATACAAAATAAAAAAGTTAAAGTAACAGCCTGTATACGTCCCACTGCTGGGCTAAGGCCTTCTCTCATTCCTGAGATGATTATAGGACAAGGAAATGACCACCGGGGAAATGCCTTCGAAATATTATTTTTCTTTTTTTTCAAACATGCAGGTTTCCTCACGGCGTTTTCCTTCACCGCCGATCACGTGGTGAATCAGCACTTAAAATTGCGGATTTTATCGCGTTTTGATACGGAAATGTAAAAAATATACTTTTTTTAATATACATCGTTTCACGGGGGTGGGGTTGGGGTTGGGGTGGTGTATGGGTTGGTTAGAACTGAGGTATTTGACGTCCTTGTGTCGTGTCAAATAAAACATGGGTTTGTAGGTCATTCCAAAAACAAATAATTAAAATGTAATCATCGATCGATAAAGTATAATAATCGATCAGACACTTTAAAATTCATGAAATGTGAATGATTCTAGATAGTTATTTAATGTACTGCATAAACTTTCGAGCATTGAACAAAATATTTTCTACATTGGTCTTAGGCCCTCAGTCATATACCAATTTTTTCCTATACATCGCAAATTGTCTGATATTATAAATGACACACAACGTCACAATGTAAGAAAGAAATAAAGAACATAAAATTTATTCATTGCTACAACTTGCTTTAATGTTTTGTTAACATATACTTTTATTGTTAACATGTAACATTAATATTACTAACAAAAAAATCCGGTCAAGTGCGAGTCAGACTCGCGCACCGAGGGTTCCGAACAAATCCGTAGGTATATAAGTTTAAAATTATTAAAAATATTATTATTATATGATGGAACTAAAAATGTATGCTTTTTGCAATTCTTCCTTTATCTGTGCTATAAAACGTTGCTTCGTACCAAATTTCAAGATTATGAGTTCACGGGAAGTACCCTGTAGGTATTGATTCCCTTGCGAATGTCGAAAATTTGCGGCATGAATGGCTGTATCTTTTGATTTCGTTGGCTAAGAAATTTAATTTTTTCACAGCTCTAAGGGACAGTAGACTTAAGTATTTGATATGAATTTCAGCTTGATACCTCCACGCGTTCCTGAGAAAAGGGTCTTGACAGACCGACAGACTGACAGACAGACGGACAACAAAGTGATCCTATAAGGGTTCCGTTTTTTCCTTTTGAGGTACGGAACCCTAAAAATGACAGTATAACATTGTATAAACTATTATTATATTTTTTTAGATTGTATAATTTTTCAGAACTGGAAGCTTAGACCTTCTTTTTCAGTTTTTCTGAGAAATGCCCTAAGCAACTTCAGTGCGTGTTGGAAAGTTTAAATTTAAAACTAATTTTCATCATCCAACTTAGTCTTTAGGGGTGACAACACATGGCACTTACCACCTCTGGCATGTGAGAGTATTTGTCACCTTTACTTTCAAATGTCAGACCCAGGACACTTTTTTATAGGTAATAAAAATATTTGTTACTTTCGGGATTTGAGCCCCCGCAGCAAAATGTTTAGTCACAGCGCTACGGCGTGGTCTAAATACGCACATTAACGCAAAGTTATTGTCATTCATTTAGTCATTATGTGACAGTACATTATAATTATTAATAAATAATAATTAATTTCCATATAAAGTCGTCTAAAAATACATAGTTATGATATTTTAAACAATTAAAATGCATTGATAAGCATAAAGTTAAAATACATTCATTTGGAAAATTAAGTATTATAATAAAGTAAAGGCTTAACATTGTCTTTAAAAATTCATAAAATTTACGAAAACTGCTTAACAAGTCGATTATATTACACTAATAATGATAAATAACATTTAAAATATTTATATTATAATTGGGAAATTGGTCAAAAAATTTCTAAGTTATTGAGCGTGTTCTTGTAATGCTTGAGTGAGTTAATGTAATGATAACTTTTCTAAGGGAGTTGCCGGAGACACATACCTGCAGTCATACATATTATATGTATATTAGATGTCAGATGGTTGACTACCAAAGTACTGTTGCACAATGTATAGTCCTTTATTAAGGACTTATGATAGTAAGGTACTTCAATATAAATAAAATGAGAACATAATCAATGTAGTAGAAGTCAATTAAATACGCATTATTATAAAGGGTAACTCAAAAACTACTAATCATGAGAAGCAATAGCTTTCAAATTAAAAAAAAATCATCAAAATCTAGAAAAAAGTTCTGAGGTAACACACTTAAAAACACTCGAATTGAGTACCTTTTCCATTTTTGCACGTTTTCACAAAACAGTACTTTTGGACGTTTTAGACGTGTATTAAATCGGTTGACAAAACGAAGACTCGCACGCGATTGGAACTCTTTTTACGTTTTGGAACTCTTTTGGCTCGGACACTTTTAAGCGCGGACCCGAAATCCATTTAGTAGTAGGTGAATGGTTTAACACTTAGATATATCGTAGTGATCTTTTACAGAAAAATGCCGAAGGTAACATTGACCTACTTCAACGTGAAGGGGCTCGGTGAAGGCATCCGCATGCTTCTGGCGTACGGAGATCAGGAGTTCGAAGACAAACGAATCACCAAAGACGAATGGCCTGCCTTAAAACCAAGTTGGTACCAACATATCATAACTTTGTAGCGGATCCACAAAGCACACACATACGGTGTGCGGATTGTAATGTGGACAAAAGTCCATTCGGTACAAGCAAGTCAGTTGTTCATAATTCTGTACGTAAAGTGGTCTACAGTAGTTTACAATCTCTATGAAAATTGCGAACGAAAATATTAATTAAATGCAATTTAACCCGTAATTTTTATTTATTTAAAATTATTAATTCGTTATTCTCTCTTAATATACTGAAATAGTTGTTTATTTCTTAAATGACTATAATAATAATTTAAAAAAAAACCAAAACTAGAAACTTAAATATCATATAGTAAATGACTATTAATATTATTAAATTTTACTTATCCTTTATAACATCCTGTTTGTAATGCCTGAAAAAGGTCATTAGGTTGAGAGTACATAATTTATATTTATATATTTAAAATTTCGCCTCAGATCTTTTGATTTGAAAGAATTTATGGCCAGCGTTTATCCTCTAAGCTAGTCAGTAATAGGAAATTCATCTTATAATTTTATTTTGTGCAGAAACTCCATTCGGTCAGCTACCAGTTCTGGAGATCGATGGCAAGCAGTACGCACAATGCCTGGCCATCTGCCGCTACCTCGGCCACAAGTATGGTCTCGCTGGCGCCGACATTGAAGAGGACTTCCTCATCGATCAAAACATTGACTTCTTCACTGACATCCGTCTAAGTAAGTACGTTTTAGCTGTGGTTGTTAAGGAACTGCTATTTTTGCGTTAAAGCTATAAATCGTACTGCTAGGCACTGGCCTACCCTCATTTGTAAGAGGGTTTTTTGATATGGTAGAGATAGTCGCGCTGCCGCAATGCATGTTGGCGGGCGGTGTATGGCCTCATTTTTTTAACTTCTCAGACACCAGTTTTCTTCACAAATTCATCGCCGCGTACGCGGAATTAATACAGCACTTACAAGTACAATTAAAATTTAATTAATGGTGGAGTTTAATTTAATTAAAAATATAGTTGAAGAGTTTTTTTTTATGGGATAAGAGTGACAAACGAGCACACAGTCCACCTGATGGTAAGTGGTTGCTGCGGCCCATAGACATCTACATCTATCCTCTATTACAAATCAAAATGTAGATACGTTGTCAACCGTAAGGACTAAGATGGAATGCCTCATTCCAGTAAAAAGGGCTTTCTGCACAAAGTTTCATCTTCATCATCACCAGCCTGCGGCAGTCCACTGCTATACATAGGCCTCTCCAAAGGCGAGGAATTTAGTCCGATCTTTGGCTTCACGCATCAAGTGTTGCGTATTTGGGACTTAACCATGACTATTAAGGACAAACGTGGGATATGCGTGATTACTTCTTCTTCTTCTTATATTTCATCAAATACAAGGTATAAATATAAACCAGAGAAAAAAACCGATATGTTTAATCAATTTATCGAGGCAATTTGCAATTTGCTATAATTTAACAATGCGTTTGCTATTGTTAAATACAATTAAGGTCGATTTCCCGCTTAATGGTGGATGTCCTGAAGAACCTTGCAGGAAAAACATAGGTGGCACAGCCATAGAACATCGTGACTTGAAGGGAAACCTATTGTAACAAGGGAATTATCGTTAGCTGCAATACAGCAAATAAAATAAAGTATTTATTTTAGAGGCAGCAGGAGCACATTATGAACAAGACGAAAAAGTTAAAGCAAAGAAGCAAGAGGACCTCGTCAAAAACCAGTATCCGATCCTACTCGAAAAACTGAACAAGATAATCGAAGAGAACAACGGACACTTAGCGGCTGGAAAGGTACGTTCAATATAAATACGTAAAAAAATAAAGTAGCAATTTTTTATAGAATAAGGCTGACAAACAAGCACACGGTCCACCTGAGGATAAGTGGATGCTGTGGCTGATGCATAGACATCTACATTTATCCTCGATTAAGAATCAAAATGCAGCTATGCGACCACTTACCATCAGATGGACTGTGTGCTCGTTTGTCACCCTATCCTATAAAAAAATATATGCAAACCAAGATATACAGATGGTGGGACTTCTTTTCTACCTAGTTTTCTGGGTAGGTACTATCCTCGTACTTACTTTCTGCCATTGAGTTATATGTACCACGTACTAGAGAAGCTATTCCGAACAATAATTGTGCGCTACTCTATGTCTTCGCGCATGCGCGGGAGATAGTAGAGTCGCGCATGAGCGAAGACTTTAATTTGATATAAAATAAGATATTAATATAAAATGAATATAAGAATTTAATATAAAATACTCTTATTTTAATCTAAACAAACATTTCTAAATAAAATGTAATAATAACTATCTTATGGAATTCACAAATCTTCAATTTACGCAATATTTAGTTTAGTGTACGGATTGCAGTACAGTTGAGTTGAACATAGTCAATGTTCGGAATGCGAAATCTAGTGCGTAGTATACAATATGTAACAAAAACCCTGTGCTTCCCGTTAGGTACGTTATCAGGATCATTATTCAAACGTATAGAAATAACTTTTTTTTAAAAACTCAATATTTTTTTTATTTTATTTTAAAAAAATAATTGTATGCAAATTGTATGTGGTTTTATTACTTCTGCATTGTCTGGGGAGTAAGAGGATTGTCAAAGACCGGGCTTTACTTAGCTTTAGCATCGGCTAGTGTCAGTTAGAAGTAATAAAACCACATAAAATTAAAATATTTTTTTTAATAAAATTAAAAAAAATTGTGGTTGAGTTTTTAATTAACGTTATTTCTATAGGTTTGAATACTAGTACTGATAACGTACTTAACGGGAACCGCAGGGTTTTTGTTACATGTATATCGATGCTTTCTGCAAATAGCAGTTCTTGCACTACCGTGGTCTGGTCCGAATGGTATAACGATCAAGTATATTAACAAGCTGTGAGGTATTACATCTTAGTCCTCAGAGGCGACAACGCACTTTTTTGTTTCCCTCTGTCGCCTCTTACGACACCCACGGGATGATATGGGGTAGTGGATATTCTTACACCGCGTTCACGGTCATATGCACCATGATAAACCTAAACCTCGTTTCTCGCGGGGGCGAAAAGCGGCCCACGGAGAGCCGCTTCGCTACGTTGAATGTAAGAGGAGGAATGGATGGTAAGGTAGATGAAGTATGTCAGATGATGGATGAACGTTGCCTTGATATTCTGTGCGTGAACGAAACCAAGAGGAAAGGATGTGACACCACGGTTCATGGCCCCTACACGGCATACTGGTCGGGAGTCCCCCAAACCAACCGAGGCTGTCAGGGAGTTGGTGTGATTCTTTCATCTCGAATGGTTGAATGTGTGATGGAGCATGAATCTGTAAGCCCAAGACTCCTCTGGATTAGGTTAAAAGTCGGACTCACTCGCTTATTTATCCTTGGGGTCTATGCACCGACGGATCTGCGTGGAGGTGGGTCACTAAAATCACAACAAGAGAGAGAGGAATTTTGGGATAGCATGAGAGAGGTCTTGAATAAATGCGGAGAAAATGAACGGATCGTGATGTTAGGGGACTTTAATGGATGGGTTGGAGTAAAGCGGGATGGGTATGAAGGAGTTCTGGGTATGTTTGGGGACGAGAGAATGAATGACAATGGGAGAAGCCTGCTTGAAATATGCTTGGAATGGAATCTGTGCGTGGCCAACACAATGTTTGACCACAAAAAGATCCATTTGTATACAAGAGATGAGGGTGAGTCTAGAAGTATGATTGATTTTGTAATTGTGGATGAAAGACTGAGGAAGAAAGTGCTAGACACTCGGGCATACCGCGGTGTAGGCCTCGACACAGACCACTTCCTGGTCATAGCCCGAATGCGTGGCCTCTTTAAACGGTGGCGACACCGAGGGGCTGAGCCTACGAGTGTTTTGGACAGAGTAAAAGTGGAAAATCTACAAGAAAAAGAAAAGAAAGACGAGTATGTAGAGAAACTGAAAGAAAGTTTTAAAGGGATAGAAGAGATAGGAGAGATTGAAGATTTGTGGGAGACATTTAAGAAAGGGGTTGTAAATGTTGCGATTGAGGTATGCGGGATAGCTAAAAGAAGGAAAGGGAGAAAGAATGATAACGTGTGGATGGATAAAGATGTACAAAGGGTTGTGCAAGAAAAGAAGAAAGCGTGGTTGGATTGGTTAGCAACAAAAGCTAACCAAAAAGTTCAAAAGGCAATGGATGACGAGATAAAGGAAGCAAGAACGAAGTATAAAAGATTGAAAACAGCAGCGAAAGAAATTGTGTCTAGAAAGAAAGAAGAACGAAAAGATGATTTCGATAGGAGGCTCACTGAAGATTTCCAGTCAAACATTAAGTTTTTCTGGAAAACCATCAAAACAGCCAGAGGAAAAACTTCTACTTCGGAGCTGAGTACAATCAGGAATCAAGATGGGAGCATTATAAAAGGAGAAGAATGTGTGTTAAAGAGATGGAAAGAGTATTTTGAAAGTTTGTTTGAAAGAGAGGAAGTGCAGGTACAGCATCTGCCACCTTCCACGGAAACTAATATAAATGTTGATGAAAATGAGATAAGCATGGATGAAATAGTGAAAGCGTTGAAAAGTATGAGATTAGGTAAGGCTGCAGGGTATGACAGGATTACCGTCGAGATGCTAAGGGCTGGACAGGGCCTGGTGGCTAGTCAGCTGTACCGCCTTTTCAATCTGTGCTGGCGAAATGGGCAAGTACCGGGAGACTGGTGCAAAGCCGTAATCGTGCCATTGTATAAGGGAAAAGGGTCACGGCAGGACTGCATAAATTACCGTGGTATAAGCCTTCTTAGCGTTGTCGGTAAATTGTATGCGAAAGTGTTGATTGAAAGGGTTGTGAATGAAACAGACGGGAAAGTATGGGATGCACAAGCGGGATTTAGAAAGGGAATGGGATGTACGGATCAGGTCTTTTCCTTGCGGTGCATAGCCGAAAAGTGTTTGGCTAAAAACAAGAAAGTCTACTGCGCCTTCGTAGATCTAGAAAAGGCCTATGATAGAGTGGTGAGGAATGAATTGTGGTCAGCACTGTCCATGAACGGTGTGAGCAGTATCCTCATACGAGCATTGCAATCTCTTTATAGGGATTCTAGTGCTTGTGTAAGGATAAACGGGGCATACACTGAATGGTTTAATATCGAAAAAGGTGTTAGACAGGGATGTGTAGCGTCACCGTGGCTGTTTAATCTGTTCATGGACAATTGTTTGACAGATTTAAAAGAGAATGAAAGTGGGTTGAGAATGAATGAGTTACTCGTCAAATGTTTTCTCTATGCTGATGACCAAGTATTACTTGCGTCTTCGGCCGAGGAATTGCAGGAGATGGTAACTGCTATGAGTGAAGCTTTTGTTAGAAAGGGAATGAAGATGAATGTAAGGAAGACGAAAGTGATGGTGTTTGAAAAAGATGAAGCAGTGACAGACTGCAATATCGTGATTGAAGATGAACAAATTGAACAGGTGAAAGAGTTTGTGTATCTGGGGTCAAAGTTTACAAGAGATGGAAAGTGTGAGAGTGATATCGAAAGAAGAGTGAATGCAGGAAACATGGTGAATGGAGCTTTGCACTCCTTTATGAGCAGTCGGAAGGTGTCTAACAAGGCTCGTTTGGCTGTGCATGAGGGGGTGTTGGTTCCGACACTCATGTACGGAAGTGAAAGTTGGGTATGGCAGAAGAAACATGAAAGCAGAATAAATGCAGTTGAGATGAGAGCATTAAGAAGTATGATAGGAGTTAAACTGAGTGACAGGATAAGAAATAGTGAGATAAGGAAACGTTGTGGTCTGAAAGAAGATGTAGTGACAAAAATTGAGAAAGGTATGCTGAGATGGTTTGGCCACGTCGAGAGAATGAATGAAGAACGATTGACGAAAAAAGTGTATAAGGCGAGTGTGAATGAAAGTGTTGGAAGGGGTAGACCTAGGCGGACATTTCTAGACCAAATTAGGGACGTCTTGAAAAAAGGCCAGGTTAAGAGTACCCTAAACCGTAGAGCATGTATGAAGGGAATAATGAAAGTGGACGAAGCGAAACAAGTATGTAAGGATCGTAGCAAGTGGAAAGAAGTGGTCTCTGCCTACCCCTACGGGAAAGAGGCGTGATTGTATGTATGTATGTATAAACCTAAAAGGATGTTTTACGGCGTCGTTTACCTACATAAATGACTTTCTAACTTTGTTTGTCAGTGATTATTTTTTTTATATTTGTAATATTATTTTATTTCAGTTGACCTGGGCCGACTTTGTATTCGCCGGTATATACGACACCCTTAAAGTGATCATGCAGATGCCCGAACTCGATGAAAAGTATCCCAGCTTTAAGAAACTGAGAGACACCGTCATTTCGCTGCCCAAAGTGAAAGAATACTGCGCCGCGGCGCCTAAAACTGACTATTAGTTTGTAATCATTACGCCATAGGAACTGTTATTTTATATCTATATTATTATTACTTACTGCATAATCGACTATGTAATTAAGGTATTTTTATTAAATCTTTTGAAAACAAACTTTATTTTATTAATTGGATGTATGGTATAGGACCGTATAGAAAACGACAACAATTATTTTTTGTTATAAAATCAATGTGACCTTTGTTTAGGCCTTATCGGGACTTTAGAAATAAATCGAGTGGACTGTATTAACAATAGGTTTAATGCCGTAAAACCTCTAAACAGACATATTATTATAAATTGAAAAATAAAGTGCCCGTCTGCTACCGCGTCTCACAGCTGAGTAAGGAACGGAAACGGAGGCACTCGCGCTGCCGCTGAGTCAGCGACCGGGCCGCGCCCCCACGCGTACTCCATTCTGGCCCGAGGCGCGATGAGTTGCGTCAACACCTCTAGCTCCAGTACACGTTGGCCGAGCGCGCTTGGCGAGCGCGCTCGGCAGATTTTCGTGGTGCCGTTCACACGTTGGCGTGTTTCATTATGCATTGGTAGTTAGATGATGATGGACGTTAGGGCGATCGCAGCCGCGGCAATATACTTGTACAGCGCTTTCAAATTTTATTTAGATGTGCACCAGAGAAGAGTGATTAAAAAAAGATGGCGCAAAAGAAGATGGTGGATGCTGAGTATTCTATATGTATATACACTACACATACAACAATAATCCCAGTTTGTCCTTTTTAGGGTTCCGACCTCAAAAGGAAAAAAGAAACCCTTATAGGATCTATTGGCTGGCCCGTGCCCGCTTGGCTGGGCGTTTTTTTTAAATAAAAGATAGCCTAAAAGAAGCCCCTAAGCTACATTATCCCTGAGCAACATAAACTCAGAGATAATTTATAATAATATTCACCATCAGGTAGGTACTCTGAAATCGCAACTAAACATGTATTATTTAATACAGTTAGGCAAGTTTGGGGTTCCATATAACTGATTCATTGTGATAAGAATCAATGAACCTAAATATTTCCTCATTAGTCCATGTTCGCCATGTTCGTGAAACAATTTTATTAAGCCGACACTACAGTCTACTTCGACGCGTAACTTTGAACTGAACACTCAGCCAACGTGTGAACACTGTTTGCGGCTTGCGCCAAATTTCTTTGATTTGTGCACGGAAAACCGACACTATACGGCTTGTCGGCGAGTGTTGGCCGCAAACGCCAAATTAATATATTATGGCTCCAGTACACGTTGGCCGAGCGCGCTTGGCGAGCGCGCTCGGCAGATTTTCGTGGTGCCGTTCACACGTTGGCGTGTTTCATTCTGCATTGGTAGTTAGATGATGATGGACGTTAGGGCGATCGCGGCCGCGGCAATATACTTGTACAGCGCTTTCAAA
Source organism: Parnassius glacialis (assembly GCA_033319125.1). Taxonomy (NCBI): domain Eukaryota; kingdom Metazoa; phylum Arthropoda; class Insecta; order Lepidoptera; family Papilionidae; genus Parnassius; species Parnassius glacialis. The sequence continues at coordinate 8,561,964 of JAVANC010000011.1, read as the reverse complement.
TTTTATTTAGATGTGCACCAGAGAAGAGTGATTAAAAAAAGATGGCGCAAAAGAAGATGGTGGATGCTGAGTATTCTATATGTATATACACTACACATACAACAATAATCCCAGTTTGTCCTTTTTAGGGTTCCGACCTCAAAAGGAAAATGAAACCCTTATAGGATCTATTGGCCCGTGCCCGCTTGGCTGGGCGTTTTTTCAAAATAAAAGATAGCCTAAAAGAAGCCCCTAAGCTACATTATCCCTGAGCAACATAAACTCAGAGATAATTTATAATAATATTCACCATCAGGTAGGTACTCTGAAATCGCAACTAAACATGTATTATTTAATACAGTTAGGCAAGTTTGGGGTTCCATATAACTGATTCATTGTGATAAGAATCAATGAACCTAAATATTTCCTCATTAGTCCATGTCGCCATGTTCGTGAAACAATTTTATTAAGCCGACACTACAGTCTACTTCGACGCGTAACTATGAACTGAACACTCGGCCAACGTGTGAACACTGTTTGCGGCTTGCGCCAAATTTCTTTGATTTGTGCACGGAAAACCGACACTATTCGGCTTGTCGGCGAGTGTTGGCCGCAAACGCCAAATATATACAAAACGGCCCAGTACACGTTGGCCGAGCACGCTCGCCAAACGCGCTCGGCCAACGTGTACTGGAGCCATTATACAAAACGGCCCAGTACACGTTGGCCGAGCACGCTCGCCAAGCGCGCTCGGCCAACGTGTAGGTACTGGAGTTATTACAGATGCGTTGTCGTGAATAGCTCGCATCCAGCAAAAAGGTTCTCTGCACTCACAATACGAAACACAGTATCATTAAGCTGCTATTGTACTCGTAGACTGGTATACAGTAATCTGTGTATTGTACGCTGGTAATTTGTGAGAGCGTGTTCCTTCCCCGATCTAGCCTACCCATTTGTGCTACAACCATAATTTAGCTGCAAGGTGGCTCTACCACTATAAACTACCACGTTTTATGGTAATTAAATGAATGGTGTAGGAACGCATCAAAAACTACAATAACTCACCAAAGATTCATCTTATCGGATGAATGGTATAAAAACATATAGAGGACAAACAAAACAAAACATTTATTTTTATATGTATCGAAGATTAGGCGCATGTTTGTCTAACCTACTTTATACATCAAATACCACTGATACAAACGATATGACGATAATATAGTATGCCCATACATATTAATATGATATGGATGAAGTAAACAAGATAATATATGGTGGACATTGAATATTCACCGTTAGGTCCAATAGGTCGATAATATACTCGTATATACGACTAATGTTGCGGAAAACCGGCATTCCCATCTATAATTTTAAAAATCAATTGCCTTACGTTAGTCTCGGTAGATGGCACTGTTCTCGAGATCCAGATATCAGCCGTGCGAAGCCGGAGAAGATAGATAGTGTTAATAAAAAGTTTGACCGAAAACCAACGTAGATTAACTTTTAAAAAAAAATTAAAGTGATAAACGAACCTACAGTCCACCTGACAGCAAATAACTACTGGTAACATGCCACACCTGCCAGTGACTTCCAACGATGAAGGCTACAGGTGCGTTTTCACCTCGGATGACTTACGTGGAATGGTTCACAGCTTGTAATTACGCCCGTTTTCTTTACCCCTCAGATCGGCACACAGCAGTGCACGCACCAGCAGGGCAGGAGACAATTTTATCCCCGGGGAAAAGAGAAAATGTCTATCCCCTCGCTTAGTTTTATCCGCCCTTCGAGCATGGGCACACCGGTGGGTATAATATCCACAGTAGATAAAATATAGACTTAGATATATTTTTTGTATGAATATAAACTTAAAACCACGTCCAATGAATTAGTATAAAATTGTCTCTTTCAAATGTCAATAATTTAAAATTAAAAATCTTGTACAGCCGACTTCAATATAAATTATTAAGAATAACTCAAAAACTATTGGTCTGACCTTGATCAAATTCATATGGGACCACACGAGAACTATCAGCTTTCATATAAAAAAAGGTACATCGAAATCGGTTCACCCAGTACAAAGTTATGAGGTAACACACATAAAAATAACATACAGTCGAATTGAGTACAGTCTCGTTTTTGGAAGTCGGCAGAAAAAGCATAATTTTTTATCTTTCATTTGGCTCCATGCTACGGACAGGGGATATATGTCTACTATATATATATATTATATTTATGTCAAACGGGGATATACTTCTCCCCGTTGCCGTGCTTTGGCATAGGGACAAAATAATTTTATCTCTTGTCAGTGGATATGATTAGGGGATAATTTTTTTGTCCCCAGCCCATGCTAGCCGTGCTGGAGTGCGACATAGGTAAGGGACTTCTAGATAGATAAGGAATCCTACCACCTAGTGACTCTTATGTAAGAGAAACATTAACTATTTTACAAAAGGCTTCGTTGGCCAATTTAAATTCACTGTTGTGACAACTAAAGAGTATGATATAATCATTATGAATTTATCTAAATTAACTAAAATCTTTTCCAATTGTGAAATTACAGTAGTACTTGTTGAGTCCCCGGCAACGTAGTGGAGTAGTAAGAGCCGTCTAGTTCCCTAGAGAACTGGACTTGGCGATCCTAATGGAAAGAGGGAGTCTGTGACAGTATGAACGTGTAAGTCCGAGGCTGCTATGGGTCCAAATGAGAGTAAACTTAAAAATGTCGTTTATAAATTATCTAGGTAGTCTAAGTAGCTGAAATTTTAGGATCTAATAACTGTACGTCTTTTATAGCGACTAAATCAACAAATTATAAGTCATCTGGTGAGCATGATTTAAACGAGTTTCCGTTTATTTTTGTTTATTTAAAACTTTTTTACTCTTCCTAATTTTTGCTAAGAAGTCTTTGCCTCTAACAGAAATCTATAAGTTTGTTTTAAAGTTGATTTAATTTAATATTATTGAATAAATCGGACACTTTGTGATAGCCTCCTAACGCCCTTTAAACTAGGACAAATCGAAACAGAGGTTAGTACAGCACACCTCGGGGAAATTCAGTTACTAAGTGAGTTACCAGTGATCACTGTGGACAGTTGGTCTCACTACCTTTACATGTACAAAAACAGAAAGTTAAAAAATTGTGCTTGTTCCTATAAATGAACATCGCTTAGAGAGATTTAGAAGTAGTATAGTAAAGAACTTGCCATTTCTTCCATACAAAAACAATACTATTTATTAGATCATTATTTAAACTAATAAGTCTTGAATTTAATAAAATATTTACTACTAAAACACTCTTTAAACAGTCGCAAATCGTTTAATGAGTTGGCGACAGTTGGAATCCATAGGAGTAGACAAAAGTTATATGACCAAAATTAAAGATCTTAATATAATCAGTGTTTCATTTAGATATAAAAATATTCCAAAATAATAAATAATAAAAGTGTGATCTACAGTCTAGTATCTACATTTAAAAAACAAAATTAAGAATGCTTATACGTTTTTACATTAATTTTTAAACGACTTGGAGTATAATCAACAGTGAAACTGTCATGATGAAACTGCACAACTCAAACTTTCAACTAAATTTTAACAATAATTTATCGAAATTAGATGAAGATGTTGAAACGGCTTTTGAACAATATTTTACCGTCATTCCGATCTTGTCTACAAAGTCACTCAGTTCCTCCCCTGCTGTCGCCGACTTATTACTCAAACAAAATTTAAATGTCAGTAAAAAAGGATTAGCATTTCATAAAATATTATCAGGTGATATTGTAAAATATTTCAAATCTATTGATATTAAGAAAACAGCTCTGTGAGGCATTTCCGTTAAAGTTATTGCGTCTATAATAAATGCGATCGCATCCCAACTTGCTATTATTTTCAGTGCTAGTATAGATTCTCTTTCCTGATTTAATGAAACATAGTAAAGTTATACCTTTATTTAAATCTAGCAGTACATTGGACCCCACTAATTTTAGACCTATTTCTGTATTGCTAACGCTCAACAAAATTTTTGAAATAAATATACATACATACATACATATAATCACGCCTCTTTCCCGTAGGGGTAGGCAGAGACCACTTCTTTCCACTTGCTACGATCCTTACATACTTGTTTCGCTTCGTCCACTTTCATTATTCCCTTCATACATGCTCTACGGTTTAGGGTACTCTTAACCTGGCCTTTTTTCAAGACGTCCCTAATAAATATTATGAATCAAATGTTATTTTTTTTTAATATAAATAAATTACTCCATAGCAATCAGTTTGGATTAACAAGGGATCGCTCGACATTTACAAGGGTTCGACGATTGTTGAGCTAATCAAACATATTTTCTGTACCTGGGAGAATTCGGATGATGATTTAGGTATATTTTGTGATTTTTATAAGGCTTTCGGCTGTGTTAACCATGAGACATTAATCGAAAAGCTATATCATTATGGTGTAAAAAGCATGGCGCTTAAACTTTTTACGTCAGTTCTATCAGTCAGTTAAAGATATATTATTCCATCAGTTTACATTCAGTTTAAATTTTCAATATTATTTAATATTCTATGAGTCCTCAAAGAACCACCGTATCTTTTATTCGAAATCGGATACATGTATCCCTGAAATAATTAATTACAGAATAATCCTATGTAGGTGTTTTCATAATATTTTTTTCACTAAAGACATTAACGAAACGACATATTGAATAAACTTTGTTTTTACAATTTTTTTAGTTAGTCTCCCGTGGCATGAAATCATGATGTCAAACGACAGGAATTTCAAAATAATTCAAAGTTAAATCCGGTTCTCACAACTCACTAAGCGAAACAGTAAATATTATGCTGCTATTTTACGTTGGTACTCTGTGAAAACGTGTTCCTTCCCCGGTCGAGCCTATACTTTTGTGTTATCGGCATAATACAGCTGCAGGCCGTACCACGTATAATGGATCTTTATTCATGTTCAATTTATATAATACCTATGTAAAACAAATCATCGTTTACCGTGCCCGTTCTTATATATATATATATATATTCATTTTTACCCAAAGATAAATGGCTTAATTATTATAAGTAATTTTAATAAATATTTATAATTGGGATAAGATTAAACTTGTGGGGAGGTGATTTGGTCTATTCACTATCAACTTCCAATTTGATAACTTATTTATTGTACCCAGTGATATTTTTTTTAAAAACTACGAACCGATTTTAATGCAAACTTAAACAGGCGACAACTTAATTATACAATCACTCGTCGAATAAATTTTATTCTTCTCGGTTTGGAGTCGATCGATATCTTGATAATGTTCTACTCATGAAACTCACTAACAGGTACGAACGCACACATACTCGTAGTTCTATTTAAAAACCAAATAAACCGGTTCTAGGGATCTCAAAACATAAAGATATTTTTGGAAACTCGAACTTTAAAAATCGTACTTATTATTATAACAAGTTCCAAACGGGAAGTTAAAAATAACTAGTACACCGAAATTATCATTAATGACTTAATTTGAATTTGGAACAGACGGACAGACAGAACGGAATAATAGGTTGTTACAACTAATTTTATGTCTAAATAATTACATTATAAAATTCATCCTATATTTTGCCACACTTAGGGTTGGAATTTCTCTATATTTATGTTGTACCACCCCGTGAATAACCCATCCAACAAAACAAGAATCATTCAAATCGGTTCACATTATACCGAAAAAATAGAAAAAAAAGAACACACAGTCGAATTGTGAACCTCCTTCCTACCTATTTTACTTGCTAAACAGATAAAGTGAAGACACGTTATACTCAAGTGTCCAATTTCACGAATCAATGACATGTGCCTATCGTTATATACGATAAGACAGTTCGTTATAATATCACACACAGATGTAGTCCATGTTTATCAGAAGTGCTTATATTATCTAACACAATTCGTGTAAGACTGCGTTGTCAATTGTCATATCAAGTCATAAGTAGTGTTGAAATCCGTCTAGATATGGCGGGACGGTCGCAGTTATTGAGCCGTGTCCTGGTAACGCCTATATTTGTCCCGTAAAAAAAATACAAAATAAAAAAGTTAAAGTAACAGCCTGTATACGTCCCACTGCTGGGCTAAGGCCTTCTCTCATTCCTGAGATGATTATAGGACAAGGAAATGACCACCGGGGAAATGCCTTCGAAATATTATTTTTCTTTTTTTTCAAACATGCAGGTTTCCTCACGGCGTTTTCCTTCACCGCCGATCACGTGGTGAATCAGCACTTAAAGTTGCGGATTTTATCGCGTTTTGATACGGAAATGTAAAAAATATACTTTTTTTAATATACATCGTTTCACGGGGGTGGGGTTGGGGTTGGGGTGGTGTATGGGTTGGTTAGAACTGAGGTATTTGACGTCCTTGTGTCGTGTCAAATAAAACATGGGTTTGTAGGTCATTCCAAAAACAAATAATTAAAATGTAATCATCGATCGATAAAGTATAATAATCGATCAGACACTTTAAAATTCATGAAATGTGAATGATTCTAGATAGTTATTTAATGTACTGCATAAACTTTCGAGCATTGAACAAAATATTTTCTACATTGGTCTTAGGCCCTCAGTCATATACCAATTTTTTCCTATACATCGCAAATTGTCTGATATTATAAATGACACACAACGTCACAATGTAAGAAAGAAATAAAGAACATAAAATTTATTCATTGCTACAACTTGCTTTAATGTTTTGTTAACATATACTTTTATTGTTAACATGTAACATTAATATTACTAACAAAAAAATCCGGTCAAGTGCGAGTCAGACTCGCGCACCGAGGGTTCCGAACAAATCCGTAGGTATATAAGTTTAAAATTATTAAAAATATTATTATTATATGATGGAACTAAAAATGTATGCTTTTTGCAATTCTTCCTTTATCTGTGCTATAAAACGTTGCTTCGTACCAAATTTCAAGATTATGAGTTCACGGGAAGTACCCTGTAGGTATTGATTCCCTTGCGAATGTCGAAAATTTGCGGCATGAATGGCTGTATCTTTTGATTTCGTTGGCTAAGAAATTTAATTTTTTCACAGCTCTAAGGGACAGTAGACTTAAGTATTTGATATGAATTTCAGCTTGATACCTCCACGCGTTCCTGAGAAAAGGGTCTTGACAGACCGACAGACTGACAGACAGACGGACAACAAAGTGATCCTATAAGGGTTCCGTTTTTTCCTTTTGAGGTACGGAACCCTAAAAATGACAGTATAACATTGTATAAACTATTATTATATTTTTTTAGATTGTATAATTTTTCAGAACTGGAAGCTTAGACCTTCTTTTTCAGTTTTTCTGAGAAATGCCCTAAGCAACTTCAGTGCGTGTTGGAAAGTTTAAATTTAAAACTAATTTTCATCATCCAACTTAGTCTTTAGGGGTGACAACACATGGCACTTACCACCTCTGGCATGTGAGAGTATTTGTCACCTTTACTTTCAAATGTCAGACCCAGGACACTTTTTTATAGGTAATAAAAATATTTGTTACTTTCGTGATTTGAGCCCCCGCAGCAAAATGTTTAGTCACAGCGCTACGGCGTGGTCTAAATACGCACATTAACGCAAAGTTATTGTCATTCATTTAGTCATTATGTGACAGTACATTATAATTATTAATAAATAATAATTAATTTCCATATAAAGTCGTCTAAAAATACATAGTTATGATATTTTAAACAATTAAAATGCATTGATAAGCATAAAGTTAAAATACATTCATTTGGAAAATTAAGTATTATAATAAAGTAAAGGCTTAACATTGTCTTTAAAAATTCATAAAATTTACGAAAACTGCTTAACAAGTCGATTATATTACACTAATAATGATAAATAACATTTAAAATATTTATATTATAATTGGGAAATTGGTCAAAAAATTTCTAAGTTATTGAGCGTGTTCTTGTAAAGCTTGAGTGAGTTAATGTAATGATAACTTTTCTAAGGGAGTTGCCGGAGACACATACCTGCAGTCATACATATTATATGTATATTAGATGTCAGATGGTTGACTACCAAAGTACTGTTGCACAATGTATAGTCCTTTATTAAGGACTTATGATAGTAAGGTACTTCAATATAAATAAAATGAGAACATAATCAATGTAGTAGAAGTCAATTAAATACGCATTATTATAAAGGGTAACTCAAAAACTACTAATCATGAGAAGCAATAGCTTTCAAATTAAAAAAAAATCATCAAAATCTAGAAAAAAGTTCTGAGGTAACACACTTAAAAACACTCGAATTGAGTACCTTTTCCATTTTTGCACGTTTTCACAAAACAGTACTTTTGGACGTTTTAGACGTGTATTAAATCGGTTGACAAAACGAAGACTCGCACGCGATTGGAACTCTTTTTACGTTTTGGAACTCTTTTGGCTCGGACACTTTTAAGCGCGGACCCGAAATCCATTTAGTAGTAGGTGAATGGTTTAACACTTAGATATATCGTAGTGATCTTTTACAGAAAAATGCCGAAGGTAACATTGACCTACTTCAACGTGAAGGGGCTCGGTGAAGGCATCCGCATGCTTCTGGCGTACGGAGATCAGGAGTTCGAAGACAAACGAATCACCAAAGACGAATGGCCTGCCTTAAAACCAAGTTGGTACCAACATATCATAACTTTGTAGCGGATCCACAAAGCACACACATACGGTGTGCGGATTGTAATGTGGACAAAAGTCCATTCGGTACAAGCAAGTCAGTTGTTCATAATTCTGTACGTAAAGTGGTCTACAGTAGTTTACAATCTCTATGAAAATTGCGAACGAAAATATTAATTAAATGCAATTTAACCCGTAATTTTTATTTATTTAAAATTATTAATTCGTTATTCTCTCTTAATATACTGAAATAGTTGTTTATTTCTTAAATGACTATAATAATAATTTAAAAAAAAACCAAAACTAGAAACTTAAATATCATATAGTAAATGACTATTAATATTATTAAATTTTACTTATCCTTTATAACATCCTGTTTGTAATGCCTGAAAAAGGTCATTAGGTTGAGAGTACATAATTTATATTTATATATTTAAAATTTCGCCTCAGATCTTTTGATTTGAAAGAATTTATGGCCAGCGTTTATCCTCTAAGCTAGTCAGTAATAGGAAATTCATCTTATAATTTTATTTTGTGCAGAAACTCCATTCGGTCAGCTACCAGTTCTGGAGATCGATGGCAAGCAGTACGCACAATGCCTGGCCATCTGCCGCTACCTCGGCCACAAGTATGGTCTCGCTGGCGCCGACATTGAAGAGGACTTCCTCATCGATCAAAACATTGACTTCTTCACTGACATCCGTCTAAGTAAGTACGTTTTAGCTGTGGTTGTTAAGGAACTGCTATTTTTGCGTTAAAGCTATAAATCGTACTGCTAGGCACAGGCCTACCCTCATTTGTAAGAGGGTTTTTTGATATGGTAGAGATAGTCGCGCTGCCGCAATGCATGTTGGCGGGCGGTGTATGGCCTCATTTTTTTAACTTCTCAGACACCAGTTTTCTTCACAAATTCATCGCCGCGTACGCGGAATTAATACAGCACTTACAAGTACAATTAAAATTTAATTAATGGTGGAGTTTAATTTAATTAAAAATATAGTTGAAGAGTTTTTTTTTATGGGATAAGAGTGACAAACGAGCACACAGTCCACCTGATGGTAAGTGGTTGCTGCGGCCCATAGACATCTACATCTATCCTCTATTACAAATCAAAATGTAGATGCGTTGTCAACCGTAAGGACTAAGATGGAATGCCTCATTCCAGTAAAAAGGGCTTTCTGCACAAAGTTTCATCTTCATCATCACCAGCCTGCGGCAGTCCACTGCTATACATAGGCCTCTCCAAAGGCGAGGAATTTAGTCCGATCTTTGGCTTCACGCATCAAGTGTTGCGTATTTGGGACTTAACCATGACTATTAAGGACAAACGTGGGATATGCGTGATTACTTCTTCTTCTTCTTATATTTCATCAAATACAAGGTATAAATATAAACCAGAGAAAAAAACCGATATGTTTAATCAATTTATCGAGGCAATTTGCAATTTGCTATAATTTAACAATGCGTTTGCTATTGTTAAATACAATTAAGGTCGATTTCCCGCTTAATGGTGGATGTCCTGAAGAACCTTGCAGGAAAAACATAGGTGGCACAGCCATAGAACATCGTGACTTGAAGGGAAACCTATTGTAACAAGGGAATTATCGTTAGCTGCAATACAGCAAATAAAATAAAGTATTTATTTTAGAGGCAGCAGGAGCACATTATGAACAAGACGAAAAAGTTAAAGCAAAGAAGCAAGAGGACCTCGTCAAAAACCAGTATCCGATCCTACTCGAAAAACTCAACAAGATAATCGAAGAGAACAACGGACACTTAGCGGCTGGAAAGGTACGTTCAATATAAATACGTAAAAAAATAAAGTAGCAATTTTTTATAGAATAAGGCTGACAAACAAGCACACGGTCCACCTGAGGATAAGTGGATGCTGTGGCTGATGCATAGACATCTACATTTATCCTCGATTAAGAATCAAAATGCAGCTATGCGACCACTTACCATCAGATGGACTGTGTGCTCGTTTGTCACCCTATCCTATAAAAAAATATATGCAAACCAAGATATACAGATGGTGGGACTTCTTTTCTACCTAGTTTTCTGGGTAGGTACTATCCTCGTACTTACTTTCTGCCATTGAGTTATATGTACCACGTACTAGAGAAGCTATTCCGAACAATAATTGTGCGCTACTCTATGTCTTCGCGCATGCGCGGGAGATAGTAGAGTCGCGCATGAGCGAAGACTTTAATTTGATATAAAATAAGATATTAATATAAAATGAATATAAGAATTTAATATAAAATACTCTTATTTTAATCTAAACAAACATTTCTAAATAAAATGTAATAATAACTATCTTATGGAATTCACAAATCTTCAATTTACGCAATATTTAGTTTAGTGTACGGATTGCAGTACAGTTGAGTTGAACATAGTCAATGTTCGGAATGCGAAATCTAGTGCGTAGTATACAATATGTAACAAAAACCCTGTGCTTCCCGTTAGGTACGTTATCAGGATCATTATTCAAACGTATAGAAATAACTTTTTTTTAAAAACTCAATATTTTTTTTATTTTATTTAAAAAAAATAATTGTATGCAAATTGTATGTGGTTTTATTACTTCTGCATTGTCTGGGGAGTAAGAGGATTGTCAAAGACCGGGCTTTACTTAGCTTTAGCATCGGCTAGTGTCAGTTAGAAGTAATAAAACCACATAAAATTAAAATATTTTTTTTAATAAAATTAAAAAAAATTGTGGTTGAGTTTTTAATTAACGTTATTTCTATAGGTTTGAATACTAGTACTGATAACGTACTTAACGGGAACCGCAGGGTTTTTGTTACATGTATATCGATGCTTTCTGCAAATAGCAGTTCTTGCACTACCGTGGTCTGGTCCGAATGGTATAACGATCAAGTATATTAACAAGCTGTGAGGTATTACATCTTAGTCCTCAGAGGCGACAACGCACTTTTTTGTTTCCCTCTGTCGCCTCTTACGACACCCACGGGATGATATGGGGTAGTGGATATTCTTACACCGCGTTCACGGTCATATGCACCATGATAAACCTAAACCTCGTTTCTCGCGGGGGCGAAAAGCGGCCCACGGAGAGCCGCTTCGCTACGTTGAATGTAAGAGGAGGAATGGATGGTAAGGTAGATGAAGTATGTCAGATGATGGATGAACGTTGCCTTGATATTCTGTGCGTGAACGAAACCAAGAGGAAAGGATGTGACACCACGGTTCATGGCCCCTACACGGCATACTGGTCGGGAGTCCCCCAAACCAACCGAGGCTGTCAGGGAGTTGGTGTGATTCTTTCATCTCGAATGGTTGAATGTGTGATGGAGCATGAATCTGTAAGCCCAAGACTCCTCTGGATTAGGTTAAAAGTCGGACTCACTCGCTTATTTATCCTTGGGGTCTATGCACCGACGGATCTGCGTGGAGGTGGGTCACTAAAATCACAACAAGAGAGAGAGGAATTTTGGGATAGCATGAGAGAGGTCTTGAATAAATGCGGAGAAAATGAACGGATCGTGATGTTAGGGGACTTTAATGGATGGGTTGGAGTAAAGCGGGATGGGTATGAAGGAGTTCTGGGTATGTTTGGGGACGAGAGAATGAATGACAATGGGAGAAGCCTGCTTGAAATATGCTTGGAATGGAATCTGTGCGTGGCCAACACAATGTTTGACCACAAAAAGATCCATTTGTATACAAGAGATGAGGGTGAGTCTAGAAGTATGATTGATTTTGTAATTGTGGATGAAAGACTGAGGAAGAAAGTGCTAGACACTCGGGCATACCGCGGTGTAGGCCTCGACACAGACCACTTCCTGGTCATAGCCCGAATGCGTGGCCTCTTTAAACGGTGGCGACACCGAGGGGCTGAGCCTACGAGTGTTTTGGACAGAGTAAAAGTGGAAAATCTACAAGAAAAAGAAAAGAAAGACGAGTATGTAGAGAAACTGAAAGAAAGTTTTAAAGGGATAGAAGAGATAGGAGAGATTGAAGATTTGTGGGAGACATTTAAGAAAGGGGTTGTAAATGTTGCGATTGAGGTATGCGGGATAGCTAAAAGAAGGAAAGGGAGAAAGAATGATAACGTGTGGATGGATAAAGATGTACAAAGGGTTGTGCAAGAAAAGAAGAAAGCGTGGTTGGATTGGTTAGCAACAAAAGCTAACCAAAAAGTTCAAAAGGCAATGGATGACGAGATAAAGGAAGCAAGAACGAAGTATAAAAGATTGAAAACAGCAGCGAAAGAAATTGTGTCTAGAAAGAAAGAAGAACGAAAAGATGATTTCGATAGGAGGCTCACTGAAGATTTCCAGTCAAACATTAAGTTTTTCTGGAAAACCATCAAAACAGCCAGAGGAAAAACTTCTACTTCGGAGCTGAGTACAATCAGGAATCAAGATGGGAGCATTATAAAAGGAGAAGAATGTGTGTTAAAGAGATGGAAAGAGTATTTTGAAAGTTTGTTTGAAAGAGAGGAAGTGCAGGTACAGCATCTGCCACCTTCCACGGAAACTAATATAAATGTTGATGAAAATGAGATAAGCATGGATGAAATAGTGAAAGCGTTGAAAAGTATGAGATTAGGTAAGGCTGCAGGGTATGACAGGATTACCGTCGAGATGCTAAGGGCTGGACAGGGCCTGGTGGCTAGTCAGCTGTACCGCCTTTTCAATCTGTGCTGGCGAAATGGGCAAGTACCGGGAGACTGGTGCAAAGCCGTAATCGTGCCATTGTATAAGGGAAAAGGGTCACGGCAGGACTGCATAAATTACCGTGGTATAAGCCTTCTTAGCGTTGTCGGTAAATTGTATGCGAAAGTGTTGATTGAAAGGGTTGTGAATGAAACAGACGGGAAAGTATGGGATGCACAAGCGGGATTTAGAAAGGGAATGGGATGTACGGATCAGGTCTTTTCCTTGCGGTGCATAGCCGAAAAGTGTTTGGCTAAAAACAAGAAAGTCTACTGCGCCTTCGTAGATCTAGAAAAGGCCTATGATAGAGTGGTGAGGAATGAATTGTGGTCAGCACTGTCCATGAACGGTGTGAGCAGTATCCTCATACGAGCATTGCAATCTCTTTATAGGGATTCTAGTGCTTGTGTAAGGATAAACGGGGCATACACTGAATGGTTTAATATCGAAAAAGGTGTTAGACAGGGATGTGTAGCGTCACCGTGGCTGTTTAATCTGTTCATGGACAATTGTTTGACAGATTTAAAAGAGAATGAAAGTGGGTTGAGAATGAATGAGTTACTCGTCAAATGTTTTCTCTATGCTGATGACCAAGTATTACTTGCGTCTTCGGCCGAGGAATTGCAGGAGATGGTAACTGCTATGAGTGAAGCTTTTGTTAGAAAGGGAATGAAGATGAATGTAAGGAAGACGAAAGTGATGGTGTTTGAAAAAGATGAAGCAGTGACAGACTGCAATATCGTGATTGAAGATGAACAAATTGAACAGGTGAAAGAGTTTGTGTATCTGGGGTCAAAGTTTACAAGAGATGGAAAGTGTGAGAGTGATATCGAAAGAAGAGTGAATGCAGGAAACATGGTGAATGGAGCTTTGCACTCCTTTATGAGCAGTCGGAAGGTGTCTAACAAGGCTCGTTTGGCTGTGCATGAGGGGGTGTTGGTTCCGACACTCATGTACGGAAGTGAAAGTTGGGTATGGCAGAAGAAACATGAAAGCAGAATAAATGCAGTTGAGATGAGAGCATTAAGAAGTATGATAGGAGTTAAACTGAGTGACAGGATAAGAAATAGTGAGATAAGGAAACGTTGTGGTCTGAAAGAAGATGTAGTGACAAAAATTGAGAAAGGTATGCTGAGATGGTTTGGCCACGTCGAGAGAATGAATGAAGAACGATTGACGAAAAAAGTGTATAAGGCGAGTGTGAATGAAAGTGTTGGAAGGGGTAGACCTAGGCGGACATTTCTAGACCAAATTAGGGACGTCTTGAAAAAAGGCCAGGTTAAGAGTACCCTAAACCGTAGAGCATGTATGAAGGGAATAATGAAAGTGGACGAAGCGAAACAAGTATGTAAGGATCGTAGCAAGTGGAAAGAAGTGGTCTCTGCCTACCCCTACGGGAAAGAGGCGTGATTGTATGTATGTATGTATAAACCTAAAAGGATGTTTTACGGCGTCGTTTACCTACATAAATGACTTTCTAACTTTGTTTGTCAGTGATTATTTTTTTTATATTTGTAATATTATTTTATTTCAGTTGACCTGGGCCGACTTTGTATTCGCCGGTATATACGACACCCTTAAAGTGATCATGCAGATGCCCGAACTCGATGAAAAGTATCCCAGCTTTAAGAAACTGAGAGACACCGTCATTTCGCTGCCCAAAGTGAAAGAATACTGCGCCGCGGCGCCTAAAACTGACTATTAGTTTGTAATCATTACGCCATAGGAACTGTTATTTTATATCTATATTATTATTACTTACTGCATAATCGACTATGTAATTAAGGTATTTTTATTAAATCTTTTGAAAACAAACTTTATTTTATTAATTGGATGTATGGTATAGGACCGTATAGAAAACGACAACAATTATTTTTTGTTATAAAATCAATGTGACCTCTGTTTAGGCCTTATCGGGACTTTAGAAATAAATCGAGTGGACTGTATTAACAATAGGTTTAATGCCGTAAAACCTCTAAACAGACATATTATTATAAATTGAAAAATAAAGTGCCCGTCTGCTACCGCGTCTCACAGCTGAGTAAGGAACGGAAACGGAGGCACTCGCGCTGCCGCTGAGTCAGCGACCGGGCCGCGCCCCCACGCGTACTCCATTCTGGCCCGAGGCGCGATGAGTTGCGTCAACACCTCTAGCTCCAGTACACGTTGGCCGAGCGCGCTTGGCGAGCGCGCTCGGCAGATTTTCGTGGTGCCGTTCACACGTTGGCGTGTTTCATTATGCATTGGTAGTTAGATGATGATGGACGTTAGGGCGATCGCAGCCGCGGCAATATACTTGTACAGCGCTTTCAAATTTTATTTAGATGTGCACCAGAGAAGAGTGATTAAAAAAAGATGGCGCAAAAGAAGATGGTGGATGCTGAGTATTCTATATGTATATACACTACACATACAACAATAATCCCAGTTTGTCCTTTTTAGGGTTCCGACCTCAAAAGGAAAAAAGAAACCCTTATAGGATCTATTGGCTGGCCCGTGCCCGCTTGGCTGGGCGTTTTTTTAAAATAAAAGATAGCCTAAAAGAAGCCCCTAAGCTACATTATCCCTGAGCAACATAAACTCAGAGATAATTTATAATAATATTCACCATCAGGTAGGTACTCTGAAATCGCAACTAAACATGTATTATTTAATACAGTTAGGCAAGTTTGGGGTTCCATATAACTGATTCATTGTGATAAGAATCAATGAACCTAAATATTTCCTCATTAGTCCATGTTCGCCATGTTCGTGAAACAATTTTATTAAGCCGACACTACAGTCTACTTCGACGCGTAACTTTGAACTGAACACTCAGCCAACGTGTGAACACTGTTTGCGGCTTGCGCCAAATTTCTTTGATTTGTGCACGGAAAACCGACACTATACGGCTTGTCGGCGAGTGTTGGCCGCAAACGCCAAATTAATATATTATGGCTCCAGTACACGTTGGCCGAGCGCGCTTGGCGAGCGCGCTCGGCAGATTTTCGTGGTGCCGTTCACACGTTGGCGTGTTTCATTCTGCATTGGTAGTTAGATGATGATGGACGTTAGGGCGATCGCGGCCGCGGCAATATACTTGTACAGCGCTTTCAAATTTTATTTAGATGTGCACCAGAGAAGAGTGATTAAAAAAAGATGGCGCAAAAGAAGATGGTGGATGCTGAGTATTCTATATGTATATACACTACACATACAACAATAATCCCAGTTTGTCCTTTTTAGGGTTCCGACCTCAAAAGGAAAATGAAACCCTTATAGGATCTATTGGCCCGTGCCCGCTTGGCTGGGCGTTTTTTCAAAATAAAAGATAGCCTAAAAGAAGCCCCTAAGCTACATTATCCCTGAGCAACATAAACTCAGAGATAATTTATAATAATATTCACCATCAGGTAGGTACTCTGAAATCGCAACTAAACATGTATTATTTAATACAGTTAGGCAAGTTTGGGGTTCCATATAACTGATTCATTGTGATAAGAATCAATGAACCTAAATATTTCCTCATTAGTCCATGTCGCCATGTTCGTGAAACAATTTTATTAAGCCGACACTACAGTCTACTTCGACGCGTAACTATGAACTGAACACTCGGCCAACGTGTGAACACTGTTTGCGGCTTGCGCCAAATTTCTTTGATTTGTGCACGGAAAACCGACACTATTCGGCTTGTCGGCGAGTGTTGGCCGCAAACGCCAAATATATACAAAACGGCCCAGTACACGTTGGCCGAGCACGCTCGCCAAACGCGCTCGGCCAACGTGTACTGGAGCCATTATACAAAACGGCCCAGTACACGTTGGCCGAGCACGCTCGCCAAGCGCGCTCGGCCAACGTGTAGGTACTGGAGTTATTACAGATGCGTTGTCGTGAATAGCTCGCATCCAGCAAAAAGGTTCTCTGCACTCACAATACGAAACACAGTATCATTAAGCTGCTATTGTACTCGTAGACTGGTATACAGTAATCTGTGTATTGTACGCTGGTAATTTGTGAGAGCGTGTTCCTTCCCCGATCTAGCCTACCCATTTGTGCTACAACCATAATTTAGCTGCAAGGTGGCTCTACCACTATAAACTACCACGTTTTATGGTAATTAAATGAATGGTGTAGGAACGCATCAAAAACTACAATAACTCACCAAAGATTCATCTTATCGGATGAATGGTATAAAAACATATAGAGGACAAACAAAACAAAACATTTATTTTTATATGTATCGAAGATTAGGCGCATGTTTGTCTAACCTACTTTATACATCAAATACCACTGATACAAACGATATGACGATAATATAGTATGCCCATACATATTAATATGATATGGATGAAGTAAACAAGATAATATATGGTGGACATTGAATATTCACCGTTAGGTCCAATAGGTCGATAATATACTCGTATATACGACTAATGTTGCGGAAAACCGGCATTCCCATCTATAATTTTAAAAATCAATTGCCTTACGTTAGTCTCGGTAGATGGCACTGTTCTCGAGATCCAGATATCAGCCGTGCGAAGCCGGAGAAGATAGATAGTGTTAATAAAAAGTTTGACCGAAAACCAACGTAGATTAACTTTTAAAAAAAAATTAAAGTGATAAACGAACCTACAGTCCACCTGACAGCAAATAACTACTGGTAACATGCCACACCTGCCAGTGACTTCCAACGATGAAGGCTACAGGTGCGTTTTCACCTCGGATGACTTACGTGGAATGGTTCACAGCTTGTAATTACGCCCGTTTTCTTTACCCCTCAGATCGGCACACAGAAGTGCACGCACCAGCAGGGCAGGAGACAATTTTATCCCCGGGGAAAAGAGAAAATGTCTATCCCCTCGCTTAGTTTTATCCGCCCTTCGAGCATGGGCACACCGGTGGGTATAATATCCACAGTAGATAAAATATAGACTTAGATATATTTTTTGTATGAATATAAACTTAAAACCACGTCCAATGAATTAGTATAAAATTGTCTCTTTCAAATGTCAATAATTTAAAATTAAAAATCTTGTACAGCCGACTTCAATATAAATTATTAAGAATAACTCAAAAACTATTGGTCTGACCTTGATCAAATTCATATGGGACCACACGAGAACTATCAGCTTTCATATAAAAAAAGGTACATCGAAATCGGTTCACCCAGTACAAAGTTATGAGGTAACACACATAAAAATAACATACAGTCGAATTGAGTACAGTCTCGTTTTTGGAAGTCGGCAGAAAAAGCATAATTTTTTATCTTTCATTTGGCTCCATGCTACGGACAGGGGATATATGTCTACTATATATATATATTATATTTATGTCAAACGGGGATATACTTCTCCCCGTTGCCGTGCTTTGGCATAGGGACAAAATAATTTTATCTCTTGTCAGTGGATATGATTAGGGGATAATTTTTTTGTCCCCAGCCCATGCTAGCCGTGCTGGAGTGCGACATAGGTAAGGGACTTCTAGATAGATAAGGAATCCTACCACCTAGTGACTCTTATGTAAGAGAAACATTAACTATTTTACAAAAGGCTTCGTTGGCCAATTTAAATTCACTGTTGTGACAACTAAAGAGTATGATATAATCATTATGAATTTATCTAAATTAACTAATATCTTTTCCAATTGTGAAATTACAGTAGTACTTGTTGAGTCCCCGGCAACGTAGTGGAGTAGTAAGAGCCGTCTAGTTCCCTAGAGAACTGGACTTGGCGATCCTAATGGAAAGAGGGAGTCTGTGACAGTATGAACGTGTAAGTCCGAGGCTGCTATGGGTCCAAATGAGAGTAAACTTAAAAATGTCGTTTATAAATTATCTAGGTAGTCTAAGTAGCTGAAATTTTAGGATCTAATAACTGTACGTCTTTTATAGCGACTAAATCAACAAATTATAAGTCATCTGGTGAGCATGATTTAAACGAGTTTCCGTTTATTTTTGTTTATTTAAAACTTTTTTACTCTTCCTAATTTTTGCTAAGAAGTCTTTGCCTCTAACAGAAATCTATAAGTTTGTTTTAAAGTTGATTTAATTTAATATTATTGAATAAATCGGACACTTTGTGATAGCCTCCTAACGCCCTTTAAACTAGGACAAATCGAAACAGAGGTTAGTACAGCACACCTCGGGGAAATTCAGTTACTAAGTGAGTTACCAGTGATCACTGTGGACAGTTGGTCTCACTACCTTTACATGTACAAAAACAGAAAGTTAAAAAATTGTGCTTGTTCCTATAAATGAACATCGCTTAGAGAGATTTAGAAGTAGTATAGTAAAGAACTTGCCATTTCTTCCATACAAAAACAATACTATTTATTAGATCATTATTTAAACTAATAAGTCTTGAATTTAATAAAATATTTACTACTAAAACACTCTTTAAACAGTCGCAAATCGTTTAATGAGTTGGCGACAGTTGGAATCCATAGGAGTAGACAAAAGTTATATGACCAAAATTAAAGATCTTAATATAATCAGTGTTTCATTTAGATATAAAAATATTCCAAAATAATAAATAATAAAAGTGTGATCTACAGTCTAGTATCTACATTTAAAAAACAAAATTAAGAATGCTTATACGTTTTTACATTAATTTTTAAACGACTTGGAGTATAATCAACAGTGAAACTGTCATGATGAAACTGCACAACTCAAACTTTCAACTAAATTTTAACAATAATTTATCGAAATTAGATGAAGATGTTGAAACGGCTTTTGAACAATATTTTACCGTCATTCCGATCTTGTCTACAAAGTCACTCAGTTCCTCCCCTGCTGTCGCCGACTTATTACTCAAACAAAATTTAAATGTCAGTAAAAAAGGATTAGCATTTCATAAAATATTATCAGGTGATATTGTAAAATATTTCAAATCTATTGATATTAAGAAAACAGCTCTGTGAGGCATTTCCGTTAAAGTTATTGCGTCTATAATAAATGCGATCGCATCCCAACTTGCTATTATTTTCAGTGCTAGTATAGATTCTCTTTCCTGATTTAATGAAACATAGTAAAGTTATACCTTTATTTAAATCTAGCAGTACATTGGACCCCACTAATTTTAGACCTATTTCTGTATTGCTAACGCTCAACAAAATTTTTGAAATAAATATACATACATACATACATATAATCACGCCTCTTTCCCGTAGGGGTAGGCAGAGACCACTTCTTTCCACTTGCTACGATCCTTACATACTTGTTTCGCTTCGTCCACTTTCATTATTCCCTTCATACATGCTCTACGGTTTAGGGTACTCTTAACCTGGCCTTTTTTCAAGACGTCCCTAATAAATATTATGAATCAAATGTTATTTTTTTTTAATATAAATAAATTACTCCATAGCAATCAGTTTGGATTAACAAGGGATCGCTCGACATTTACAAGGGTTCGACGATTGTTGAGCTAATCAAACATATTTTCTGTACCTGGGAGAATTCGGATGATGATTTAGGTATATTTTGTGATTTTTCTAAGGCTTTCGGCTGTGTTAACCATGAGACATTAATCGAAAAGCTATATCATTATGGTGTAAAAAGCATGGCGCTTAAACTTTTTACGTCAGTTCTATCAGTCAGTTAAAGATATATTATTCCATCAGTTTACATTCAGTTTAAATTTTCAATATTATTTAATATTCTATGAGTCCTCAAAGAACCACCGTATCTTTTATTCGAAATCGGATACATGTATCCCTGAAATAATTAATTACAGAATAATCCTATGTAGGTGTTTTCATAATATTTTTTTCACTAAATACATTTACGAAACGACATATTGAATAAACTTTGTTTTTACAATTTTTTTAGTTAGTCTCCCGTGGCATGAAATCATGATGTCAAACGACAGGAATTTCAAAATAATTCAAAGTTAAATCCGGTTCTCACAACTCACTAAGCGAAACAGTAAATATTATGCTGCTATTTTACGTTGGTACTCTGTGAAAACGTGTTCCTTCCCCGGTCGAGCCTATACTTTTGTGTTATCGGCATAATACAGCTGCAGGCCGTACCACGTATAATGGATCTTTATTCATGTTCAATTTATATAATACCTATGTAAAACAAATCATCGTTTACCGTGCCCGTTCTTATATATATATATATTCATTTTTACCCAAAGATAAATGGCTTAATTATTATAAGTAATTTTAATAAATATTTATAATTGGGATAAGATTAAACTTGTGGGGAGGTGATTTGGTCTATTCACTATCAACTTCCAATTTGATAACTTATTTATTGTACCCAGTGATATTTTTTTTAAAAACTACGAACCGATTTTAATGCAAACTTAAACAGGCGACAACTTAATTATACAATCACTCGTCGAATAAATTTTATTCTTCTCGGTTTGGAGTCGATCGATATCTTGATAATGTTCTACTCATGAAACTCACTAACAGGTACGAACGCACACATACTCGTAGTTCTATTTAAAAACCAAATAAACCGGTTCTAGGGATCTCAAAACATAAAGATATTTTTGGAAACTCGAACTTTAAAAATCGTACTTATTATTATAACAAGTTCCAAACGGGAAGTTAAAAATAACTAGTACACCGAAATTATCATTAATGACTTAATTTGAATTTGGAACAGACGGACAGACAGAACGGAATAATAGGTTGTTACAACTAATTTTATGTCTAAATAATTACATTATAAAATTCATCCTATATTTTGCCACACTTAGGGTTGGAATTTCTCTATATTTATGTTGTACCACCCCGTGAATAACCCATCCAACAAAACAAGAATCATTCAAATCGGTTCACATTATACCGAAAAAATAGAAAAAAAAGAACACACAGTCGAATTGTGAACCTCCTTCCTACCTATTTTACTTGCTAAACAGATAAAGTGAAGACACGTTATACTCAAGTGTCCAATTTCACGAATCAATATTGACATGTGCCTATCGTTATATACGATAAGACAGTTCGTTATAATATCACACACAGATGTAGTCCATGTTTATCAGAAGTGCTTATATTATCTAACACAATTCGTGTAAGACTGCGTTGTCAATTGTCATATCAAGTCATAAGTAGTGTTGAAATCCGTCTAGATATGGCGGGACGGTCGCAGTTATTGAGCCGTGTCCTGGTAACGCCTATATTTGTCCCGTAAAAAAAATACAAAATAAAAAAGTTAAAGTAACAGCCTGTATACGTCCCACTGCTGGGCTAAGGCCTTCTCTCATTCCTGAGATGATTATAGGACAAGGAAATGACCACCGGGGAAATGCCTTCGAAATATTATTTTTCTTTTTTTTCAAACATGCAGGTTTCCTCACGGCGTTTTCCTTCACCGCCGATCACGTGGTGAATCAGCACTTAAAATTGCGGATTTTATCGCGTTTTGATACGGAAATGTCAAAAATATACTTTTTTTAATATACATCGTTTCACGGGGGTGGGGTTGGGGTTGGGGTGGTGTATGGGTTGGTTAGAACTGAGGTATTTGACGTCCTTGTGTCGTGTCAAATAAAACATGGGTTTGTAGGTCATTCCAAAAACAAATAATTAAAATGTAATCATCGATCGATAAAGTATAATAATCGATCAGACACTTTAAAATTCATGAAATGTGAATGATTCTAGATAGTTATTTAATGTACTGCATAAACTTTCGAGCATTGAACAAAATATTTTCTACATTGGTCTTAGGCCCTCAGTCATATACCAATTTTTTCCTATACATCGCAAATTGTCTGATATTATAAATGACACACAACGTCACAATGTAAGAAAGAAATAAAGAACATAAAATTTATTCATTGCTACAACTTGCTTTAATGTTTTGTTAACATATACTTTTATTGTTAACATGTAACATTAATATTACTAACAAAAA
Organism: Parnassius glacialis; assembly: GCA_033319125.1. Lineage (NCBI taxonomy): Eukaryota > Metazoa > Arthropoda > Insecta > Lepidoptera > Papilionidae > Parnassius > Parnassius glacialis. The sequence goes on along the minus strand of JAVANC010000011.1, from coordinate 8,538,807 downwards.
AATCCGGTCAAGTGCGAGTCAGACTCGCGCACCGAGGGTTCCGAACAAATCCGTAGGTATATAAGTTTAAAATTATTAAAAATATTATTATTATATGATGGAACTAAAAATGTATGCTTTTTGCAATTCTTCCTTTATCTGTGCTATAAAACGTTGCTTCGTACCAAATTTCAAGATTATGAGTTCACGGGAAGTACCCTGTAGGTATTGATTCCCTTGCGAATGTCGAAAATTTGCGGCATGAATGGCTGTATCTTTTGATTTCGTTGGCTAAGAAATTTAATTTTTTCACAGCTCTAAGGGACAGTAGACTTAAGTATTTGATATGAATTTCAGCTTGATACCTCCACGCGTTCCTGAGAAAAGGGTCTTGACAGACCGACAGACTGACAGACAGACGGACAACAAAGTGATCCTATAAGGGTTCCGTTTTTTCCTTTTGAGGTACGGAACCCTAAAAATGACAGTATAACATTGTATAAACTATTATTATATTTTTTTAGATTGTATAATTTTTCAGAACTGGAAGCTTAGACCTTCTTTTTCAGTTTTTCTGAGAAATGCCCTAAGCAACTTCAGTGCGTGTTGGAAAGTTTAAATTTAAAACTAATTTTCATCATCCAACTTAGTCTTTAGGGGTGACAACACATGGCACTTACCACCTCTGGCATGTGAGAGTATTTGTCACCTTTACTTTCAAATGTCAGACCCAGGACACTTTTTTATAGGTAATAAAAATATTTGTTACTTTCGTGATTTGAGCCCCCGCAGCAAAATGTTTAGTCACAGCGCTACGGCGTGGTCTAAATACGCACATTAACGCAAAGTTATTGTCATTCATTTAGTCATTATGTGACAGTACATTATAATTATTAATAAATAATAATTAATTTCCATATAAAGTCGTCTAAAAATACATAGTTATGATATTTTAAACAATTAAAATGCATTGATAAGCATAAAGTTAAAATACATTCATTTGGAAAATTAAGTATTATAATAAAGTAAAGGCTTAACATTGTCTTTAAAAATTCATAAAATTTACGAAAACTGCTTAACAAGTCGATTATATTACACTAATAATGATAAATAACATTTAAAATATTTATATTATAATTGGGAAATTGGTCAAAAAATTTCTAAGTTATTGAGCGTGTTCTTGTAAAGCTTGAGTGAGTTAATGTAATGATAACTTTTCTAAGGGAGTTGCCGGAGACACATACCTGCAGTCATACATATTATATGTATATTAGATGTCAGATGGTTGACTACCAAAGTACTGTTGCACAATGTATAGTCCTTTATTAAGGACTTATGATAGTAAGGTACTTCAATATAAATAAAATGAGAACATAATCAATGTAGTAGAAGTCAATTAAATACGCATTATTATAAAGGGTAACTCAAAAACTACTAATCATGAGAAGCAATAGCTTTCAAATTAAAAAAAAATCATCAAAATCTAGAAAAAAGTTCTGAGGTAACACACTTAAAAACACTCGAATTGAGTACCTTTTCCATTTTTGCACGTTTTCACAAAACAGTACTTTTGGACGTTTTAGACGTGTATTAAATCGGTTGACAAAACGAAGACTCGCACGCGATTGGAACTCTTTTTACGTTTTGGAACTCTTTTGGCTCGGACACTTTTAAGCGCGGACCCGAAATCCATTTAGTAGTAGGTGAATGGTTTAACACTTAGATATATCGTAGTGATCTTTTACAGAAAAATGCCGAAGGTAACATTGACCTACTTCAACGTGAAGGGGCTCGGTGAAGGCATCCGCATGCTTCTGGCGTACGGAGATCAGGAGTTCGAAGACAAACGAATCACCAAAGACGAATGGCCTGCCTTAAAACCAAGTTGGTACCAACATATCATAACTTTGTAGCGGATCCACAAAGCACACACATACGGTGTGCGGATTGTAATGTGGACAAAAGTCCATTCGGTACAAGCAAGTCAGTTGTTCATAATTCTGTACGTAAAGTGGTCTACAGTAGTTTACAATCTCTATGAAAATTGCGAACGAAAATATTAATTAAATGCAATTTAACCCGTAATTTTTATTTATTTAAAATTATTAATTCGTTATTCTCTCTTAATATACTGAAATAGTTGTTTATTTCTTAAATGACTATAATAATAATTTAAAAAAAAACCAAAACTAGAAACTTAAATATCATATAGTAAATGACTATTAATATTATTAAATTTTACTTATCCTTTATAACATCCTGTTTGTAATGCCTGAAAAAGGTCATTAGGTTGAGAGTACATAATTTATATTTATATATTTAAAATTTCGCCTCAGATCTTTTGATTTGAAAGAATTTATGGCCAGCGTTTATCCTCTAAGCTAGTCAGTAATAGGAAATTCATCTTATAATTTTATTTTGTGCAGAAACTCCATTCGGTCAGCTACCAGTTCTGGAGATCGATGGCAAGCAGTACGCACAATGCCTGGCCATCTGCCGCTACCTCGGCCACAAGTATGGTCTCGCTGGCGCCGACATTGAAGAGGACTTCCTCATCGATCAAAACATTGACTTCTTCACTGACATCCGTCTAAGTAAGTACGTTTTAGCTGTGGTTGTTAAGGAACTGCTATTTTTGCGTTAAAGCTATAAATCGTACTGCTAGGCACAGGCCTACCCTCATTTGTAAGAGGGTTTTTTGATATGGTAGAGATAGTCGCGCTGCCGCAATGCATGTTGGCGGGCGGTGTATGGCCTCATTTTTTTAACTTCTCAGACACCAGTTTTCTTCACAAATTCATCGCCGCGTACGCGGAATTAATACAGCACTTACAAGTACAATTAAAATTTAATTAATGGTGGAGTTTAATTTAATTAAAAATATAGTTGAAGAGTTTTTTTTTATGGGATAAGAGTGACAAACGAGCACACAGTCCACCTGATGGTAAGTGGTTGCTGCGGCCCATAGACATCTACATCTATCCTCTATTACAAATCAAAATGTAGATGCGTTGTCAACCGTAAGGACTAAGATGGAATGCCTCATTCCAGTAAAAAGGGCTTTCTGCACAAAGTTTCATCTTCATCATCACCAGCCTGCGGCAGTCCACTGCTATACATAGGCCTCTCCAAAGGCGAGGAATTTAGTCCGATCTTTGGCTTCACGCATCAAGTGTTGCGTATTTGGGACTTAACCATGACTATTAAGGACAAACGTGGGATATGCGTGATTACTTCTTCTTCTTCTTATATTTCATCAAATACAAGGTATAAATATAAACCAGAGAAAAAAACCGATATGTTTAATCAATTTATCGAGGCAATTTGCAATTTGCTATAATTTAACAATGCGTTTGCTATTGTTAAATACAATTAAGGTCGATTTCCCGCTTAATGGTGGATGTCCTGAAGAACCTTGCAGGAAAAACATAGGTGGCACAGCCATAGAACATCGTGACTTGAAGGGAAACCTATTGTAACAAGGGAATTATCGTTAGCTGCAATACAGCAAATAAAATAAAGTATTTATTTTAGAGGCAGCAGGAGCACATTATGAACAAGACGAAAAAGTTAAAGCAAAGAAGCAAGAGGACCTCGTCAAAAACCAGTATCCGATCCTACTCGAAAAACTCAACAAGATAATCGAAGAGAACAACGGACACTTAGCGGCTGGAAAGGTACGTTCAATATAAATACGTAAAAAAATAAAGTAGCAATTTTTTATAGAATAAGGCTGACAAACAAGCACACGGTCCACCTGAGGATAAGTGGATGCTGTGGCTGATGCATAGACATCTACATTTATCCTCGATTAAGAATCAAAATGCAGCTATGCGACCACTTACCATCAGATGGACTGTGTGCTCGTTTGTCACCCTATCCTATAAAAAAATATATGCAAACCAAGATATACAGATGGTGGGACTTCTTTTCTACCTAGTTTTCTGGGTAGGTACTATCCTCGTACTTACTTTCTGCCATTGAGTTATATGTACCACGTACTAGAGAAGCTATTCCGAACAATAATTGTGCGCTACTCTATGTCTTCGCGCATGCGCGGGAGATAGTAGAGTCGCGCATGAGCGAAGACTTTAATTTGATATAAAATAAGATATTAATATAAAATGAATATAAGAATTTAATATAAAATACTCTTATTTTAATCTAAACAAACATTTCTAAATAAAATGTAATAATAACTATCTTATGGAATTCACAAATCTTCAATTTACGCAATATTTAGTTTAGTGTACGGATTGCAGTACAGTTGAGTTGAACATAGTCAATGTTCGGAATGCGAAATCTAGTGCGTAGTATACAATATGTAACAAAAACCCTGTGCTTCCCGTTAGGTACGTTATCAGGATCATTATTCAAACGTATAGAAATAACTTTTTTTTAAAAACTCAATATTTTTTTTATTTTATTTAAAAAAAATAATTGTATGCAAATTGTATGTGGTTTTATTACTTCTGCATTGTCTGGGGAGTAAGAGGATTGTCAAAGACCGGGCTTTACTTAGCTTTAGCATCGGCTAGTGTCAGTTAGAAGTAATAAAACCACATAAAATTAAAATATTTTTTTTAATAAAATTAAAAAAAATTGTGGTTGAGTTTTTAATTAACGTTATTTCTATAGGTTTGAATACTAGTACTGATAACGTACTTAACGGGAACCGCAGGGTTTTTGTTACATGTATATCGATGCTTTCTGCAAATAGCAGTTCTTGCACTACCGTGGTCTGGTCCGAATGGTATAACGATCAAGTATATTAACAAGCTGTGAGGTATTACATCTTAGTCCTCAGAGGCGACAACGCACTTTTTTGTTTCCCTCTGTCGCCTCTTACGACACCCACGGGATGATATGGGGTAGTGGATATTCTTACACCGCGTTCACGGTCATATGCACCATGATAAACCTAAACCTCGTTTCTCGCGGGGGCGAAAAGCGGCCCACGGAGAGCCGCTTCGCTACGTTGAATGTAAGAGGAGGAATGGATGGTAAGGTAGATGAAGTATGTCAGATGATGGATGAACGTTGCCTTGATATTCTGTGCGTGAACGAAACCAAGAGGAAAGGATGTGACACCACGGTTCATGGCCCCTACACGGCATACTGGTCGGGAGTCCCCCAAACCAACCGAGGCTGTCAGGGAGTTGGTGTGATTCTTTCATCTCGAATGGTTGAATGTGTGATGGAGCATGAATCTGTAAGCCCAAGACTCCTCTGGATTAGGTTAAAAGTCGGACTCACTCGCTTATTTATCCTTGGGGTCTATGCACCGACGGATCTGCGTGGAGGTGGGTCACTAAAATCACAACAAGAGAGAGAGGAATTTTGGGATAGCATGAGAGAGGTCTTGAATAAATGCGGAGAAAATGAACGGATCGTGATGTTAGGGGACTTTAATGGATGGGTTGGAGTAAAGCGGGATGGGTATGAAGGAGTTCTGGGTATGTTTGGGGACGAGAGAATGAATGACAATGGGAGAAGCCTGCTTGAAATATGCTTGGAATGGAATCTGTGCGTGGCCAACACAATGTTTGACCACAAAAAGATCCATTTGTATACAAGAGATGAGGGTGAGTCTAGAAGTATGATTGATTTTGTAATTGTGGATGAAAGACTGAGGAAGAAAGTGCTAGACACTCGGGCATACCGCGGTGTAGGCCTCGACACAGACCACTTCCTGGTCATAGCCCGAATGCGTGGCCTCTTTAAACGGTGGCGACACCGAGGGGCTGAGCCTACGAGTGTTTTGGACAGAGTAAAAGTGGAAAATCTACAAGAAAAAGAAAAGAAAGACGAGTATGTAGAGAAACTGAAAGAAAGTTTTAAAGGGATAGAAGAGATAGGAGAGATTGAAGATTTGTGGGAGACATTTAAGAAAGGGGTTGTAAATGTTGCGATTGAGGTATGCGGGATAGCTAAAAGAAGGAAAGGGAGAAAGAATGATAACGTGTGGATGGATAAAGATGTACAAAGGGTTGTGCAAGAAAAGAAGAAAGCGTGGTTGGATTGGTTAGCAACAAAAGCTAACCAAAAAGTTCAAAAGGCAATGGATGACGAGATAAAGGAAGCAAGAACGAAGTATAAAAGATTGAAAACAGCAGCGAAAGAAATTGTGTCTAGAAAGAAAGAAGAACGAAAAGATGATTTCGATAGGAGGCTCACTGAAGATTTCCAGTCAAACATTAAGTTTTTCTGGAAAACCATCAAAACAGCCAGAGGAAAAACTTCTACTTCGGAGCTGAGTACAATCAGGAATCAAGATGGGAGCATTATAAAAGGAGAAGAATGTGTGTTAAAGAGATGGAAAGAGTATTTTGAAAGTTTGTTTGAAAGAGAGGAAGTGCAGGTACAGCATCTGCCACCTTCCACGGAAACTAATATAAATGTTGATGAAAATGAGATAAGCATGGATGAAATAGTGAAAGCGTTGAAAAGTATGAGATTAGGTAAGGCTGCAGGGTATGACAGGATTACCGTCGAGATGCTAAGGGCTGGACAGGGCCTGGTGGCTAGTCAGCTGTACCGCCTTTTCAATCTGTGCTGGCGAAATGGGCAAGTACCGGGAGACTGGTGCAAAGCCGTAATCGTGCCATTGTATAAGGGAAAAGGGTCACGGCAGGACTGCATAAATTACCGTGGTATAAGCCTTCTTAGCGTTGTCGGTAAATTGTATGCGAAAGTGTTGATTGAAAGGGTTGTGAATGAAACAGACGGGAAAGTATGGGATGCACAAGCGGGATTTAGAAAGGGAATGGGATGTACGGATCAGGTCTTTTCCTTGCGGTGCATAGCCGAAAAGTGTTTGGCTAAAAACAAGAAAGTCTACTGCGCCTTCGTAGATCTAGAAAAGGCCTATGATAGAGTGGTGAGGAATGAATTGTGGTCAGCACTGTCCATGAACGGTGTGAGCAGTATCCTCATACGAGCATTGCAATCTCTTTATAGGGATTCTAGTGCTTGTGTAAGGATAAACGGGGCATACACTGAATGGTTTAATATCGAAAAAGGTGTTAGACAGGGATGTGTAGCGTCACCGTGGCTGTTTAATCTGTTCATGGACAATTGTTTGACAGATTTAAAAGAGAATGAAAGTGGGTTGAGAATGAATGAGTTACTCGTCAAATGTTTTCTCTATGCTGATGACCAAGTATTACTTGCGTCTTCGGCCGAGGAATTGCAGGAGATGGTAACTGCTATGAGTGAAGCTTTTGTTAGAAAGGGAATGAAGATGAATGTAAGGAAGACGAAAGTGATGGTGTTTGAAAAAGATGAAGCAGTGACAGACTGCAATATCGTGATTGAAGATGAACAAATTGAACAGGTGAAAGAGTTTGTGTATCTGGGGTCAAAGTTTACAAGAGATGGAAAGTGTGAGAGTGATATCGAAAGAAGAGTGAATGCAGGAAACATGGTGAATGGAGCTTTGCACTCCTTTATGAGCAGTCGGAAGGTGTCTAACAAGGCTCGTTTGGCTGTGCATGAGGGGGTGTTGGTTCCGACACTCATGTACGGAAGTGAAAGTTGGGTATGGCAGAAGAAACATGAAAGCAGAATAAATGCAGTTGAGATGAGAGCATTAAGAAGTATGATAGGAGTTAAACTGAGTGACAGGATAAGAAATAGTGAGATAAGGAAACGTTGTGGTCTGAAAGAAGATGTAGTGACAAAAATTGAGAAAGGTATGCTGAGATGGTTTGGCCACGTCGAGAGAATGAATGAAGAACGATTGACGAAAAAAGTGTATAAGGCGAGTGTGAATGAAAGTGTTGGAAGGGGTAGACCTAGGCGGACATTTCTAGACCAAATTAGGGACGTCTTGAAAAAAGGCCAGGTTAAGAGTACCCTAAACCGTAGAGCATGTATGAAGGGAATAATGAAAGTGGACGAAGCGAAACAAGTATGTAAGGATCGTAGCAAGTGGAAAGAAGTGGTCTCTGCCTACCCCTACGGGAAAGAGGCGTGATTGTATGTATGTATGTATAAACCTAAAAGGATGTTTTACGGCGTCGTTTACCTACATAAATGACTTTCTAACTTTGTTTGTCAGTGATTATTTTTTTTATATTTGTAATATTATTTTATTTCAGTTGACCTGGGCCGACTTTGTATTCGCCGGTATATACGACACCCTTAAAGTGATCATGCAGATGCCCGAACTCGATGAAAAGTATCCCAGCTTTAAGAAACTGAGAGACACCGTCATTTCGCTGCCCAAAGTGAAAGAATACTGCGCCGCGGCGCCTAAAACTGACTATTAGTTTGTAATCATTACGCCATAGGAACTGTTATTTTATATCTATATTATTATTACTTACTGCATAATCGACTATGTAATTAAGGTATTTTTATTAAATCTTTTGAAAACAAACTTTATTTTATTAATTGGATGTATGGTATAGGACCGTATAGAAAACGACAACAATTATTTTTTGTTATAAAATCAATGTGACCTTTGTTTAGGCCTTATCGGGACTTTAGAAATAAATCGAGTGGACTGTATTAACAATAGGTTTAATGCCGTAAAACCTCTAAACAGACATATTATTATAAATTGAAAAATAAAGTGCCCGTCTGCTACCGCGTCTCACAGCTGAGTAAGGAACGGAAACGGAGGCACTCGCGCTGCCGCTGAGTCAGCGACCGGGCCGCGCCCCCACGCGTACTCCATTCTGGCCCGAGGCGCGATGAGTTGCGTCAACACCTCTAGCTCCAGTACACGTTGGCCGAGCGCGCTTGGCGAGCGCGCTCGGCAGATTTTCGTGGTGCCGTTCACACGTTGGCGTGTTTCATTATGCATTGGTAGTTAGATGATGATGGACGTTAGGGCGATCGCAGCCGCGGCAATATACTTGTACAGCGCTTTCAAATTTTATTTAGATGTGCACCAGAGAAGAGTGATTAAAAAAAGATGGCGCAAAAGAAGATGGTGGATGCTGAGTATTCTATATGTATATACACTACACATACAACAATAATCCCAGTTTGTCCTTTTTAGGGTTCCGACCTCAAAAGGAAAAAAGAAACCCTTATAGGATCTATTGGCTGGCCCGTGCCCGCTTGGCTGGGCGTTTTTTTAAAATAAAAGATAGCCTAAAAGAAGCCCCTAAGCTACATTATCCCTGAGCAACATAAACTCAGAGATAATTTATAATAATATTCACCATCAGGTAGGTACTCTGAAATCGCAACTAAACATGTATTATTTAATACAGTTAGGCAAGTTTGGGGTTCCATATAACTGATTCATTGTGATAAGAATCAATGAACCTAAATATTTCCTCATTAGTCCATGTTCGCCATGTTCGTGAAACAATTTTATTAAGCCGACACTACAGTCTACTTCGACGCGTAACTTTGAACTGAACACTCAGCCAACGTGTGAACACTGTTTGCGGCTTGCGCCAAATTTCTTTGATTTGTGCACGGAAAACCGACACTATACGGCTTGTCGGCGAGTGTTGGCCGCAAACGCCAAATTAATATATTATGGCTCCAGTACACGTTGGCCGAGCGCGCTTGGCGAGCGCGCTCGGCAGATTTTCGTGGTGCCGTTCACACGTTGGCGTGTTTCATTCTGCATTGGTAGTTAGATGATGATGGACGTTAGGGCGATCGCGGCCGCGGCAATATACTTGTACAGCGCTTTCAAATTTTATTTAGATGTGCACCAGAGAAGAGTGATTAAAAAAAGATGGCGCAAAAGAAGATGGTGGATGCTGAGTATTCTATATGTATATACACTACACATACAACAATAATCCCAGTTTGTCCTTTTTAGGGTTCCGACCTCAAAAGGAAAATGAAACCCTTATAGGATCTATTGGCCCGTGCCCGCTTGGCTGGGCGTTTTTTCAAAATAAAAGATAGCCTAAAAGAAGCCCCTAAGCTACATTATCCCTGAGCAACATAAACTCAGAGATAATTTATAATAATATTCACCATCAGGTAGGTACTCTGAAATCGCAACTAAACATGTATTATTTAATACAGTTAGGCAAGTTTGGGGTTCCATATAACTGATTCATTGTGATAAGAATCAATGAACCTAAATATTTCCTCATTAGTCCATGTCGCCATGTTCGTGAAACAATTTTATTAAGCCGACACTACAGTCTACTTCGACGCGTAACTATGAACTGAACACTCGGCCAACGTGTGAACACTGTTTGCGGCTTGCGCCAAATTTCTTTGATTTGTGCACGGAAAACCGACACTATTCGGCTTGTCGGCGAGTGTTGGCCGCAAACGCCAAATATATACAAAACGGCCCAGTACACGTTGGCCGAGCACGCTCGCCAAACGCGCTCGGCCAACGTGTACTGGAGCCATTATACAAAACGGCCCAGTACACGTTGGCCGAGCACGCTCGCCAAGCGCGCTCGGCCAACGTGTAGGTACTGGAGTTATTACAGATGCGTTGTCGTGAATAGCTCGCATCCAGCAAAAAGGTTCTCTGCACTCACAATACGAAACACAGTATCATTAAGCTGCTATTGTACTCGTAGACTGGTATACAGTAATCTGTGTATTGTACGCTGGTAATTTGTGAGAGCGTGTTCCTTCCCCGATCTAGCCTACCCATTTGTGCTACAACCATAATTTAGCTGCAAGGTGGCTCTACCACTATAAACTACCACGTTTTATGGTAATTAAATGAATGGTGTAGGAACGCATCAAAAACTACAATAACTCACCAAAGATTCATCTTATCGGATGAATGGTATAAAAACATATAGAGGACAAACAAAACAAAACATTTATTTTTATATGTATCGAAGATTAGGCGCATGTTTGTCTAACCTACTTTATACATCAAATACCACTGATACAAACGATATGACGATAATATAGTATGCCCATACATATTAATATGATATGGATGAAGTAAACAAGATAATATATGGTGGACATTGAATATTCACCGTTAGGTCCAATAGGTCGATAATATACTCGTATATACGACTAATGTTGCGGAAAACCGGCATTCCCATCTATAATTTTAAAAATCAATTGCCTTACGTTAGTCTCGGTAGATGGCACTGTTCTCGAGATCCAGATATCAGCCGTGCGAAGCCGGAGAAGATAGATAGTGTTAATAAAAAGTTTGACCGAAAACCAACGTAGATTAACTTTTAAAAAAAAATTAAAGTGATAAACGAACCTACAGTCCACCTGACAGCAAATAACTACTGGTAACATGCCACACCTGCCAGTGACTTCCAACGATGAAGGCTACAGGTGCGTTTTCACCTCGGATGACTTACGTGGAATGGTTCACAGCTTGTAATTACGCCCGTTTTCTTTACCCCTCAGATCGGCACACAGAAGTGCACGCACCAGCAGGGCAGGAGACAATTTTATCCCCGGGGAAAAGAGAAAATGTCTATCCCCTCGCTTAGTTTTATCCGCCCTTCGAGCATGGGCACACCGGTGGGTATAATATCCACAGTAGATAAAATATAGACTTAGATATATTTTTTGTATGAATATAAACTTAAAACCACGTCCAATGAATTAGTATAAAATTGTCTCTTTCAAATGTCAATAATTTAAAATTAAAAATCTTGTACAGCCGACTTCAATATAAATTATTAAGAATAACTCAAAAACTATTGGTCTGACCTTGATCAAATTCATATGGGACCACACGAGAACTATCAGCTTTCATATAAAAAAAGGTACATCGAAATCGGTTCACCCAGTACAAAGTTATGAGGTAACACACATAAAAATAACATACAGTCGAATTGAGTACAGTCTCGTTTTTGGAAGTCGGCAGAAAAAGCATAATTTTTTATCTTTCATTTGGCTCCATGCTACGGACAGGGGATATATGTCTACTATATATATATATTATATTTATGTCAAACGGGGATATACTTCTCCCCGTTGCCGTGCTTTGGCATAGGGACAAAATAATTTTATCTCTTGTCAGTGGATATGATTAGGGGATAATTTTTTTGTCCCCAGCCCATGCTAGCCGTGCTGGAGTGCGACATAGGTAAGGGACTTCTAGATAGATAAGGAATCCTACCACCTAGTGACTCTTATGTAAGAGAAACATTAACTATTTTACAAAAGGCTTCGTTGGCCAATTTAAATTCACTGTTGTGACAACTAAAGAGTATGATATAATCATTATGAATTTATCTAAATTAACTAAAATCTTTTCCAATTGTGAAATTACAGTAGTACTTGTTGAGTCCCCGGCAACGTAGTGGAGTAGTAAGAGCCGTCTAGTTCCCTAGAGAACTGGACTTGGCGATCCTAATGGAAAGAGGGAGTCTGTGACAGTATGAACGTGTAAGTCCGAGGCTGCTATGGGTCCAAATGAGAGTAAACTTAAAAATGTCGTTTATAAATTATCTAGGTAGTCTAAGTAGCTGAAATTTTAGGATCTAATAACTGTACGTCTTTTATAGCGACTAAATCAACAAATTATAAGTCATCTGGTGAGCATGATTTAAACGAGTTTCCGTTTATTTTTGTTTATTTAAAACTTTTTTACTCTTCCTAATTTTTGCTAAGAAGTCTTTGCCTCTAACAGAAATCTATAAGTTTGTTTTAAAGTTGATTTAATTTAATATTATTGAATAAATCGGACACTTTGTGATAGCCTCCTAACGCCCTTTAAACTAGGACAAATCGAAACAGAGGTTAGTACAGCACACCTCGGGGAAATTCAGTTACTAAGTGAGTTACCAGTGATCACTGTGGACAGTTGGTCTCACTACCTTTACATGTACAAAAACAGAAAGTTAAAAAATTGTGCTTGTTCCTATAAATGAACATCGCTTAGAGAGATTTAGAAGTAGTATAGTAAAGAACTTGCCATTTCTTCCATACAAAAACAATACTATTTATTAGATCATTATTTAAACTAATAAGTCTTGAATTTAATAAAATATTTACTACTAAAACACTCTTTAAACAGTCGCAAATCGTTTAATGAGTTGGCGACAGTTGGAATCCATAGGAGTAGACAAAAGTTATATGACCAAAATTAAAGATCTTAATATAATCAGTGTTTCATTTAGATATAAAAATATTCCAAAATAATAAATAATAAAAGTGTGATCTACAGTCTAGTATCTACATTTAAAAAACAAAATTAAGAATGCTTATACGTTTTTACATTAATTTTTAAACGACTTGGAGTATAATCAACAGTGAAACTGTCATGATGAAACTGCACAACTCAAACTTTCAACTAAATTTTAACAATAATTTATCGAAATTAGATGAAGATGTTGAAACGGCTTTTGAACAATATTTTACCGTCATTCCGATCTTGTCTACAAAGTCACTCAGTTCCTCCCCTGCTGTCGCCGACTTATTACTCAAACAAAATTTAAATGTCAGTAAAAAAGGATTAGCATTTCATAAAATATTATCAGGTGATATTGTAAAATATTTCAAATCTATTGATATTAAGAAAACAGCTCTGTGAGGCATTTCCGTTAAAGTTATTGCGTCTATAATAAATGCGATCGCATCCCAACTTGCTATTATTTTCAGTGCTAGTATAGATTCTCTTTCCTGATTTAATGAAACATAGTAAAGTTATACCTTTATTTAAATCTAGCAGTACATTGGACCCCACTAATTTTAGACCTATTTCTGTATTGCTAACGCTCAACAAAATTTTTGAAATAAATATACATACATACATACATATAATCACGCCTCTTTCCCGTAGGGGTAGGCAGAGACCACTTCTTTCCACTTGCTACGATCCTTACATACTTGTTTCGCTTCGTCCACTTTCATTATTCCCTTCATACATGCTCTACGGTTTAGGGTACTCTTAACCTGGCCTTTTTTCAAGACGTCCCTAATAAATATTATGAATCAAATGTTATTTTTTTTTAATATAAATAAATTACTCCATAGCAATCAGTTTGGATTAACAAGGGATCGCTCGACATTTACAAGGGTTCGACGATTGTTGAGCTAATCAAACATATTTTCTGTACCTGGGAGAATTCGGATGATGATTTAGGTATATTTTGTGATTTTTCTAAGGCTTTCGGCTGTGTTAACCATGAGACATTAATCGAAAAGCTATATCATTATGGTGTAAAAAGCATGGCGCTTAAACTTTTTACGTCAGTTCTATCAGTCAGTTAAAGATATATTATTCCATCAGTTTACATTCAGTTTAAATTTTCAATATTATTTAATATTCTATGAGTCCTCAAAGAACCACCGTATCTTTTATTCGAAATCGGATACATGTATCCCTGAAATAATTAATTACAGAATAATCCTATGTAGGTGTTTTCATAATATTTTTTTCACTAAATACATTTACGAAACGACATATTGAATAAACTTTGTTTTTACAATTTTTTTAGTTAGTCTCCCGTGGCATGAAATCATGATGTCAAACGACAGGAATTTCAAAATAATTCAAAGTTAAATCCGGTTCTCACAACTCACTAAGCGAAACAGTAAATATTATGCTGCTATTTTACGTTGGTACTCTGTGAAAACGTGTTCCTTCCCCGGTCGAGCCTATACTTTTGTGTTATCGGCATAATACAGCTGCAGGCCGTACCACGTATAATGGATCTTTATTCATGTTCAATTTATATAATACCTATGTAAAACAAATCATCGTTTACCGTGCCCGTTCTTATATATATATATATATATATATATATATATATATATATTCATTTTTACCCAAAGATAAATGGCTTAATTATTATAAGTAATTTTAATAAATATTTATAATTGGGATAAGATTAAACTTGTGGGGAGGTGATTTGGTCTATTCACTATCAACTTCCAATTTGATAACTTATTTATTGTACCCAGTGATATTTTTTTTAAAAACTACGAACCGATTTTAATGCAAACTTAAACAGGCGACAACTTAATTATACAATCACTCGTCGAATAAATTTTATTCTTCTCGGTTTGGAGTCGATCGATATCTTGATAATGTTCTACTCATGAAACTCACTAACAGGTACGAACGCACACATACTCGTAGTTCTATTTAAAAACCAAATAAACCGGTTCTAGGGATCTCAAAACATAAAGATATTTTTGGAAACTCGAACTTTAAAAATCGTACTTATTATTATAACAAGTTCCAAACGGGAAGTTAAAAATAACTAGTACACCGAAATTATCATTAATGACTTAATTTGAATTTGGAACAGACGGACAGACAGAACGGAATAATAGGTTGTTACAACTAATTTTATGTCTAAATAATTACATTATAAAATTCATCCTATATTTTGCCACACTTAGGGTTGGAATTTCTCTATATTTATGTTGTACCACCCCGTGAATAACCCATCCAACAAAACAAGAATCATTCAAATCGGTTCACATTATACCGAAAAAATAGAAAAAAAAGAACACACAGTCGAATTGTGAACCTCCTTCCTACCTATTTTACTTGCTAAACAGATAAAGTGAAGACACGTTATACTCAAGTGTCCAATTTCACGAATCAATATTGACATGTGCCTATCGTTATATACGATAAGACAGTTCGTTATAATATCACACACAGATGTAGTCCATGTTTATCAGAAGTGCTTATATTATCTAACACAATTCGTGTAAGACTGCGTTGTCAATTGTCATATCAAGTCATAAGTAGTGTTGAAATCCGTCTAGATATGGCGGGACGGTCGCAGTTATTGAGCCGTGTCCTGGTAACGCCTATATTTGTCCCGTAAAAAAAATACAAAATAAAAAAGTTAAAGTAACAGCCTGTATACGTCCCACTGCTGGGCTAAGGCCTTCTCTCATTCCTGAGATGATTATAGGACAAGGAAATGACCACCGGGGAAATGCCTTCGAAATATTATTTTTCTTTTTTTTCAAACATGCAGGTTTCCTCACGGCGTTTTCCTTCACCGCCGATCACGTGGTGAATCAGCACTTAAAATTGCGGATTTTATCGCGTTTTGATACGGAAATGTAAAAAATATACTTTTTTTAATATACATCGTTTCACGGGGGTGGGGTTGGGGTTGGGGTGGTGTATGGGTTGGTTAGAACTGAGGTATTTGACGTCCTTGTGTCGTGTCAAATAAAACATGGGTTTGTAGGTCATTCCAAAAACAAATAATTAAAATGTAATCATCGATCGATAAAGTATAATAATCGATCAGACACTTTAAAATTCATGAAATGTGAATGATTCTAGATAGTTATTTAATGTACTGCATAAACTTTCGAGCATTGAACAAAATATTTTCTACATTGGTCTTAGGCCCTCAGTCATATACCAATTTTTTCCTATACATCGCAAATTGTCTGATATTATAAATGACACACAACGTCACAATGTAAGAAAGAAATAAAGAACATAAAACTTATTCATTGCTACAACTTGCTTTAATGTTTTGTTAACATATACTTTTATTGTTAACATGTAACATTAATATTACTAACAAAAAAATCCGGTCAAGTGCGAGTCAGACTCGCGCACCGAGGGTTCCGAACAAATCCGTAGGTATATAAGTTTAAAATTATTAAAAATATTATTATTATATGATGGAACTAAAAATGTATGCTTTTTGCAATTCTTCCTTTATCTGTGCTATAAAACGTTGCTTCGTACCAAATTTCAAGATTATGAGTTCACGGGAAGTACCCTGTAGGTATTGATTCCCTTGCGAATGTCGAAAATTTGCGGCATGAATGGCTGTATCTTTTGATTTCGTTGGCTAAGAAATTTAATTTTTTCACAGCTCTAAGGGACAGTAGACTTAAGTATTTGATATGAATTTCAGCTTGATACCTCCACGCGTTCCTGAGAAAAGGGTCTTGACAGACCGACAGACTGACAGACAGACGGACAACAAAGTGATCCTATAAGGGTTCCGTTTTTTCCTTTTGAGGTACGGAACCCTAAAAATGACAGTATAACATTGTATAAACTATTATTATATTTTTTTAGATTGTATAATTTTTCAGAACTGGAAGCTTAGACCTTCTTTTTCAGTTTTTCTGAGAAATGCCCTAAGCAACTTCAGTGCGTGTTGGAAAGTTTAAATTTAAAACTAATTTTCATCATCCAACTTAGTCTTTAGGGGTGACAACACATGGCACTTACCACCTCTGGCATGTGAGAGTATTTGTCACCTTTACTTTCAAATGTCAGACCCAGGACACTTTTTTATAGGTAATAAAAATATTTGTTACTTTCGTGATTTGAGCCCCCGCAGCAAAATGTTTAGTCACAGCGCTACGGCGTGGTCTAAATACGCACATTAACGCAAAGTTATTGTCATTCATTTAGTCATTATGTGACAGTACATTATAATTATTAATAAATAATAATTAATTTCCATATAAAGTCGTCTAAAAATACATAGTTATGATATTTTAAACAATTAAAATGCATTGATAAGCATAAAGTTAAAATACATTCATTTGGAAAATTAAGTATTATAATAAAGTAAAGGCTTAACATTGTCTTTAAAAATTCATAAAATTTACGAAAACTGCTTAACAAGTCGATTATATTACACTAATAATGATAAATAACATTTAAAATATTTATATTATAATTGGGAAATTGGTCAAAAAATTTCTAAGTTATTGAGCGTGTTCTTGTAAAGCTTGAGTGAGTTAATGTAATGATAACTTTTCTAAGGGAGTTGCCGGAGACACATACCTGCAGTCATACATATTATATGTATATTAGATGTCAGATGGTTGACTACCAAAGTACTGTTGCACAATGTATAGTCCTTTATTAAGGACTTATGATAGTAAGGTACTTCAATATAAATAAAATGAGAACATAATCAATGTAGTAGAAGTCAATTAAATACGCATTATTATAAAGGGTAACTCAAAAACTACTAATCATGAGAAGCAATAGCTTTCAAATTAAAAAAAAATCATCAAAATCTAGAAAAAAGTTCTGAGGTAACACACTTAAAAACACTCGAATTGAGTACCTTTTCCATTTTTGCACGTTTTCACAAAACAGTACTTTTGGACGTTTTAGACGTGTATTAAATCGGTTGACAAAACGAAGACTCGCACGCGATTGGAACTCTTTTTACGTTTTGGAACTCTTTTGGCTCGGACACTTTTAAGCGCGGACCCGAAATCCATTTAGTAGTAGGTGAATGGTTTAACACTTAGATATATCGTAGTGATCTTTTACAGAAAAATGCCGAAGGTAACATTGACCTACTTCAACGTGAAGGGGCTCGGTGAAGGCATCCGCATGCTTCTGGCGTACGGAGATCAGGAGTTCGAAGACAAACGAATCACCAAAGACGAATGGCCTGCCTTAAAACCAAGTTGGTACCAACATATCATAACTTTGTAGCGGATCCACAAAGCACACACATACGGTGTGCGGATTGTAATGTGGACAAAAGTCCATTCGGTACAAGCAAGTCAGTTGTTCATAATTCTGTACGTAAAGTGGTCTACAGTAGTTTACAATCTCTATGAAAATTGCGAACGAAAATATTAATTAAATGCAATTTAACCCGTAATTTTTATTTATTTAAAATTATTAATTCGTTATTCTCTCTTAATATACTGAAATAGTTGTTTATTTCTTAAATGACTATAATAATAATTTAAAAAAAAACCAAAACTAGAAACTTAAATATCATATAGTAAATGACTATTAATATTATTAAATTTTACTTATCCTTTATAACATCCTGTTTGTAATGCCTGAAAAAGGTCATTAGGTTGAGAGTACATAATTTATATTTATATATTTAAAATTTCGCCTCAGATCTTTTGATTTGAAAGAATTTATGGCCAGCGTTTATCCTCTAAGCTAGTCAGTAATAGGAAATTCATCTTATAATTTTATTTTGTGCAGAAACTCCATTCGGTCAGCTACCAGTTCTGGAGATCGATGGCAAGCAGTACGCACAATGCCTGGCCATCTGCCGCTACCTCGGCCACAAGTATGGTCTCGCTGGCGCCGACATTGAAGAGGACTTCCTCATCGATCAAAACATTGACTTCTTCACTGACATCCGTCTAAGTAAGTACGTTTTAGCTGTGGTTGTTAAGGAACTGCTATTTTTGCGTTAAAGCTATAAATCGTACTGCTAGGCACAGGCCTACCCTCATTTGTAAGAGGGTTTTTTGATATGGTAGAGATAGTCGCGCTGCCGCAATGCATGTTGGCGGGCGGTGTATGGCCTCATTTTTTTAACTTCTCAGACACCAGTTTTCTTCACAAATTCATCGCCGCGTACGCGGAATTAATACAGCACTTACAAGTACAATTAAAATTTAATTAATGGTGGAGTTTAATTTAATTAAAAATATAGTTGAAGAGTTTTTTTTTATGGGATAAGAGTGACAAACGAGCACACAGTCCACCTGATGGTAAGTGGTTGCTGCGGCCCATAGACATCTACATCTATCCTCTATTACAAATCAAAATGTAGATGCGTTGTCAACCGTAAGGACTAAGATGGAATGCCTCATTCCAGTAAAAAGGGCTTTCTGCACAAAGTTTCATCTTCATCATCACCAGCCTGCGGCAGTCCACTGCTATACATAGGCCTCTCCAAAGGCGAGGAATTTAGTCCGATCTTTGGCTTCACGCATCAAGTGTTGCGTATTTGGGACTTAACCATGACTATTAAGGACAAACGTGGGATATGCGTGATTACTTCTTCTTCTTCTTATATTTCATCAAATACAAGGTATAAATATAAACCAGAGAAAAAAACCGATATGTTTAATCAATTTATCGAGGCAATTTGCAATTTGCTATAATTTAACAATGCGTTTGCTATTGTTAAATACAATTAAGGTCGATTTCCCGCTTAATGGTGGATGTCCTGAAGAACCTTGCAGGAAAAACATAGGTGGCACAGCCATAGAACATCGTGACTTGAAGGGAAACCTATTGTAACAAGGGAATTATCGTTAGCTGCAATACAGCAAATAAAATAAAGTATTTATTTTAGAGGCAGCAGGAGCACATTATGAACAAGACGAAAAAGTTAAAGCAAAGAAGCAAGAGGACCTCGTCAAAAACCAGTATCCGATCCTACTCGAAAAACTCAACAAGATAATCGAAGAGAACAACGGACACTTAGCGGCTGGAAAGGTACGTTCAATATAAATACGTAAAAAAATAAAGTAGCAATTTTTTATAGAATAAGGCTGACAAACAAGCACACGGTCCACCTGAGGATAAGTGGATGCTGTGGCTGATGCATAGACATCTACATTTATCCTCGATTAAGAATCAAAATGCAGCTATGCGACCACTTACCATCAGATGGACTGTGTGCTCGTTTGTCACCCTATCCTATAAAAAAATATATGCAAACCAAGATATACAGATGGTGGGACTTCTTTTCTACCTAGTTTTCTGGGTAGGTACTATCCTCGTACTTACTTTCTGCCATTGAGTTATATGTACCACGTACTAGAGAAGCTATTCCGAACAATAATTGTGCGCTACTCTATGTCTTCGCGCATGCGCGGGAGATAGTAGAGTCGCGCATGAGCGAAGACTTTAATTTGATATAAAATAAGATATTAATATAAAATGAATATAAGAATTTAATATAAAATACTCTTATTTTAATCTAAACAAACATTTCTAAATAAAATGTAATAATAACTATCTTATGGAATTCACAAATCTTCAATTTACGCAATATTTAGTTTAGTGTACGGATTGCAGTACAGTTGAGTTGAACATAGTCAATGTTCGGAATGCGAAATCTAGTGCGTAGTATACAATATGTAACAAAAACCCTGTGCTTCCCGTTAGGTACGTTATCAGGATCATTATTCAAACGTATAGAAATAACTTTTTTTTAAAAACTCAATATTTTTTTTATTTTATTTTAAAAAAATAATTGTATGCAAATTGTATGTGGTTTTATTACTTCTGCATTGTCTGGGGAGTAAGAGGATTGTCAAAGACCGGGCTTTACTTAGCTTTAGCATCGGCTAGTGTCAGTTAGAAGTAATAAAACCACATAAAATTAAAATATTTTTTTTAATAAAATTAAAAAAAATTGTGGTTGAGTTTTTAATTAACGTTATTTCTATAGGTTTGAATACTAGTACTGATAACGTACTTAACGGGAACCGCAGGGTTTTTGTTACATGTATATCGATGCTTTCTGCAAATAGCAGTTCTTGCACTACCGTGGTCTGGTCCGAATGGTATAACGATCAAGTATATTAACAAGCTGTGAGGTATTACATCTTAGTCCTCAGAGGCGACAACGCACTTTTTTGTTTCCCTCTGTCGCCTCTTACGACACCCACGGGATGATATGGGGTAGTGGATATTCTTACACCGCGTTCACGGTCATATGCACCATGATAAACCTAAACCTCGTTTCTCGCGGGGGCGAAAAGCGGCCCACGGAGAGCCGCTTCGCTACGTTGAATGTAAGAGGAGGAATGGATGGTAAGGTAGATGAAGTATGTCAGATGATGGATGAACGTTGCCTTGATATTCTGTGCGTGAACGAAACCAAGAGGAAAGGATGTGACACCACGGTTCATGGCCCCTACACGGCATACTGGTCGGGAGTCCCCCAAACCAACCGAGGCTGTCAGGGAGTTGGTGTGATTCTTTCATCTCGAATGGTTGAATGTGTGATGGAGCATGAATCTGTAAGCCCAAGACTCCTCTGGATTAGGTTAAAAGTCGGACTCACTCGCTTATTTATCCTTGGGGTCTATGCACCGACGGATCTGCGTGGAGGTGGGTCACTAAAATCACAACAAGAGAGAGAGGAATTTTGGGATAGCATGAGAGAGGTCTTGAATAAATGCGGAGAAAATGAACGGATCGTGATGTTAGGGGACTTTAATGGATGGGTTGGAGTAAAGCGGGATGGGTATGAAGGAGTTCTGGGTATGTTTGGGGACGAGAGAATGAATGACAATGGGAGAAGCCTGCTTGAAATATGCTTGGAATGGAATCTGTGCGTGGCCAACACAATGTTTGACCACAAAAAGATCCATTTGTATACAAGAGATGAGGGTGAGTCTAGAAGTATGATTGATTTTGTAATTGTGGATGAAAGACTGAGGAAGAAAGTGCTAGACACTCGGGCATACCGCGGTGTAGGCCTCGACACAGACCACTTCCTGGTCATAGCCCGAATGCGTGGCCTCTTTAAACGGTGGCGACACCGAGGGGCTGAGCCTACGAGTGTTTTGGACAGAGTAAAAGTGGAAAATCTACAAGAAAAAGAAAAGAAAGACGAGTATGTAGAGAAACTGAAAGAAAGTTTTAAAGGGATAGAAGAGATAGGAGAGATTGAAGATTTGTGGGAGACATTTAAGAAAGGGGTTGTAAATGTTGCGATTGAGGTATGCGGGATAGGTAAAAGAAGGAAAGGGAGAAAGAATGATAACGTGTGGATGGATAAAGATGTACAAAGGGTTGTGCAAGAAAAGAAGAAAGCGTGGTTGGATTGGTTAGCAACAAAAGCTAACCAAAAAGTTCAAAAGGCAATGGATGACGAGATAAAGGAAGCAAGAACGAAGTATAAAAGATTGAAAACAGCAGCGAAAGAAATTGTGTCTAGAAAGAAAGAAGAACGAAAAGATGATTTCGATAGGAGGCTCACTGAAGATTTCCAGTCAAACATTAAGTTTTTCTGGAAAACCATCAAAACAGCCAGAGGAAAAACTTCTACTTCGGAGCTGAGTACAATCAGGAATCAAGATGGGAGCATTATAAAAGGAGAAGAATGTGTGTTAAAGAGATGGAAAGAGTATTTTGAAAGTTTGTTTGAAAGAGAGGAAGTGCAGGTACAGCATCTGCCACCTTCCACGGAAACTAATATAAATGTTGATGAAAATGAGATAAGCATGGATGAAATAGTGAAAGCGTTGAAAAGTATGAGATTAGGTAAGGCTGCAGGGTATGACAGGATTACCGTCGAGATGCTAAGGGCTGGACAGGGCCTGGTGGCTAGTCAGCTGTACCGCCTTTTCAATCTGTGCTGGCGAAATGGGCAAGTACCGGGAGACTGGTGCAAAGCCGTAATCGTGCCATTGTATAAGGGAAAAGGGTCACGGCAGGACTGCATAAATTACCGTGGTATAAGCCTTCTTAGCGTTGTCGGTAAATTGTATGCGAAAGTGTTGATTGAAAGGGTTGTGAATGAAACAGACGGGAAAGTATGGGATGCACAAGCGGGATTTAGAAAGGGAATGGGATGTACGGATCAGGTCTTTTCCTTGCGGTGCATAGCCGAAAAGTGTTTGGCTAAAAACAAGAAAGTCTACTGCGCCTTCGTAGATCTAGAAAAGGCCTATGATAGAGTGGTGAGGAATGAATTGTGGTCAGCACTGTCCATGAACGGTGTGAGCAGTATCCTCATACGAGCATTGCAATCTCTTTATAGGGATTCTAGTGCTTGTGTAAGGATAAACGGGGCATACACTGAATGGTTTAATATCGAAAAAGGTGTTAGACAGGGATGTGTAGCGTCACCGTGGCTGTTTAATCTGTTCATGGACAATTGTTTGACAGATTTAAAAGAGAATGAAAGTGGGTTGAGAATGAATGAGTTACTCGTCAAATGTTTTCTCTATGCTGATGACCAAGTATTACTTGCGTCTTCGGCCGAGGAATTGCAGGAGATGGTAACTGCTATGAGTGAAGCTTTTGTTAGAAAGGGAATGAAGATGAATGTAAGGAAGACGAAAGTGATGGTGTTTGAAAAAGATGAAGCAGTGACAGACTGCAATATCGTGATTGAAGATGAACAAATTGAACAGGTGAAAGAGTTTGTGTATCTGGGGTCAAAGTTTACAAGAGATGGAAAGTGTGAGAGTGATATCGAAAGAAGAGTGAATGCAGGAAACATGGTGAATGGAGCTTTGCACTCCTTTATGAGCAGTCGGAAGGTGTCTAACAAGGCTCGTTTGGCTGTGCATGAGGGGGTGTTGGTTCCGACACTCATGTACGGAAGTGAAAGTTGGGTATGGCAGAAGAAACATGAAAGCAGAATAAATGCAGTTGAGATGAGAGCATTAAGAAGTATGATAGGAGTTAAACTGAGTGACAGGATAAGAAATAGTGAGATAAGGAAACGTTGTGGTCTGAAAGAAGATGTAGTGACAAAAATTGAGAAAGGTATGCTGAGATGGTTTGGCCACGTCGAGAGAATGAATGAAGAACGATTGACGAAAAAAGTGTATAAGGCGAGTGTGAATGAAAGTGTTGGAAGGGGTAGACCTAGGCGGACATTTCTAGACCAAATTAGGGACGTCTTGAAAAAAGGCCAGGTTAAGAGTACCCTAAACCGTAGAGCATGTATGAAGGGAATAATGAAAGTGGACGAAGCGAAACAAGTATGTAAGGATCGTAGCAAGTGGAAAGAAGTGGTCTCTGCCTACCCCTACGGGAAAGAGGCGTGATTGTATGTATGTATGTATAAACCTAAAAGGATGTTTTACGGCGTCGTTTACCTACATAAATGACTTTCTAACTTTGTTTGTCAGTGATTATTTTTTTTATATTTGTAATATTATTTTATTTCAGTTGACCTGGGCCGACTTTGTATTCGCCGGTATATACGACACCCTTAAAGTGATCATGCAGATGCCCGAACTCGATGAAAAGTATCCCAGCTTTAAGAAACTGAGAGACACCGTCATTTCGCTGCCCAAAGTGAAAGAATACTGCGCCGCGGCGCCTAAAACTGACTATTAGTTTGTAATCATTACGCCATAGGAACTGTTATTTTATATCTATATTATTATTACTTACTGCATAATCGACTATGTAATTAAGGTATTTTTATTAAATCTTTTGAAAACAAACTTTATTTTATTAATTGGATGTATGGTATAGGACCGTATAGAAAACGACAACAATTATTTTTTGTTATAAAATCAATGTGACCTTTGTTTAGGCCTTATCGGGACTTTAGAAATAAATCGAGTGGACTGTATTAACAATAGGTTTAATGCCGTAAAACCTCTAAACAGACATATTATTATAAATTGAAAAATAAAGTGCCCGTCTGCTACCGCGTCTCACAGCTGAGTAAGGAACGGAAACGGAGGCACTCGCGCTGCCGCTGAGTCAGCGACCGGGCCGCGCCCCCACGCGTACTCCATTCTGGCCCGAGGCGCGATGAGTTGCGTCAACACCTCTAGCTCCAGTACACGTTGGCCGAGCGCGCTTGGCGAGCGCGCTCGGCAGATTTTCGTGGTGCCGTTCACACGTTGGCGTGTTTCATTATGCATTGGTAGTTAGATGATGATGGACGTTAGGGCGATCGCAGCCGCGGCAATATACTTGTACAGCGCTTTCAAATTTTATTTAGATGTGCACCAGAGAAGAGTGATTAAAAAAAGATGGCGCAAAAGAAGATGGTGGATGCTGAGTATTCTATATGTATATACACTACACATACAACAATAATCCCAGTTTGTCCTTTTTAGGGTTCCGACCTCAAAAGGAAAAAAGAAACCCTTATAGGATCTATTGGCTGGCCCGTGCCCGCTTGGCTGGGCGTTTTTTTAAAATAAAAGATAGCCTAAAAGAAGCCCCTAAGCTACATTATCCCTGAGCAACATAAACTCAGAGATAATTTATAATAATATTCACCATCAGGTAGGTACTCTGAAATCGCAACTAAACATGTATTATTTAATACAGTTAGGCAAGTTTGGGGTTCCATATAACTGATTCATTGTGATAAGAATCAATGAACCTAAATATTTCCTCATTAGTCCATGTTCGCCATGTTCGTGAAACAATTTTATTAAGCCGACACTACAGTCTACTTCGACGCGTAACTTTGAACTGAACACTCAGCCAACGTGTGAACACTGTTTGCGGCTTGCGCCAAATTTCTTTGATTTGTGCACGGAAAACCGACACTATACGGCTTGTCGGCGAGTGTTGGCCGCAAACGCCAAATTAATATATTATGGCTCCAGTACACGTTGGCCGAGCGCGCTTGGCGAGCGCGCTCGGCAGATTTTCGTGGTGCCGTTCACACGTTGGCGTGTTTCATTCTGCATTGGTAGTTAGATGATGATGGACGTTAGGGCGATCGCGGCCGCGGCAATATACTTGTACAGCGCTTTCAAATTTTATTTAGATGTGCACCAGAGAAGAGTGATTAAAAAAAGATGGCGCAAAAGAAGATGGTGGATGCTGAGTATTCTATATGTATATACACTACACATACAACAATAATCCCAGTTTGTCCTTTTTAGGGTTCCGACCTCAAAAGGAAAATGAAACCCTTATAGGATCTATTGGCCCGTGCCCGCTTGGCTGGGCGTTTTTTCAAAATAAAAGATAGCCTAAAAGAAGCCCCTAAGCTACATTATCCCTGAGCAACATAAACTCAGAGATAATTTATAATAATATTCACCATCAGGTAGGTACTCTGAAATCGCAACTAAACATGTATTATTTAATACAGTTAGGCAAGTTTGGGGTTCCATATAACTGATTCATTGTGATAAGAATCAATGAACCTAAATATTTCCTCATTAGTCCATGTCGCCATGTTCGTGAAACAATTTTATTAAGCCGACACTACAGTCTACTTCGACGCGTAACTATGAACTGAACACTCGGCCAACGTGTGAACACTGTTTGCGGCTTGCGCCAAATTTCTTTGATTTGTGCACGGAAAACCGACACTATTCGGCTTGTCGGCGAGTGTTGGCCGCAAACGCCAAATATATACAAAACGGCCCAGTACACGTTGGCCGAGCACGCTCGCCAAACGCGCTCGGCCAACGTGTACTGGAGCCATTATACAAAACGGCCCAGTACACGTTGGCCGAGCACGCTCGCCAAGCGCGCTCGGCCAACGTGTAGGTACTGGAGTTATTACAGATGCGTTGTCGTGAATAGCTCGCATCCAGCAAAAAGGTTCTCTGCACTCACAATACGAAACACAGTATCATTAAGCTGCTATTGTACTCGTAGACTGGTATACAGTAATCTGTGTATTGTACGCTGGTAATTTGTGAGAGCGTGTTCCTTCCCCGATCTAGCCTACCCATTTGTGCTACAACCATAATTTAGCTGCAAGGTGGCTCTACCACTATAAACTACCACGTTTTATGGTAATTAAATGAATGGTGTAGGAACGCATCAAAAACTACAATAACTCACCAAAGATTCATCTTATCGGATGAATGGTATAAAAACATATAGAGGACAAACAAAACAAAACATTTATTTTTATATGTATCGAAGATTAGGCGCATGTTTGTCTAACCTACTTTATACATCAAATACCACTGATACAAACGATATGACGATAATATAGTATGCCCATACATATTAATATGATATGGATGAAGTAAACAAGATAATATATGGTGGACATTGAATATTCACCGTTAGGTCCAATAGGTCGATAATATACTCGTATATACGACTAATGTTGCGGAAAACCGGCATTCCCATCTATAATTTTAAAAATCAATTGCCTTACGTTAGTCTCGGTAGATGGCACTGTTCTCGAGATCCAGATATCAGCCGTGCGAAGCCGGAGAAGATAGATAGTGTTAATAAAAAGTTTGACCGAAAACCAACGTAGATTAACTTTTAAAAAAAAATTAAAGTGATAAACGAACCTACAGTCCACCTGACAGCAAATAACTACTGGTAACATGCCACACCTGCCAGTGACTTCCAACGATGAAGGCTACAGGTGCGTTTTCACCTCGGATGACTTACGTGGAATGGTTCACAGCTTGTAATTACGCCCGTTTTCTTTACCCCTCAGATCGGCACACAGAAGTGCACGCACCAGCAGGGCAGGAGACAATTTTATCCCCGGGGAAAAGAGAAAATGTCTATCCCCTCGCTTAGTTTTATCCGCCCTTCGAGCATGGGCACACCGGTGGGTATAATATCCACAGTAGATAAAATATAGACTTAGATATATTTTTTGTATGAATATAAACTTAAAACCACGTCCAATGAATTAGTATAAAATTGTCTCTTTCAAATGTCAATAATTTAAAATTAAAAATCTTGTACAGCCGACTTCAATATAAATTATTAAGAATAACTCAAAAACTATTGGTCTGACCTTGATCAAATTCATATGGGACCACACGAGAACTATCAGCTTTCATATAAAAAAAGGTACATCGAAATCGGTTCACCCAGTACAAAGTTATGAGGTAACACACATAAAAATAACATACAGTCGAATTGAGTACAGTCTCGTTTTTGGAAGTCGGCAGAAAAAGCATAATTTTTTATCTTTCATTTGGCTCCATGCTACGGACAGGGGATATATGTCTACTATATATATATATTATATTTATGTCAAACGGGGATATACTTCTCCCCGTTGCCGTGCTTTGGCATAGGGACAAAATAATTTTATCTCTTGTCAGTGGATATGATTAGGGGATAATTTTTTTGTCCCCAGCCCATGCTAGCCGTGCTGGAGTGCGACATAGGTAAGGGACTTCTAGATAGATAAGGAATCCTACCACCTAGTGACTCTTATGTAAGAGAAACATTAACTATTTTACAAAAGGCTTCGTTGGCCAATTTAAATTCACTGTTGTGACAACTAAAGAGTATGATATAATCATTATGAATTTATCTAAATTAACTAAAATCTTTTCCAATTGTGAAATTACAGTAGTACTTGTTGAGTCCCCGGCAACGTAGTGGAGTAGTAAGAGCCGTCTAGTTCCCTAGAGAACTGGACTTGGCGATCCTAATGGAAAGAGGGAGTCTGTGACAGTATGAACGTGTAAGTCCGAGGCTGCTATGGGTCCAAATGAGAGTAAACTTAAAAATGTCGTTTATAAATTATCTAGGTAGTCTAAGTAGCTGAAATTTTAGGATCTAATAACTGTACGTCTTTTATAGCGACTAAATCAACAAATTATAAGTCATCTGGTGAGCATGATTTAAACGAGTTTCCGTTTATTTTTGTTTATTTAAAACTTTTTTACTCTTCCTAATTTTTGCTAAGAAGTCTTTGCCTCTAACAGAAATCTATAAGTTTGTTTTAAAGTTGATTTAATTTAATATTATTGAATAAATCGGACACTTTGTGATAGCCTCCTAACGCCCTTTAAACTAGGACAAATCGAAACAGAGGTTAGTACAGCACACCTCGGGGAAATTCAGTTACTAAGTGAGTTACCAGTGATCACTGTGGACAGTTGGTCTCACTACCTTTACATGTACAAAAACAGAAAGTTAAAAAATTGTGCTTGTTCCTATAAATGAACATCGCTTAGAGAGATTTAGAAGTAGTATAGTAAAGAACTTGCCATTTCTTCCATACAAAAACAATACTATTTATTAGATCATTATTTAAACTAATAAGTCTTGAATTTAATAAAATATTTACTACTAAAACACTCTTTAAACAGTCGCAAATCGTTTAATGAGTTGGCGACAGTTGGAATCCATAGGAGTAGACAAAAGTTATATGACCAAAATTAAAGATCTTAATATAATCAGTGTTTCATTTAGATATAAAAATATTCCAAAATAATAAATAATAAAAGTGTGATCTACAGTCTAGTATCTACATTTAAAAAACAAAATTAAGAATGCTTATACGTTTTTACATTAATTTTTAAACGACTTGGAGTATAATCAACAGTGAAACTGTCATGATGAAACTGCACAACTCAAACTTTCAACTAAATTTTAACAATAATTTATCGAAATTAGATGAAGATGTTGAAACGGCTTTTGAACAATATTTTACCGTCATTCCGATCTTGTCTACAAAGTCACTCAGTTCCTCCCCTGCTGTCGCCGACTTATTACTCAAACAAAATTTAAATGTCAGTAAAAAAGGATTAGCATTTCATAAAATATTATCAGGTGATATTGTAAAATATTTCAAATCTATTGATATTAAGAAAACAGCTCTGTGAGGCATTTCCGTTAAAGTTATTGCGTCTATAATAAATGCGATCGCATCCCAACTTGCTATTATTTTCAGTGCTAGTATAGATTCTCTTTCCTGATTTAATGAAACATAGTAAAGTTATACCTTTATTTAAATCTAGCAGTACATTGGACCCCACTAATTTTAGACCTATTTCTGTATTGCTAACGCTCAACAAAATTTTTGAAATAAATATACATACATACATACATATAATCACGCCTCTTTCCCGTAGGGGTAGGCAGAGACCACTTCTTTCCACTTGCTACGATCCTTACATACTTGTTTCGCTTCGTCCACTTTCATTATTCCCTTCATACATGCTCTACGGTTTAGGGTACTCTTAACCTGGCCTTTTTTCAAGACGTCCCTAATAAATATTATGAATCAAATGTTATTTTTTTTTAATATAAATAAATTACTCCATAGCAATCAGTTTGGATTAACAAGGGATCGCTCGACATTTACAAGGGTTCGACGATTGTTGAGCTAATCAAACATATTTTCTGTACCTGGGAGAATTCGGATGATGATTTAGGTATATTTTGTGATTTTTCTAAGGCTTTCGGCTGTGTTAACCATGAGACATTAATCGAAAAGCTATATCATTATGGTGTAAAAAGCATGGCGCTTAAACTTTTTACGTCAGTTCTATCAGTCAGTTAAAGATATATTATTCCATCAGTTTACATTCAGTTTAAATTTTCAATATTATTTAATATTCTATGAGTCCTCAAAGAACCACCGTATCTTTTATTCGAAATCGGATACATGTATCCCTGAAATAATTAATTACAGAATAATCCTATGTAGGTGTTTTCATAATATTTTTTTCACTAAATACATTTACGAAACGACATATTGAATAAACTTTGTTTTTACAATTTTTTTAGTTAGTCTCCCGTGGCATGAAATCATGATGTCAAACGACAGGAATTTCAAAATAATTCAAAGTTAAATCCGGTTCTCACAACTCACTAAGCGAAACAGTAAATATTATGCTGCTATTTTACGTTGGTACTCTGTGAAAACGTGTTCCTTCCCCGGTCGAGCCTATACTTTTGTGTTATCGGCATAATACAGCTGCAGGCCGTACCACGTATAATGGATCTTTATTCATGTTCAATTTATATAATACCTATGTAAAACAAATCATCGTTTACCGTGCCCGTTCTTATATATATATATATATATATATATATATATATATATATATTCATTTTTACCCAAAGATAAATGGCTTAATTATTATAAGTAATTTTAATAAATATTTATAATTGGGATAAGATTAAACTTGTGGGGAGGTGATTTGGTCTATTCACTATCAACTTCCAATTTGATAACTTATTTATTGTACCCAGTGATATTTTTTTTAAAAACTACGAACCGATTTTAATGCAAACTTAAACAGGCGACAACTTAATTATACAATCACTCGTCGAATAAATTTTATTCTTCTCGGTTTGGAGTCGATCGATATCTTGATAATGTTCTACTCATGAAACTCACTAACAGGTACGAACGCACACATACTCGTAGTTCTATTTAAAAACCAAATAAACCGGTTCTAGGGATCTCAAAACATAAAGATATTTTTGGAAACTCGAACTTTAAAAATCGTACTTATTATTATAACAAGTTCCAAACGGGAAGTTAAAAATAACTAGTACACCGAAATTATCATTAATGACTTAATTTGAATTTGGAACAGACGGACAGACAGAACGGAATAATAGGTTGTTACAACTAATTTTATGTCTAAATAATTACATTATAAAATTCATCCTATATTTTGCCACACTTAGGGTTGGAATTTCTCTATATTTATGTTGTACCACCCCGTGAATAACCCATCCAACAAAACAAGAATCATTCAAATCGGTTCACATTATACCGAAAAAATAGAAAAAAAAGAACACACAGTCGAATTGTGAACCTCCTTCCTACCTATTTTACTTGCTAAACAGATAAAGTGAAGACACGTTATACTCAAGTGTCCAATTTCACGAATCAATATTGACATGTGCCTATCGTTATATACGATAAGACAGTTCGTTATAATATCACACACAGATGTAGTCCATGTTTATCAGAAGTGCTTATATTATCTAACACAATTCGTGTAAGACTGCGTTGTCAATTGTCATATCAAGTCATAAGTAGTGTTGAAATCCGTCTAGATATGGCGGGACGGTCGCAGTTATTGAGCCGTGTCCTGGTAACGCCTATATTTGTCCCGTAAAAAAAATACAAAATAAAAAAGTTAAAGTAACAGCCTGTATACGTCCCACTGCTGGGCTAAGGCCTTCTCTCATTCCTGAGATGATTATAGGACAAGGAAATGACCACCGGGGAAATGCCTTCGAAATATTATTTTTCTTTTTTTTCAAACATGCAGGTTTCCTCACGGCGTTTTCCTTCACCGCCGATCACGTGGTGAATCAGCACTTAAAATTGCGGATTTTATCGCGTTTTGATACGGAAATGTAAAAAATATACTTTTTTTAATATACATCGTTTCACGGGGGTGGGGTTGGGGTTGGGGTGGTGTATGGGTTGGTTAGAACTGAGGTATTTGACGTCCTTGTGTCGTGTCAAATAAAACATGGGTTTGTAGGTCATTCCAAAAACAAATAATTAAAATGTAATCATCGATCGATAAAGTATAATAATCGATCAGACACTTTAAAATTCATGAAATGTGAATGATTCTAGATAGTTATTTAATGTACTGCATAAACTTTCGAGCATTGAACAAAATATTTTCTACATTGGTCTTAGGCCCTCAGTCATATACCAATTTTTTCCTATACATCGCAAATTGTCTGATATTATAAATGACACACAACGTCACAATGTAAGAAAGAAATAAAGAACATAAAACTTATTCATTGCTACAACTTGCTTTAATGTTTTGTTAACATATACTTTTATTGTTAACATGTAACATTAATATTACTAACAAAAAAATCCGGTCAAGTGCGAGTCAGACTCGCGCACCGAGGGTTCCGAACAAATCCGTAGGTATATAAGTTTAAAATTATTAAAAATATTATTATTATATGATGGAACTAAAAATGTATGCTTTTTGCAATTCTTCCTTTATCTGTGCTATAAAACGTTGCTTCGTACCAAATTTCAAGATTATGAGTTCACGGGAAGTACCCTGTAGGTATTGATTCCCTTGCGAATGTCGAAAATTTGCGGCATGAATGGCTGTATCTTTTGATTTCGTTGGCTAAGAAATTTAATTTTTTCACAGCTCTAAGGGACAGTAGACTTAAGTATTTGATATGAATTTCAGCTTGATACCTCCACGCGTTCCTGAGAAAAGGGTCTTGACAGACCGACAGACTGACAGACAGACGGACAACAAAGTGATCCTATAAGGGTTCCGTTTTTTCCTTTTGAGGTACGGAACCCTAAAAATGACAGTATAACATTGTATAAACTATTATTATATTTTTTTAGATTGTATAATTTTTCAGAACTGGAAGCTTAGACCTTCTTTTTCAGTTTTTCTGAGAAATGCCCTAAGCAACTTCAGTGCGTGTTGGAAAGTTTAAATTTAAAACTAATTTTCATCATCCAACTTAGTCTTTAGGGGTGACAACACATGGCACTTACCACCTCTGGCATGTGAGAGTATTTGTCACCTTTACTTTCAAATGTCAGACCCAGGACACTTTTTTATAGGTAATAAAAATATTTGTTACTTTCGTGATTTGAGCCCCCGCAGCAAAATGTTTAGTCACAGCGCTACGGCGTGGTCTAAATACGCACATTAACGCAAAGTTATTGTCATTCATTTAGTCATTATGTGACAGTACATTATAATTATTAATAAATAATAATTAATTTCCATATAAAGTCGTCTAAAAATACATAGTTATGATATTTTAAACAATTAAAATGCATTGATAAGCATAAAGTTAAAATACATTCATTTGGAAAATTAAGTATTATAATAAAGTAAAGGCTTAACATTGTCTTTAAAAATTCATAAAATTTACGAAAACTGCTTAACAAGTCGATTATATTACACTAATAATGATAAATAACATTTAAAATATTTATATTATAATTGGGAAATTGGTCAAAAAATTTCTAAGTTATTGAGCGTGTTCTTGTAAAGCTTGAGTGAGTTAATGTAATGATAACTTTTCTAAGGGAGTTGCCGGAGACACATACCTGCAGTCATACATATTATATGTATATTAGATGTCAGATGGTTGACTACCAAAGTACTGTTGCACAATGTATAGTCCTTTATTAAGGACTTATGATAGTAAGGTACTTCAATATAAATAAAATGAGAACATAATCAATGTAGTAGAAGTCAATTAAATACGCATTATTATAAAGGGTAACTCAAAAACTACTAATCATGAGAAGCAATAGCTTTCAAATTAAAAAAAAATCATCAAAATCTAGAAAAAAGTTCTGAGGTAACACACTTAAAAACACTCGAATTGAGTACCTTTTCCATTTTTGCACGTTTTCACAAAACAGTACTTTTGGACGTTTTAGACGTGTATTAAATCGGTTGACAAAACGAAGACTCGCACGCGATTGGAACTCTTTTTACGTTTTGGAACTCTTTTGGCTCGGACACTTTTAAGCGCGGACCCGAAATCCATTTAGTAGTAGGTGAATGGTTTAACACTTAGATATATCGTAGTGATCTTTTACAGAAAAATGCCGAAGGTAACATTGACCTACTTCAACGTGAAGGGGCTCGGTGAAGGCATCCGCATGCTTCTGGCGTACGGAGATCAGGAGTTCGAAGACAAACGAATCACCAAAGACGAATGGCCTGCCTTAAAACCAAGTTGGTACCAACATATCATAACTTTGTAGCGGATCCACAAAGCACACACATACGGTGTGCGGATTGTAATGTGGACAAAAGTCCATTCGGTACAAGCAAGTCAGTTGTTCATAATTCTGTACGTAAAGTGGTCTACAGTAGTTTACAATCTCTATGAAAATTGCGAACGAAAATATTAATTAAATGCAATTTAACCCGTAATTTTTATTTATTTAAAATTATTAATTCGTTATTCTCTCTTAATATACTGAAATAGTTGTTTATTTCTTAAATGACTATAATAATAATTTAAAAAAAAACCAAAACTAGAAACTTAAATATCATATAGTAAATGACTATTAATATTATTAAATTTTACTTATCCTTTATAACATCCTGTTTGTAATGCCTGAAAAAGGTCATTAGGTTGAGAGTACATAATTTATATTTATATATTTAAAATTTCGCCTCAGATCTTTTGATTTGAAAGAATTTATGGCCAGCGTTTATCCTCTAAGCTAGTCAGTAATAGGAAATTCATCTTATAATTTTATTTTGTGCAGAAACTCCATTCGGTCAGCTACCAGTTCTGGAGATCGATGGCAAGCAGTACGCACAATGCCTGGCCATCTGCCGCTACCTCGGCCACAAGTATGGTCTCGCTGGCGCCGACATTGAAGAGGACTTCCTCATCGATCAAAACATTGACTTCTTCACTGACATCCGTCTAAGTAAGTACGTTTTAGCTGTGGTTGTTAAGGAACTGCTATTTTTGCGTTAAAGCTATAAATCGTACTGCTAGGCACAGGCCTACCCTCATTTGTAAGAGGGTTTTTTGATATGGTAGAGATAGTCGCGCTGCCGCAATGCATGTTGGCGGGCGGTGTATGGCCTCATTTTTTTAACTTCTCAGACACCAGTTTTCTTCACAAATTCATCGCCGCGTACGCGGAATTAATACAGCACTTACAAGTACAATTAAAATTTAATTAATGGTGGAGTTTAATTTAATTAAAAATATAGTTGAAGAGTTTTTTTTTATGGGATAAGAGTGACAAACGAGCACACAGTCCACCTGATGGTAAGTGGTTGCTGCGGCCCATAGACATCTACATCTATCCTCTATTACAAATCAAAATGTAGATGCGTTGTCAACCGTAAGGACTAAGATGGAATGCCTCATTCCAGTAAAAAGGGCTTTCTGCACAAAGTTTCATCTTCATCATCACCAGCCTGCGGCAGTCCACTGCTATACATAGGCCTCTCCAAAGGCGAGGAATTTAGTCCGATCTTTGGCTTCACGCATCAAGTGTTGCGTATTTGGGACTTAACCATGACTATTAAGGACAAACGTGGGATATGCGTGATTACTTCTTCTTCTTCTTATATTTCATCAAATACAAGGTATAAATATAAACCAGAGAAAAAAACCGATATGTTTAATCAATTTATCGAGGCAATTTGCAATTTGCTATAATTTAACAATGCGTTTGCTATTGTTAAATACAATTAAGGTCGATTTCCCGCTTAATGGTGGATGTCCTGAAGAACCTTGCAGGAAAAACATAGGTGGCACAGCCATAGAACATCGTGACTTGAAGGGAAACCTATTGTAACAAGGGAATTATCGTTAGCTGCAATACAGCAAATAAAATAAAGTATTTATTTTAGAGGCAGCAGGAGCACATTATGAACAAGACGAAAAAGTTAAAGCAAAGAAGCAAGAGGACCTCGTCAAAAACCAGTATCCGATCCTACTCGAAAAACTCAACAAGATAATCGAAGAGAACAACGGACACTTAGCGGCTGGAAAGGTACGTTCAATATAAATACGTAAAAAAATAAAGTAGCAATTTTTTATAGAATAAGGCTGACAAACAAGCACACGGTCCACCTGAGGATAAGTGGATGCTGTGGCTGATGCATAGACATCTACATTTATCCTCGATTAAGAATCAAAATGCAGCTATGCGACCACTTACCATCAGATGGACTGTGTGCTCGTTTGTCACCCTATCCTATAAAAAAATATATGCAAACCAAGATATACAGATGGTGGGACTTCTTTTCTACCTAGTTTTCTGGGTAGGTACTATCCTCGTACTTACTTTCTGCCATTGAGTTATATGTACCACGTACTAGAGAAGCTATTCCGAACAATAATTGTGCGCTACTCTATGTCTTCGCGCATGCGCGGGAGATAGTAGAGTCGCGCATGAGCGAAGACTTTAATTTGATATAAAATAAGATATTAATATAAAATGAATATAAGAATTTAATATAAAATACTCTTATTTTAATCTAAACAAACATTTCTAAATAAAATGTAATAATAACTATCTTATGGAA
Organism: Parnassius glacialis; assembly: GCA_033319125.1. Classification (NCBI taxonomy): domain Eukaryota; kingdom Metazoa; phylum Arthropoda; class Insecta; order Lepidoptera; family Papilionidae; genus Parnassius; species Parnassius glacialis. The sequence goes on along the minus strand of JAVANC010000011.1, from coordinate 8,501,766 downwards.
TTCACAAATCTTCAATTTACGCAATATTTAGTTTAGTGTACGGATTGCAGTACAGTTGAGTTGAACATAGTCAATGTTCGGAATGCGAAATCTAGTGCGTAGTATACAATATGTAACAAAAACCCTGTGCTTCCCGTTAGGTACGTTATCAGGATCATTATTCAAACGTATAGAAATAACTTTTTTTTAAAAACTCAATATTTTTTTTATTTTATTTTAAAAAAATAATTGTATGCAAATTGTATGTGGTTTTATTACTTCTGCATTGTCTGGGGAGTAAGAGGATTGTCAAAGACCGGGCTTTACTTAGCTTTAGCATCGGCTAGTGTCAGTTAGAAGTAATAAAACCACATAAAATTAAAATATTTTTTTTAATAAAATTAAAAAAAATTGTGGTTGAGTTTTTAATTAACGTTATTTCTATAGGTTTGAATACTAGTACTGATAACGTACTTAACGGGAACCGCAGGGTTTTTGTTACATGTATATCGATGCTTTCTGCAAATAGCAGTTCTTGCACTACCGTGGTCTGGTCCGAATGGTATAACGATCAAGTATATTAACAAGCTGTGAGGTATTACATCTTAGTCCTCAGAGGCGACAACGCACTTTTTTGTTTCCCTCTGTCGCCTCTTACGACACCCACGGGATGATATGGGGTAGTGGATATTCTTACACCGCGTTCACGGTCATATGCACCATGATAAACCTAAACCTCGTTTCTCGCGGGGGCGAAAAGCGGCCCACGGAGAGCCGCTTCGCTACGTTGAATGTAAGAGGAGGAATGGATGGTAAGGTAGATGAAGTATGTCAGATGATGGATGAACGTTGCCTTGATATTCTGTGCGTGAACGAAACCAAGAGGAAAGGATGTGACACCACGGTTCATGGCCCCTACACGGCATACTGGTCGGGAGTCCCCCAAACCAACCGAGGCTGTCAGGGAGTTGGTGTGATTCTTTCATCTCGAATGGTTGAATGTGTGATGGAGCATGAATCTGTAAGCCCAAGACTCCTCTGGATTAGGTTAAAAGTCGGACTCACTCGCTTATTTATCCTTGGGGTCTATGCACCGACGGATCTGCGTGGAGGTGGGTCACTAAAATCACAACAAGAGAGAGAGGAATTTTGGGATAGCATGAGAGAGGTCTTGAATAAATGCGGAGAAAATGAACGGATCGTGATGTTAGGGGACTTTAATGGATGGGTTGGAGTAAAGCGGGATGGGTATGAAGGAGTTCTGGGTATGTTTGGGGACGAGAGAATGAATGACAATGGGAGAAGCCTGCTTGAAATATGCTTGGAATGGAATCTGTGCGTGGCCAACACAATGTTTGACCACAAAAAGATCCATTTGTATACAAGAGATGAGGGTGAGTCTAGAAGTATGATTGATTTTGTAATTGTGGATGAAAGACTGAGGAAGAAAGTGCTAGACACTCGGGCATACCGCGGTGTAGGCCTCGACACAGACCACTTCCTGGTCATAGCCCGAATGCGTGGCCTCTTTAAACGGTGGCGACACCGAGGGGCTGAGCCTACGAGTGTTTTGGACAGAGTAAAAGTGGAAAATCTACAAGAAAAAGAAAAGAAAGACGAGTATGTAGAGAAACTGAAAGAAAGTTTTAAAGGGATAGAAGAGATAGGAGAGATTGAAGATTTGTGGGAGACATTTAAGAAAGGGGTTGTAAATGTTGCGATTGAGGTATGCGGGATAGCTAAAAGAAGGAAAGGGAGAAAGAATGATAACGTGTGGATGGATAAAGATGTACAAAGGGTTGTGCAAGAAAAGAAGAAAGCGTGGTTGGATTGGTTAGCAACAAAAGCTAACCAAAAAGTTCAAAAGGCAATGGATGACGAGATAAAGGAAGCAAGAACGAAGTATAAAAGATTGAAAACAGCAGCGAAAGAAATTGTGTCTAGAAAGAAAGAAGAACGAAAAGATGATTTCGATAGGAGGCTCACTGAAGATTTCCAGTCAAACATTAAGTTTTTCTGGAAAACCATCAAAACAGCCAGAGGAAAAACTTCTACTTCGGAGCTGAGTACAATCAGGAATCAAGATGGGAGCATTATAAAAGGAGAAGAATGTGTGTTAAAGAGATGGAAAGAGTATTTTGAAAGTTTGTTTGAAAGAGAGGAAGTGCAGGTACAGCATCTGCCACCTTCCACGGAAACTAATATAAATGTTGATGAAAATGAGATAAGCATGGATGAAATAGTGAAAGCGTTGAAAAGTATGAGATTAGGTAAGGCTGCAGGGTATGACAGGATTACCGTCGAGATGCTAAGGGCTGGACAGGGCCTGGTGGCTAGTCAGCTGTACCGCCTTTTCAATCTGTGCTGGCGAAATGGGCAAGTACCGGGAGACTGGTGCAAAGCCGTAATCGTGCCATTGTATAAGGGAAAAGGGTCACGGCAGGACTGCATAAATTACCGTGGTATAAGCCTTCTTAGCGTTGTCGGTAAATTGTATGCGAAAGTGTTGATTGAAAGGGTTGTGAATGAAACAGACGGGAAAGTATGGGATGCACAAGCGGGATTTAGAAAGGGAATGGGATGTACGGATCAGGTCTTTTCCTTGCGGTGCATAGCCGAAAAGTGTTTGGCTAAAAACAAGAAAGTCTACTGCGCCTTCGTAGATCTAGAAAAGGCCTATGATAGAGTGGTGAGGAATGAATTGTGGTCAGCACTGTCCATGAACGGTGTGAGCAGTATCCTCATACGAGCATTGCAATCTCTTTATAGGGATTCTAGTGCTTGTGTAAGGATAAACGGGGCATACACTGAATGGTTTAATATCGAAAAAGGTGTTAGACAGGGATGTGTAGCGTCACCGTGGCTGTTTAATCTGTTCATGGACAATTGTTTGACAGATTTAAAAGAGAATGAAAGTGGGTTGAGAATGAATGAGTTACTCGTCAAATGTTTTCTCTATGCTGATGACCAAGTATTACTTGCGTCTTCGGCCGAGGAATTGCAGGAGATGGTAACTGCTATGAGTGAAGCTTTTGTTAGAAAGGGAATGAAGATGAATGTAAGGAAGACGAAAGTGATGGTGTTTGAAAAAGATGAAGCAGTGACAGACTGCAATATCGTGATTGAAGATGAACAAATTGAACAGGTGAAAGAGTTTGTGTATCTGGGGTCAAAGTTTACAAGAGATGGAAAGTGTGAGAGTGATATCGAAAGAAGAGTGAATGCAGGAAACATGGTGAATGGAGCTTTGCACTCCTTTATGAGCAGTCGGAAGGTGTCTAACAAGGCTCGTTTGGCTGTGCATGAGGGGGTGTTGGTTCCGACACTCATGTACGGAAGTGAAAGTTGGGTATGGCAGAAGAAACATGAAAGCAGAATAAATGCAGTTGAGATGAGAGCATTAAGAAGTATGATAGGAGTTAAACTGAGTGACAGGATAAGAAATAGTGAGATAAGGAAACGTTGTGGTCTGAAAGAAGATGTAGTGACAAAAATTGAGAAAGGTATGCTGAGATGGTTTGGCCACGTCGAGAGAATGAATGAAGAACGATTGACGAAAAAAGTGTATAAGGCGAGTGTGAATGAAAGTGTTGGAAGGGGTAGACCTAGGCGGACATTTCTAGACCAAATTAGGGACGTCTTGAAAAAAGGCCAGGTTAAGAGTACCCTAAACCGTAGAGCATGTATGAAGGGAATAATGAAAGTGGACGAAGCGAAACAAGTATGTAAGGATCGTAGCAAGTGGAAAGAAGTGGTCTCTGCCTACCCCTACGGGAAAGAGGCGTGATTGTATGTATGTATGTATAAACCTAAAAGGATGTTTTACGGCGTCGTTTACCTACATAAATGACTTTCTAACTTTGTTTGTCAGTGATTATTTTTTTTTATATTTGTAATATTATTTTATTTCAGTTGACCTGGGCCGACTTTGTATTCGCCGGTATATACGACACCCTTAAAGTGATCATGCAGATGCCCGAACTCGATGAAAAGTATCCCAGCTTTAAGAAACTGAGAGACACCGTCATTTCGCTGCCCAAAGTGAAAGAATACTGCGCCGCGGCGCCTAAAACTGACTATTAGTTTGTAATCATTACGCCATAGGAACTGTTATTTTATATCTATATTATTATTACTTACTGCATAATCGACTATGTAATTAAGGTATTTTTATTAAATCTTTTGAAAACAAACTTTATTTTATTAATTGGATGTATGGTATAGGACCGTATAGAAAACGACAACAATTATTTTTTGTTATAAAATCAATGTGACCTTTGTTTAGGCCTTATCGGGACTTTAGAAATAAATCGAGTGGACTGTATTAACAATAGGTTTAATGCCGTAAAACCTCTAAACAGACATATTATTATAAATTGAAAAATAAAGTGCCCGTCTGCTACCGCGTCTCACAGCTGAGTAAGGAACGGAAACGGAGGCACTCGCGCTGCCGCTGAGTCAGCGACCGGGCCGCGCCCCCACGCGTACTCCATTCTGGCCCGAGGCGCGATGAGTTGCGTCAACACCTCTAGCTCCAGTACACGTTGGCCGAGCGCGCTTGGCGAGCGCGCTCGGCAGATTTTCGTGGTGCCGTTCACACGTTGGCGTGTTTCATTATGCATTGGTAGTTAGATGATGATGGACGTTAGGGCGATCGCAGCCGCGGCAATATACTTGTACAGCGCTTTCAAATTTTATTTAGATGTGCACCAGAGAAGAGTGATTAAAAAAAGATGGCGCAAAAGAAGATGGTGGATGCTGAGTATTCTATATGTATATACACTACACATACAACAATAATCCCAGTTTGTCCTTTTTAGGGTTCCGACCTCAAAAGGAAAAAAGAAACCCTTATAGGATCTATTGGCTGGCCCGTGCCCGCTTGGCTGGGCGTTTTTTTAAAATAAAAGATAGCCTAAAAGAAGCCCCTAAGCTACATTATCCCTGAGCAACATAAACTCAGAGATAATTTATAATAATATTCACCATCAGGTAGGTACTCTGAAATCGCAACTAAACATGTATTATTTAATACAGTTAGGCAAGTTTGGGGTTCCATATAACTGATTCATTGTCATAAGAATCAATGAACCTAAATATTTCCTCATTAGTCCATGTTCGCCATGTTCGTGAAACAATTTTATTAAGCCGACACTACAGTCTACTTCGACGCGTAACTTTGAACTGAACACTCAGCCAACGTGTGAACACTGTTTGCGGCTTGCGCCAAATTTCTTTGATTTGTGCACGGAAAACCGACACTATACGGCTTGTCGGCGAGTGTTGGCCGCAAACGCCAAATTAATATATTATGGCTCCAGTACACGTTGGCCGAGCGCGCTTGGCGAGCGCGCTCGGCAGATTTTCGTGGTGCCGTTCACACGTTGGCGTGTTTCATTCTGCATTGGTAGTTAGATGATGATGGACGTTAGGGCGATCGCGGCCGCGGCAATATACTTGTACAGCGCTTTCAAATTTTATTTAGATGTGCACCAGAGAAGAGTGATTAAAAAAAGATGGCGCAAAAGAAGATGGTGGATGCTGAGTATTCTATATGTATATACACTACACATACAACAATAATCCCAGTTTGTCCTTTTTAGGGTTCCGACCTCAAAAGGAAAATGAAACCCTTATAGGATCTATTGGCCCGTGCCCGCTTGGCTGGGCGTTTTTTCAAAATAAAAGATAGCCTAAAAGAAGCCCCTAAGCTACATTATCCCTGAGCAACATAAACTCAGAGATAATTTATAATAATATTCACCATCAGGTAGGTACTCTGAAATCGCAACTAAACATGTATTATTTAATACAGTTAGGCAAGTTTGGGGTTCCATATAACTGATTCATTGTGATAAGAATCAATGAACCTAAATATTTCCTCATTAGTCCATGTCGCCATGTTCGTGAAACAATTTTATTAAGCCGACACTACAGTCTACTTCGACGCGTAACTATGAACTGAACACTCGGCCAACGTGTGAACACTGTTTGCGGCTTGCGCCAAATTTCTTTGATTTGTGCACGGAAAACCGACACTATTCGGCTTGTCGGCGAGTGTTGGCCGCAAACGCCAAATATATACAAAACGGCCCAGTACACGTTGGCCGAGCACGCTCGCCAAACGCGCTCGGCCAACGTGTACTGGAGCCATTATACAAAACGGCCCAGTACACGTTGGCCGAGCACGCTCGCCAAGCGCGCTCGGCCAACGTGTAGGTACTGGAGTTATTACAGATGCGTTGTCGTGAATAGCTCGCATCCAGCAAAAAGGTTCTCTGCACTCACAATACGAAACACAGTATCATTAAGCTGCTATTGTACTCGTAGACTGGTATACAGTAATCTGTGTATTGTACGCTGGTAATTTGTGAGAGCGTGTTCCTTCCCCGATCTAGCCTACCCATTTGTGCTACAACCATAATTTAGCTGCAAGGTGGCTCTACCACTATAAACTACCACGTTTTATGGTAATTAAATGAATGGTGTAGGAACGCATCAAAAACTACAATAACTCACCAAAGATTCATCTTATCGGATGAATGGTATAAAAACATATAGAGGACAAACAAAACAAAACATTTATTTTTATATGTATCGAAGATTAGGCGCATGTTTGTCTAACCTACTTTATACATCAAATACCACTGATACAAACGATATGACGATAATATAGTATGCCCATACATATTAATATGATATGGATGAAGTAAACAAGATAATATATGGTGGACATTGAATATTCACCGTTAGGTCCAATAGGTCGATAATATACTCGTATATACGACTAATGTTGCGGAAAACCGGCATTCCCATCTATAATTTTAAAAATCAATTGCCTTACGTTAGTCTCGGTAGATGGCACTGTTCTCGAGATCCAGATATCAGCCGTGCGAAGCCGGAGAAGATAGATAGTGTTAATAAAAAGTTTGACCGAAAACCAACGTAGATTAACTTTTAAAAAAAAATTAAAGTGATAAACGAACCTACAGTCCACCTGACAGCAAATAACTACTGGTAACATGCCACACCTGCCAGTGACTTCCAACGATGAAGGCTACAGGTGCGTTTTCACCTCGGATGACTTACGTGGAATGGTTCACAGCTTGTAATTACGCCCGTTTTCTTTACCCCTCAGATCGGCACACAGCAGTGCACGCACCAGCAGGGCAGGAGACAATTTTATCCCCGGGGAAAAGAGAAAATGTCTATCCCCTCGCTTAGTTTTATCCGCCCTTCGAGCATGGGCACACCGGTGGGTATAATATCCACAGTAGATAAAATATAGACTTAGATATATTTTTTGTATGAATATAAACTTAAAACCACGTCCAATGAATTAGTATAAAATTGTCTCTTTCAAATGTCAATAATTTAAAATTAAAAATCTTGTACAGCCGACTTCAATATAAATTATTAAGAATAACTCAAAAACTATTGGTCTGACCTTGATCAAATTCATATGGGACCACACGAGAACTATCAGCTTTCATATAAAAAAAGGTACATCGAAATCGGTTCACCCAGTACAAAGTTATGAGGTAACACACATAAAAATAACATACAGTCGAATTGAGTACAGTCTCGTTTTTGGAAGTCGGCAGAAAAAGCATAATTTTTTATCTTTCATTTGGCTCCATGCTACGGACAGGGGATATATGTCTACTATATATATATATTATATTTATGTCAAACGGGGATATACTTCTCCCCGTTGCCGTGCTTTGGCATAGGGACAAAATAATTTTATCTCTTGTCAGTGGATATGATTAGGGGATAATTTTTTTGTCCCCAGCCCATGCTAGCCGTGCTGGAGTGCGACATAGGTAAGGGACTTCTAGATAGATAAGGAATCCTACCACCTAGTGACTCTTATGTAAGAGAAACATTAACTATTTTACAAAAGGCTTCGTTGGCCAATTTAAATTCACTGTTGTGACAACTAAAGAGTATGATATAATCATTATGAATTTATCTAAATTAACTAAAATCTTTTCCAATTGTGAAATTACAGTAGTACTTGTTGAGTCCCCGGCAACGTAGTGGAGTAGTAAGAGCCGTCTAGTTCCCTAGAGAACTGGACTTGGCGATCCTAATGGAAAGAGGGAGTCTGTGACAGTATGAACGTGTAAGTCCGAGGCTGCTATGGGTCCAAATGAGAGTAAACTTAAAAATGTCGTTTATAAATTATCTAGGTAGTCTAAGTAGCTGAAATTTTAGGATCTAATAACTGTACGTCTTTTATAGCGACTAAATCAACAAATTATAAGTCATCTGGTGAGCATGATTTAAACGAGTTTCCGTTTATTTTTGTTTATTTAAAACTTTTTTACTCTTCCTAATTTTTGCTAAGAAGTCTTTGCCTCTAACAGAAATCTATAAGTTTGTTTTAAAGTTGATTTAATTTAATATTATTGAATAAATCGGACACTTTGTGATAGCCTCCTAACGCCCTTTAAACTAGGACAAATCGAAACAGAGGTTAGTACAGCACACCTCGGGGAAATTCAGTTACTAAGTGAGTTACCAGTGATCACTGTGGACAGTTGGTCTCACTACCTTTACATGTACAAAAACAGAAAGTTAAAAAATTGTGCTTGTTCCTATAAATGAACATCGCTTAGAGAGATTTAGAAGTAGTATAGTAAAGAACTTGCCATTTCTTCCATACAAAAACAATACTATTTATTAGATCATTATTTAAACTAATAAGTCTTGAATTTAATAAAATATTTACTACTAAAACACTCTTTAAACAGTCGCAAATCGTTTAATGAGTTGGCGACAGTTGGAATCCATAGGAGTAGACAAAAGTTATATGACCAAAATTAAAGATCTTAATATAATCAGTGTTTCATTTAGATATAAAAATATTCCAAAATAATAAATAATAAAAGTGTGATCTACAGTCTAGTATCTACATTTAAAAAACAAAATTAAGAATGCTTATACGTTTTTACATTAATTTTTAAACGACTTGGAGTATAATCAACAGTGAAACTGTCATGATGAAACTGCACAACTCAAACTTTCAACTAAATTTTAACAATAATTTATCGAAATTAGATGAAGATGTTGAAACGGCTTTTGAACAATATTTTACCGTCATTCCGATCTTGTCTACAAAGTCACTCAGTTCCTCCCCTGCTGTCGCCGACTTATTACTCAAACAAAATTTAAATGTCAGTAAAAAAGGATTAGCATTTCATAAAATATTATCAGGTGATATTGTAAAATATTTCAAATCTATTGATATTAAGAAAACAGCTCTGTGAGGCATTTCCGTTAAAGTTATTGCGTCTATAATAAATGCGATCGCATCCCAACTTGCTATTATTTTCAGTGCTAGTATAGATTCTCTTTCCTGATTTAATGAAACATAGTAAAGTTATACCTTTATTTAAATCTAGCAGTACATTGGACCCCACTAATTTTAGACCTATTTCTGTATTGCTAACGCTCAACAAAATTTTTGAAATAAATATACATACATACATACATATAATCACGCCTCTTTCCCGTAGGGGTAGGCAGAGACCACTTCTTTCCACTTGCTACGATCCTTACATACTTGTTTCGCTTCGTCCACTTTCATTATTCCCTTCATACATGCTCTACGGTTTAGGGTACTCTTAACCTGGCCTTTTTTCAAGACGTCCCTAATAAATATTATGAATCAAATGTTATTTTTTTTTAATATAAATAAATTACTCCATAGCAATCAGTTTGGATTAACAAGGGATCGCTCGACATTTACAAGGGTTCGACGATTGTTGAGCTAATCAAACATATTTTCTGTACCTGGGAGAATTCGGATGATGATTTAGGTATATTTTGTGATTTTTCTAAGGCTTTCGGCTGTGTTAACCATGAGACATTAATCGAAAAGCTATATCATTATGGTGTAAAAAGCATGGCGCTTAAACTTTTTACGTCAGTTCTATCAGTCAGTTAAAGATATATTATTCCATCAGTTTACATTCAGTTTAAATTTTCAATATTATTTAATATTCTATGAGTCCTCAAAGAACCACCGTATCTTTTATTCGAAATCGGATACATGTATCCCTGAAATAATTAATTACAGAATAATCCTATGTAGGTGTTTTCATAATATTTTTTTCACTAAATACATTTACGAAACGACATATTGAATAAACTTTGTTTTTACAATTTTTTTAGTTAGTCTCCCGTGGCATGAAATCATGATGTCAAACGACAGGAATTTCAAAATAATTCAAAGTTAAATCCGGTTCTCACAACTCACTAAGCGAAACAGTAAATATTATGCTGCTATTTTACGTTGGTACTCTGTGAAAACGTGTTCCTTCCCCGGTCGAGCCTATACTTTTGTGTTATCGGCATAATACAGCTGCAGGCCGTACCACGTATAATGGATCTTTATTCATGTTCAATTTATATAATACCTATGTAAAACAAATCATCGTTTACCGTGCCCGTTCTTATATATATATATATATATTCATTTTTACCCAAAGATAAATGGCTTAATTATTATAAGTAATTTTAATAAATATTTATAATTGGGATAAGATTAAACTTGTGGGGAGGTGATTTGGTCTATTCACTATCAACTTCCAATTTGATAACTTATTTATTGTACCCAGTGATATTTTTTTTAAAAACTACGAACCGATTTTAATGCAAACTTAAACAGGCGACAACTTAATTATACAATCACTCGTCGAATAAATTTTATTCTTCTCGGTTTGGAGTCGATCGATATCTTGATAATGTTCTACTCATGAAACTCACTAACAGGTACGAACGCACACATACTCGTAGTTCTATTTAAAAACCAAATAAACCGGTTCTAGGGATCTCAAAACATAAAGATATTTTTGGAAACTCGAACTTTAAAAATCGTACTTATTATTATAACAAGTTCCAAACGGGAAGTTAAAAATAACTAGTACACCGAAATTATCATTAATGACTTAATTTGAATTTGGAACAGACGGACAGACAGAACGGAATAATAGGTTGTTACAACTAATTTTATGTCTAAATAATTACATTATAAAATTCATCCTATATTTTGCCACACTTAGGGTTGGAATTTCTCTATATTTATGTTGTACCACCCCGTGAATAACCCATCCAACAAAACAAGAATCATTCAAATCGGTTCACATTATACCGAAAAAATAGAAAAAAAAGAACACACAGTCGAATTGTGAACCTCCTTCCTACCTATTTTACTTGCTAAACAGATAAAGTGAAGACACGTTATACTCAAGTGTCCAATTTCACGAATCAATATTGACATGTGCCTATCGTTATATACGATAAGACAGTTCGTTATAATATCACACACAGATGTAGTCCATGTTTATCAGAAGTGCTTATATTATCTAACACAATTCGTGTAAGACTGCGTTGTCAATTGTCATATCAAGTCATAAGTAGTGTTGAAATCCGTCTAGATATGGCGGGACGGTCGCAGTTATTGAGCCGTGTCCTGGTAACGCCTATATTTGTCCCGTAAAAAAAATACAAAATAAAAAAGTTAAAGTAACAGCCTGTATACGTCCCACTGCTGGGCTAAGGCCTTCTCTCATTCCTGAGATGATTATAGGACAAGGAAATGACCACCGGGGAAATGCCTTCGAAATATTATTTTTCTTTTTTTTCAAACATGCAGGTTTCCTCACGGCGTTTTCCTTCACCGCCGATCACGTGGTGAATCAGCACTTAAAATTGCGGATTTTATCGCGTTTTGATACGGAAATGTAAAAAATATACTTTTTTTAATATACATCGTTTCACGGGGGTGGGGTTGGGGTTGGGGTGGTGTATGGGTTGGTTAGAACTGAGGTATTTGACGTCCTTGTGTCGTGTCAAATAAAACATGGGTTTGTAGGTCATTCCAAAAACAAATAATTAAAATGTAATCATCGATCGATAAAGTATAATAATCGATCAGACACTTTAAAATTCATGAAATGTGAATGATTCTAGATAGTTATTTAATGTACTGCATAAACTTTCGAGCATTGAACAAAATATTTTCTACATTGGTCTTAGGCCCTCAGTCATATACCAATTTTTTCCTATACATCGCAAATTGTCTGATATTATAAATGACACACAACGTCACAATGTAAGAAAGAAATAAAGAACATAAAATTTATTCATTGCTACAACTTGCTTTAATGTTTTGTTAACATATACTTTTATTGTTAACATGTAACATTAATATTACTAACAAAAAAATCCGGTCAAGTGCGAGTCAGACTCGCGCACCGAGGGTTCCGAACAAATCCGTAGGTATATAAGTTTAAAATTATTAAAAATATTATTATTATATGATGGAACTAAAAATGTATGCTTTTTGCAATTCTTCCTTTATCTGTGCTATAAAACGTTGCTTCGTACCAAATTTCAAGATTATGAGTTCACGGGAAGTACCCTGTAGGTATTGATTCCCTTGCGAATGTCGAAAATTTGCGGCATGAATGGCTGTATCTTTTGATTTCGTTGGCTAAGAAATTTAATTTTTTCACAGCTCTAAGGGACAGTAGACTTAAGTATTTGATATGAATTTCAGCTTGATACCTCCACGCGTTCCTGAGAAAAGGGTCTTGACAGACCGACAGACTGACAGACAGACGGACAACAAAGTGATCCTATAAGGGTTCCGTTTTTTCCTTTTGAGGTACGGAACCCTAAAAATGACAGTATAACATTGTATAAACTATTATTATATTTTTTTAGATTGTATAATTTTTCAGAACTGGAAGCTTAGACCTTCTTTTTCAGTTTTTCTGAGAAATGCCCTAAGCAACTTCAGTGCGTGTTGGAAAGTTTAAATTTAAAACTAATTTTCATCATCCAACTTAGTCTTTAGGGGTGACAACACATGGCACTTACCACCTCTGGCATGTGAGAGTATTTGTCACCTTTTCTTTCAAATGTCAGACCCAGGACACTTTTTTATAGGTAATAAAAATATTTGTTACTTTCGTGATTTGAGCCCCCGCAGCAAAATGTTTAGTCACAGCGCTACGGCGTGGTCTAAATACGCACATTAACGCAAAGTTATTGTCATTCATTTAGTCATTATGTGACAGTACATTATAATTATTAATAAATAATAATTAATTTCCATATAAAGTCGTCTAAAAATACATAGTTATGATATTTTAAACAATTAAAATGCATTGATAAGCATAAAGTTAAAATACATTCATTTGGAAAATTAAGTATTATAATAAAGTAAAGGCTTAACATTGTCTTTAAAAATTCATAAAATTTACGAAAACTGCTTAACAAGTCGATTATATTACACTAATAATGATAAATAACATTTAAAATATTTATATTATAATTGGGAAATTGGTCAAAAAATTTCTAAGTTATTGAGCGTGTTCTTGTAAAGCTTGAGTGAGTTAATGTAATGATAACTTTTCTAAGGGAGTTGCCGGAGACACATACCTGCAGTCATACATATTATATGTATATTAGATGTCAGATGGTTGACTACCAAAGTACTGTTGCACAATGTATAGTCCTTTATTAAGGACTTATGATAGTAAGGTACTTCAATATAAATAAAATGAGAACATAATCAATGTAGTAGAAGTCAATTAAATACGCATTATTATAAAGGGTAACTCAAAAACTACTAATCATGAGAAGCAATAGCTTTCAAATTAAAAAAAAATCATCAAAATCTAGAAAAAAGTTCTGAGGTAACACACTTAAAAACACTCGAATTGAGTACCTTTTCCATTTTTGCACGTTTTCACAAAACAGTACTTTTGGACGTTTTAGACGTGTATTAAATCGGTTGACAAAACGAAGACTCGCACGCGATTGGAACTCTTTTTACGTTTTGGAACTCTTTTGGCTCGGACACTTTTAAGCGCGGACCCGAAATCCATTTAGTAGTAGGTGAATGGTTTAACACTTAGATATATCGTAGTGATCTTTTACAGAAAAATGCCGAAGGTAACATTGACCTACTTCAACGTGAAGGGGCTCGGTGAAGGCATCCGCATGCTTCTGGCGTACGGAGATCAGGAGTTCGAAGACAAACGAATCACCAAAGACGAATGGCCTGCCTTAAAACCAAGTTGGTACCAACATATCATAACTTTGTAGCGGATCCACAAAGCACACACATACGGTGTGCGGATTGTAATGTGGACAAAAGTCCATTCGGTACAAGCAAGTCAGTTGTTCATAATTCTGTACGTAAAGTGGTCTACAGTAGTTTACAATCTCTATGAAAATTGCGAACGAAAATATTAATTAAATGCAATTTAACCCGTAATTTTTATTTATTTAAAATTATTAATTCGTTATTCTCTCTTAATATACTGAAATAGTTGTTTATTTCTTAAATGACTATAATAATAATTTAAAAAAAAACCAAAACTAGAAACTTAAATATCATATAGTAAATGACTATTAATATTATTAAATTTTACTTATCCTTTATAACATCCTGTTTGTAATGCCTGAAAAAGGTCATTAGGTTGAGAGTACATAATTTATATTTATATATTTAAAATTTCGCCTCAGATCTTTTGATTTGAAAGAATTTATGGCCAGCGTTTATCCTCTAAGCTAGTCAGTAATAGGAAATTCATCTTATAATTTTATTTTGTGCAGAAACTCCATTCGGTCAGCTACCAGTTCTGGAGATCGATGGCAAGCAGTACGCACAATGCCTGGCCATCTGCCGCTACCTCGGCCACAAGTATGGTCTCGCTGGCGCCGACATTGAAGAGGACTTCCTCATCGATCAAAACATTGACTTCTTCACTGACATCCGTCTAAGTAAGTACGTTTTAGCTGTGGTTGTTAAGGAACTGCTATTTTTGCGTTAAAGCTATAAATCGTACTGCTAGGCACAGGCCTACCCTCATTTGTAAGAGGGTTTTTTGATATGGTAGAGATAGTCGCGCTGCCGCAATGCATGTTGGCGGGCGGTGTATGGCCTCATTTTTTTAACTTCTCAGACACCAGTTTTCTTCACAAATTCATCGCCGCGTACGCGGAATTAATACAGCACTTACAAGTACAATTAAAATTTAATTAATGGTGGAGTTTAATTTAATTAAAAATATAGTTCAAGAGTTTTTTTTTTATGGGATAAGAGTGACAAACGAGCACACAGTCCACCTGATGGTAAGTGGTTGCTGCGGCCCATAGACATCTACATCTATCCTCTATTACAAATCAAAATGTAGATGCGTTGTCAACCGTAAGGACTAAGATGGAATGCCTCATTCCAGTAAAAAGGGCTTTCTGCACAAAGTTTCATCTTCATCATCACCAGCCTGCGGCAGTCCACTGCTATACATAGGCCTCTCCAAAGGCGAGGAATTTAGTCCGATCTTTGGCTTCACGCATCAAGTGTTGCGTATTTGGGACTTAACCATGACTATTAAGGACAAACGTGGGATATGCGTGATTACTTCTTCTTCTTCTTATATTTCATCAAATACAAGGTATAAATATAAACCAGAGAAAAAAACCGATATGTTTAATCAATTTATCGAGGCAATTTGCAATTTGCTATAATTTAACAATGCGTTTGCTATTGTTAAATACAATTAAGGTCGATTTCCCGCTTAATGGTGGATGTCCTGAAGAACCTTGCAGGAAAAACATAGGTGGCACAGCCATAGAACATCGTGACTTGAAGGGAAACCTATTGTAACAAGGGAATTATCGTTAGCTGCAATACAGCAAATAAAATAAAGTATTTATTTTAGAGGCAGCAGGAGCACATTATGAACAAGACGAAAAAGTTAAAGCAAAGAAGCAAGAGGACCTCGTCAAAAACCAGTATCCGATCCTACTCGAAAAACTGAACAAGATAATCGAAGAGAACAACGGACACTTAGCGGCTGGAAAGGTACGTTCAATATAAATACGTAAAAAAATAAAGTAGCAATTTTTTATAGAATAAGGCTGACAAACAAGCACACGGTCCACCTGAGGATAAGTGGATGCTGTGGCTGATGCATAGACATCTACATTTATCCTCGATTAAGAATCAAAATGCAGCTATGCGACCACTTACCATCAGATGGACTGTGTGCTCGTTTGTCACCCTATCCTATAAAAAAATATATGCAAACCAAGATATACAGATGGTGGGACTTCTTTTCTACCTAGTTTTCTGGGTAGGTACTATCCTCGTACTTACTTTCTGCCATTGAGTTATATGTACCACGTACTAGAGAAGCTATTCCGAACAATAATTGTGCGCTACTCTATGTCTTCGCGCATGCGCGGGAGATAGTAGAGTCGCGCATGAGCGAAGACTTTAATTTGATATAAAATAAGATATTAATATAAAATGAATATAAGAATTTAATATAAAATACTCTTATTTTAATCTAAACAAACATTTCTAAATAAAATGTAATAATAACTATCTTATGGAATTCACAAATCTTCAATTTACGCAATATTTAGTTTAGTGTACGGATTGCAGTACAGTTGAGTTGAACATAGTCAATGTTCGGAATGCGAAATCTAGTGCGTAGTATACAATATGTAACAAAAACCCTGTGCTTCCCGTTAGGTACGTTATCAGGATCATTATTCAAACGTATAGAAATAACTTTTTTTTAAAAACTCAATATTTTTTTTATTTTATTTTAAAAAAATAATTGTATGCAAATTGTATGTGGTTTTATTACTTCTGCATTGTCTGGGGAGTAAGAGGATTGTCAAAGACCGGGCTTTACTTAGCTTTAGCATCGGCTAGTGTCAGTTAGAAGTAATAAAACCACATAAAATTAAAATATTTTTTTTAATAAAATTAAAAAAAATTGTGGTTGAGTTTTTAATTAACGTTATTTCTATAGGTTTGAATACTAGTACTGATAACGTACTTAACGGGAACCGCAGGGTTTTTGTTACATGTATATCGATGCTTTCTGCAAATAGCAGTTCTTGCACTACCGTGGTCTGGTCCGAATGGTATAACGATCAAGTATATTAACAAGCTGTGAGGTATTACATCTTAGTCCTCAGAGGCGACAACGCACTTTTTTGTTTCCCTCTGTCGCCTCTTACGACACCCACGGGATGATATGGGGTAGTGGATATTCTTACACCGCGTTCACGGTCATATGCACCATGATAAACCTAAACCTCGTTTCTCGCGGGGGCGAAAAGCGGCCCACGGAGAGCCGCTTCGCTACGTTGAATGTAAGAGGAGGAATGGATGGTAAGGTAGATGAAGTATGTCAGATGATGGATGAACGTTGCCTTGATATTCTGTGCGTGAACGAAACCAAGAGGAAAGGATGTGACACCACGGTTCATGGCCCCTACACGGCATACTGGTCGGGAGTCCCCCAAACCAACCGAGGCTGTCAGGGAGTTGGTGTGATTCTTTCATCTCGAATGGTTGAATGTGTGATGGAGCATGAATCTGTAAGCCCAAGACTCCTCTGGATTAGGTTAAAAGTCGGACTCACTCGCTTATTTATCCTTGGGGTCTATGCACCGACGGATCTGCGTGGAGGTGGGTCACTAAAATCACAACAAGAGAGAGAGGAATTTTGGGATAGCATGAGAGAGGTCTTGAATAAATGCGGAGAAAATGAACGGATCGTGATGTTAGGGGACTTTAATGGATGGGTTGGAGTAAAGCGGGATGGGTATGAAGGAGTTCTGGGTATGTTTGGGGACGAGAGAATGAATGACAATGGGAGAAGCCTGCTTGAAATATGCTTGGAATGGAATCTGTGCGTGGCCAACACAATGTTTGACCACAAAAAGATCCATTTGTATACAAGAGATGAGGGTGAGTCTAGAAGTATGATTGATTTTGTAATTGTGGATGAAAGACTGAGGAAGAAAGTGCTAGACACTCGGGCATACCGCGGTGTAGGCCTCGACACAGACCACTTCCTGGTCATAGCCCGAATGCGTGGCCTCTTTAAACGGTGGCGACACCGAGGGGCTGAGCCTACGAGTGTTTTGGACAGAGTAAAAGTGGAAAATCTACAAGAAAAAGAAAAGAAAGACGAGTATGTAGAGAAACTGAAAGAAAGTTTTAAAGGGATAGAAGAGATAGGAGAGATTGAAGATTTGTGGGAGACATTTAAGAAAGGGGTTGTAAATGTTGCGATTGAGGTATGCGGGATAGGTAAAAGAAGGAAAGGGAGAAAGAATGATAACGTGTGGATGGATAAAGATGTACAAAGGGTTGTGCAAGAAAAGAAGAAAGCGTGGTTGGATTGGTTAGCAACAAAAGCTAACCAAAAAGTTCAAAAGGCAATGGATGACGAGATAAAGGAAGCAAGAACGAAGTATAAAAGATTGAAAACAGCAGCGAAAGAAATTGTGTCTAGAAAGAAAGAAGAACGAAAAGATGATTTCGATAGGAGGCTCACTGAAGATTTCCAGTCAAACATTAAGTTTTTCTGGAAAACCATCAAAACAGCCAGAGGAAAAACTTCTACTTCGGAGCTGAGTACAATCAGGAATCAAGATGGGAGCATTATAAAAGGAGAAGAATGTGTGTTAAAGAGATGGAAAGAGTATTTTGAAAGTTTGTTTGAAAGAGAGGAAGTGCAGGTACAGCATCTGCCACCTTCCACGGAAACTAATATAAATGTTGATGAAAATGAGATAAGCATGGATGAAATAGTGAAAGCGTTGAAAAGTATGAGATTAGGTAAGGCTGCAGGGTATGACAGGATTACCGTCGAGATGCTAAGGGCTGGACAGGGCCTGGTGGCTAGTCAGCTGTACCGCCTTTTCAATCTGTGCTGGCGAAATGGGCAAGTACCGGGAGACTGGTGCAAAGCCGTAATCGTGCCATTGTATAAGGGAAAAGGGTCACGGCAGGACTGCATAAATTACCGTGGTATAAGCCTTCTTAGCGTTGTCGGTAAATTGTATGCGAAAGTGTTGATTGAAAGGGTTGTGAATGAAACAGACGGGAAAGTATGGGATGCACAAGCGGGATTTAGAAAGGGAATGGGATGTACGGATCAGGTCTTTTCCTTGCGGTGCATAGCCGAAAAGTGTTTGGCTAAAAACAAGAAAGTCTACTGCGCCTTCGTAGATCTAGAAAAGGCCTATGATAGAGTGGTGAGGAATGAATTGTGGTCAGCACTGTCCATGAACGGTGTGAGCAGTATCCTCATACGAGCATTGCAATCTCTTTATAGGGATTCTAGTGCTTGTGTAAGGATAAACGGGGCATACACTGAATGGTTTAATATCGAAAAAGGTGTTAGACAGGGATGTGTAGCGTCACCGTGGCTGTTTAATCTGTTCATGGACAATTGTTTGACAGATTTAAAAGAGAATGAAAGTGGGTTGAGAATGAATGAGTTACTCGTCAAATGTTTTCTCTATGCTGATGACCAAGTATTACTTGCGTCTTCGGCCGAGGAATTGCAGGAGATGGTAACTGCTATGAGTGAAGCTTTTGTTAGAAAGGGAATGAAGATGAATGTAAGGAAGACGAAAGTGATGGTGTTTGAAAAAGATGAAGCAGTGACAGACTGCAATATCGTGATTGAAGATGAACAAATTGAACAGGTGAAAGAGTTTGTGTATCTGGGGTCAAAGTTTACAAGAGATGGAAAGTGTGAGAGTGATATCGAAAGAAGAGTGAATGCAGGAAACATGGTGAATGGAGCTTTGCACTCCTTTATGAGCAGTCGGAAGGTGTCTAACAAGGCTCGTTTGGCTGTGCATGAGGGGGTGTTGGTTCCGACACTCATGTACGGAAGTGAAAGTTGGGTATGGCAGAAGAAACATGAAAGCAGAATAAATGCAGTTGAGATGAGAGCATTAAGAAGTATGATAGGAGTTAAACTGAGTGACAGGATAAGAAATAGTGAGATAAGGAAACGTTGTGGTCTGAAAGAAGATGTAGTGACAAAAATTGAGAAAGGTATGCTGAGATGGTTTGGCCACGTCGAGAGAATGAATGAAGAACGATTGACGAAAAAAGTGTATAAGGCGAGTGTGAATGAAAGTGTTGGAAGGGGTAGACCTAGGCGGACATTTCTAGACCAAATTAGGGACGTCTTGAAAAAAGGCCAGGTTAAGAGTACCCTAAACCGTAGAGCATGTATGAAGGGAATAATGAAAGTGGACGAAGCGAAACAAGTATGTAAGGATCGTAGCAAGTGGAAAGAAGTGGTCTCTGCCTACCCCTACGGGAAAGAGGCGTGATTGTATGTATGTATGTATAAACCTAAAAGGATGTTTTACGGCGTCGTTTACCTACATAAATGACTTTCTAACTTTGTTTGTCAGTGATTATTTTTTTTATATTTGTAATATTATTTTATTTCAGTTGACCTGGGCCGACTTTGTATTCGCCGGTATATACGACACCCTTAAAGTGATCATGCAGATGCCCGAACTCGATGAAAAGTATCCCAGCTTTAAGAAACTGAGAGACACCGTCATTTCGCTGCCCAAAGTGAAAGAATACTGCGCCGCGGCGCCTAAAACTGACTATTAGTTTGTAATCATTACGCCATAGGAACTGTTATTTTATATCTATATTATTATTACTTACTGCATAATCGACTATGTAATTAAGGTATTTTTATTAAATCTTTTGAAAACAAACTTTATTTTATTAATTGGATGTATGGTATAGGACCGTATAGAAAACGACAACAATTATTTTTTGTTATAAAATCAATGTGACCTTTGTTTAGGCCTTATCGGGACTTTAGAAATAAATCGAGTGGACTGTATTAACAATAGGTTTAATGCCGTAAAACCTCTAAACAGACATATTATTATAAATTGAAAAATAAAGTGCCCGTCTGCTACCGCGTCTCACAGCTGAGTAAGGAACGGAAACGGAGGCACTCGCGCTGCCGCTGAGTCAGCGACCGGGCCGCACCCCCACGCGTACTCCATTCTGGCCCGAGGCGCGATGAGTTGCGTCAACACCTCTAGCTCCAGTACACGTTGGCCGAGCGCGCTTGGCGAGCGCGCTCGGCAGATTTTCGTGGTGCCGTTCACACGTTGGCGTGTTTCATTATGCATTGGTAGTTAGATGATGATGGACGTTAGGGCGATCGCAGCCGCGGCAATATACTTGTACAGTGCTTTCAAATTTTATTTAGATGTGCACCAGAGAAGAGTGATTAAAAAAAGATGGCGCAAAAGAAGATGGTGGATGCTGAGTATTCTATATGTATATACACTACACATACAACAATAATCCCAGTTTGTCCTTTTTAGGGTTCCGACCTCAAAAGGAAAAAAGAAACCCTTATAGGATCTATTGGCTGGCCCGTGCCCGCTTGGCTGGGCGTTTTTTTAAAATAAAAGATAGCCTAAAAGAAGCCCCTAAGCTACATTATCCCTGAGCAACATAAACTCAGAGATAATTTATAATAATATTCACCATCAGGTAGGTACTCTGAAATCGCAACTAAACATGTATTATTTAATACAGTTAGGCAAGTTTGGGGTTCCATATAACTGATTCATTGTGATAAGAATCAATGAACCTAAATATTTCCTCATTAGTCCATGTTCGCCATGTTCGTGAAACAATTTTATTAAGCCGACACTACAGTCTACTTCGACGCGTAACTTTGAACTGAACACTCAGCCAACGTGTGAACACTGTTTGCGGCTTGCGCCAAATTTCTTTGATTTGTGCACGGAAAACCGACACTATACGGCTTGTCGGCGAGTGTTGGCCGCAAACGCCAAATTAATATATTATGGCTCCAGTACACGTTGGCCGAGCGCGCTTGGCGAGCGCGCTCGGCAGATTTTCGTGGTGCCGTTCACACGTTGGCGTGTTTCATTCTGCATTGGTAGTTAGATGATGATGGACGTTAGGGCGATCGCGGCCGCGGCAATATACTTGTACAGCGCTTTCAAATTTTATTTAGATGTGCACCAGAGAAGAGTGATTAAAAAAAGATGGCGCAAAAGAAGATGGTGGATGCTGAGTATTCTATATGTATATACACTACACATACAACAATAATCCCAGTTTGTCCTTTTTAGGGTTCCGACCTCAAAAGGAAAATGAAACCCTTATAGGATCTATTGGCCCGTGCCCGCTTGGCTGGGCGTTTTTTCAAAATAAAAGATAGCCTAAAAGAAGCCCCTAAGCTACATTATCCCTGAGCAACATAAACTCAGAGATAATTTATAATAATATTCACCATCAGGTAGGTACTCTGAAATCGCAACTAAACATGTATTATTTAATACAGTTAGGCAAGTTTGGGGTTCCATATAACTGATTCATTGTGATAAGAATCAATGAACCTAAATATTTCCTCATTAGTCCATGTCGCCATGTTCGTGAAACAATTTTATTAAGCCGACACTACAGTCTACTTCGACGCGTAACTATGAACTGAACACTCGGCCAACGTGTGAACACTGTTTGCGGCTTGCGCCAAATTTCTTTGATTTGTGCACGGAAAACCGACACTATTCGGCTTGTCGGCGAGTGTTGGCCGCAAACGCCAAATATATACAAAACGGCCCAGTACACGTTGGCCGAGCACGCTCGCCAAACGCGCTCGGCCAACGTGTACTGGAGCCATTATACAAAACGGCCCAGTACACGTTGGCCGAGCACGCTCGCCAAGCGCGCTCGGCCAACGTGTAGGTACTGGAGTTATTACAGATGCGTTGTCGTGAATAGCTCGCATCCAGCAAAAAGGTTCTCTGCACTCACAATACGAAACACAGTATCATTAAGCTGCTATTGTACTCGTAGACTGGTATACAGTAATCTGTGTATTGTACGCTGGTAATTTGTGAGAGCGTGTTCCTTCCCCGATCTAGCCTACCCATTTGTGCTACAACCATAATTTAGCTGCAAGGTGGCTCTACCACTATAAACTACCACGTTTTATGGTAATTAAATGAATGGTGTAGGAACGCATCAAAAACTACAATAACTCACCAAAGATTCATCTTATCGGATGAATGGTATAAAAACATATAGAGGACAAACAAAACAAAACATTTATTTTTATATGTATCGAAGATTAGGCGCATGTTTGTCTAACCTACTTTATACATCAAATACCACTGATACAAACGATATGACGATAATATAGTATGCCCATACATATTAATATGATATGGATGAAGTAAACAAGATAATATATGGTGGACATTGAATATTCACCGTTAGGTCCAATAGGTCGATAATATACTCGTATATACGACTAATGTTGCGGAAAACCGGCATTCCCATCTATAATTTTAAAAATCAATTGCCTTACGTTAGTCTCGGTAGATGGCACTGTTCTCGAGATCCAGATATCAGCCGTGCGAAGCCGGAGAAGATAGATAGTGTTAATAAAAAGTTTGACCGAAAACCAACGTAGATTAACTTTTAAAAAAAAATTAAAGTGATAAACGAACCTACAGTCCACCTGACAGCAAATAACTACTGGTAACATGCCACACCTGCCAGTGACTTCCAACGATGAAGGCTACAGGTGCGTTTTCACCTCGGATGACTTACGTGGAATGGTTCACAGCTTGTAATTACGCCCGTTTTCTTTACCCCTCAGATCGGCACACAGCAGTGCACGCACCAGCAGGGCAGGAGACAATTTTATCCCCGGGGAAAAGAGAAAATGTCTATCCCCTCGCTTAGTTTTATCCGCCCTTCGAGCATGGGCACACCGGTGGGTATAATATCCACAGTAGATAAAATATAGACTTAGATATATTTTTTGTATGAATATAAACTTAAAACCACGTCCAATGAATTAGTATAAAATTGTCTCTTTCAAATGTCAATAATTTAAAATTAAAAATCTTGTACAGCCGACTTCAATATAAATTATTAAGAATAACTCAAAAACTATTCGTCTGACCTTGATCAAATTCATATGGGACCACACGAGAACTATCAGCTTTCATATAAAAAAAGGTACATCGAAATCGGTTCACCCAGTACAAAGTTATGAGGTAACACACATAAAAATAACATACAGTCGAATTGAGTACAGTCTCGTTTTTGGAAGTCGGCAGAAAAAGCATAATTTTTTATCTTTCATTTGGCTCCATGCTACGGACAGGGGATATATGTCTACTATATATATATATTATATTTATGTCAAACGGGGATATACTTCTCCCCGTTGCCGTGCTTTGGCATAGGGACAAAATAATTTTATCTCTTGTCAGTGGATATGATTAGGGGATAATTTTTTTGTCCCCAGCCCATGCTAGCCGTGCTGGAGTGCGACATAGGTAAGGGACTTCTAGATAGATAAGGAATCCTACCACCTAGTGACTCTTATGTAAGAGAAACATTAACTATTTTACAAAAGGCTTCGTTGGCCAATTTAAATTCACTGTTGTGACAACTAAAGAGTATGATATAATCATTATGAATTTATCTAAATTAACTAAAATCTTTTCCAATTGTGAAATTACAGTAGTACTTGTTGAGTCCCCGGCAACGTAGTGGAGTAGTAAGAGCCGTCTAGTTCCCTAGAGAACTGGACTTGGCGATCCTAATGGAAAGAGGGAGTCTGTGACAGTATGAACGTGTAAGTCCGAGGCTGCTATGGGTCCAAATGAGAGTAAACTTAAAAATGTCGTTTATAAATTATCTAGGTAGTCTAAGTAGCTGAAATTTTAGGATCTAATAACTGTACGTCTTTTATAGCGACTAAATCAACAAATTATAAGTCATCTGGTGAGCATGATTTAAACGAGTTTCCGTTTATTTTTGTTTATTTAAAACTTTTTTACTCTTCCTAATTTTTGCTAAGAAGTCTTTGCCTCTAACAGAAATCTATAAGTTTGTTTTAAAGTTGATTTAATTTAATATTATTGAATAAATCGGACACTTTGTGATAGCCTCCTAACGCCCTTTAAACTAGGACAAATCGAAACAGAGGTTAGTACAGCACACCTCGGGGAAATTCAGTTACTAAGTGAGTTACCAGTGATCACTGTGGACAGTTGGTCTCACTACCTTTACATGTACAAAAACAGAAAGTTAAAAAATTGTGCTTGTTCCTATAAATGAACATCGCTTAGAGAGATTTAGAAGTAGTATAGTAAAGAACTTGCCATTTCTTCCATACAAAAACAATACTATTTATTAGATCATTATTTAAACTAATAAGTCTTGAATTTAATAAAATATTTACTACTAAAACACTCTTTAAACAGTCGCAAATCGTTTAATGAGTTGGCGACAGTTGGAATCCATAGGAGTAGACAAAAGTTATATGACCAAAATTAAAGATCTTAATATAATCAGTGTTTCATTTAGATATAAAAATATTCCAAAATAATAAATAATAAAAGTGTGATCTACAGTCTAGTATCTACATTTAAAAAACAAAATTAAGAATGCTTATACGTTTTTACATTAATTTTTAAACGACTTGGAGTATAATCAACAGTGAAACTGTCATGATGAAACTGCACAACTCAAACTTTCAACTAAATTTTAACAATAATTTATCGAAATTAGATGAAGATGTTGAAACGGCTTTTGAACAATATTTTACCGTCATTCCGATCTTGTCTACAAAGTCACTCAGTTCCTCCCCTGCTGTCGCCGACTTATTACTCAAACAAAATTTAAATGTCAGTAAAAAAGGATTAGCATTTCATAAAATATTATCAGGTGATATTGTAAAATATTTCAAATCTATTGATATTAAGAAAACAGCTCTGTGAGGCATTTCCGTTAAAGTTATTGCGTCTATAATAAATGCGATCGCATCCCAACTTGCTATTATTTTCAGTGCTAGTATAGATTCTCTTTCCTGATTTAATGAAACATAGTAAAGTTATACCTTTATTTAAATCTAGCAGTACATTGGACCCCACTAATTTTAGACCTATTTCTGTATTGCTAACGCTCAACAAAATTTTTGAAATAAATATACATACATACATACATATAATCACGCCTCTTTCCCGTAGGGGTAGGCAGAGACCACTTCTTTCCACTTGCTACGATCCGTACATACTTGTTTCGCTTCGTCCACTTTCATTATTCCCTTCATACATGCTCTACGGTTTAGGGTACTCTTAACCTGGCCTTTTTTCAAGACGTCCCTAATAAATATTATGAATCAAATGTTATTTTTTTTAATATAAATAAATTACTCCATAGCAATCAGTTTGGATTAACAAGGGATCGCTCGACATTTACAAGGGTTCGACGATTGTTGAGCTAATCAAACATATTTTCTGTACCTGGGAGAATTCGGATGATGATTTAGGTATATTTTGTGATTTTTCTAAGGCTTTCGGCTGTGTTAACCATGAGACATTAATCGAAAAGCTATATCATTATGGTGTAAAAAGCATGGCGCTTAAACTTTTTACGTCAGTTCTATCAGTCAGTTAAAGATATATTATTCCATCAGTTTACATTCAGTTTAAATTTTCAATATTATTTAATATTCTATGAGTCCTCAAAGAACCACCGTATCTTTTATTCGAAATCGGATACATGTATCCCTGAAATAATTAATTACAGAATAATCCTATGTAGGTGTTTTCATAATATTTTTTTCACTAAATACATTTACGAAACGACATATTGAATAAACTTTGTTTTTACAATTTTTTTAGTTAGTCTCCCGTGGCATGAAATCATGATGTCAAACGACAGGAATTTCAAAATAATTCAAAGTTAAATCCGGTTCTCACAACTCACTAAGCGAAACAGTAAATATTATGCTGCTATTTTACGTTGGTACTCTGTGAAAACGTGTTCCTTCCCCGGTCGAGCCTATACTTTTGTGTTATCGGCATAATACAGCTGCAGGCCGTACCACGTATAATGGATCTTTATTCATGTTCAATTTATATAATACCTATGTAAAACAAATCATCGTTTACCGTGCCCGTTCTTATATATATATATATATATATTCATTTTTACCCAAAGATAAATGGCTTAATTATTATAAGTAATTTTAATAAATATTTATAATTGGGATAAGATTAAACTTGTGGGGAGGTGATTTGGTCTATTCACTATCAACTTCCAATTTGATAACTTATTTATTGTACCCAGTGATATTTTTTTTAAAAACTACGAACCGATTTTAATGCAAACTTAAACAGGCGACAACTTAATTATACAATCACTCGTCGAATAAATTTTATTCTTCTCGGTTTGGAGTCGATCGATATCTTGATAATGTTCTACTCATGAAACTCACTAACAGGTACGAACGCACACATACTCGTAGTTCTATTTAAAAACCAAATAAACCGGTTCTAGGGATCTCAAAACATAAAGATATTTTTGGAAACTCGAACTTTAAAAATCGTACTTATTATTATAACAAGTTCCAAACGGGAAGTTAAAAATAACTAGTACACCGAAATTATCATTAATGACTTAATTTGAATTTGGAACAGACGGACAGACAGAACGGAATTTGGTTTTAACGGAATAGTTGTAACGGTTGTTACAACTAATTTTATGTCTAAATAATTACATTATAAAATTCATCCTATATTTTGCCACACTTAGGGTTGGAATTTCTCTATATTTATGTTGTACCACCCCGTGAATAACCCATCCAACAAAACAAGAATCATTCAAATCGGTTCACATTATACCGAAAAAATAGAAAAAAAAGAACACACAGTCGAATTGTGAACCTCCTTCCTACCTATTTTACTTGCTAAACAGATAAAGTGAAGACACGTTATACTCAAGTGTCCAATTTCACGAATCAATATTGACATGTGCCTATCGTTATATACGATAAGACAGTTCGTTATAATATCACACACAGATGTAGTCCATGTTTATCAGAAGTGCTTATATTATCTAACACAATTCGTGTAAGACTGCGTTGTCAATTGTCATATCAAGTCATAAGTAGTGTTGAAATCCGTCTAGATATGGCGGGACGGTCGCAGTTATTGAGCCGTGTCCTGGTAACGCCTATATTTGTCCCGTAAAAAAAATACAAAATAAAAAAGTTAAAGTAACAGCCTGTATACGTCCCACTGCTGGGCTAAGGCCTTCTCTCATTCCTGAGATGATTATAGGACAAGGAAATGACCACCGGGGAAATGCCTTCGAAATATTATTTTTCTTTTTTTTCAAACATGCAGGTTTCCTCACGGCGTTTTCCTTCACCGCCGATCACGTGGTGAATCAGCACTTAAAATTGCGGATTTTATCGCGTTTTGATACGGAAATGTAAAAAATATACTTTTTTTAATATACATCGTTTCACGGGGGTGGGGTTGGGGTTGGGGTGGTGTATGGGTTGGTTAGAACTGAGGTATTTGACGTCCTTGTGTCGTGTCAAATAAAACATGGGTTTGTAGGTCATTCCAAAAACAAATAATTAAAATGTAATCATCGATCGATAAAGTATAATAATCGATCAGACACTTTAAAATTCATGAAATGTGAATGATTCTAGATAGTTATTTAATGTACTGCATAAACTTTCGAGCATTGAACAAAATATTTTCTACATTGGTCTTAGGCCCTCAGTCATATACCAATTTTTTCCTATACATCGCAAATTGTCTGATATTATAAATGACACACAACGTCACAATGTAAGAAAGAAATAAAGAACATAAAATTTATTCATTGCTACAACTTGCTTTAATGTTTTGTTAACATATACTTTTATTGTTAACATGTAACATTAATATTACTAACAAAAAAATCCGGTCAAGTGCGAGTCAGACTCGCGCACCGAGGGTTCCGAACAAATCCGTAGGTATATAAGTTTAAAATTATTAAAAATATTATTATTATATGATGGAACTAAAAATGTATGCTTTTTGCAATTCTTCCTTTATCTGTGCTATAAAACGTTGCTTCGTACCAAATTTCAAGATTATGAGTTCACGGGAAGTACCCTGTAGGTATTGATTCCCTTGCGAATGTCGAAAATTTGCGGCATGAATGGCTGTATCTTTTGATTTCGTTGGCTAAGAAATTTAATTTTTTCACAGCTCTAAGGGACAGTAGACTTAAGTATTTGATATGAATTTCAGCTTGATACCTCCACGCGTTCCTGAGAAAAGGGTCTTGACAGACCGACAGACTGACAGACAGACGGACAACAAAGTGATCCTATAAGGGTTCCGTTTTTTCCTTTTGAGGTACGGAACCCTAAAAATGACAGTATAACATTGTATAAACTTATATTATATTTTTTTAGATTGTATAATTTTTCAGAACTGGAAGCTTAGACCTTCTTTTTCAGTTTTTCTGAGAAATGCCCTAAGCAACTTCAGTGCGTGTTGGAAAGTTTAAATTTAAAACTAATTTTCATCATCCAACTTAGTCTTTAGGGGTGACAACACATGGCACTTACCACCTCTGGCATGTGAGAGTATTTGTCACCTTTACTTTCAAATGTCAGACCCAGGACACTTTTTTATAGGTAATAAAAATATTTGTTACTTTCGTGATTTGAGCCCCCGCAGCAAAATGTTTAGTCACAGCGCTACGGCGTGGTCTAAATACGCACATTAACGCAAAGTTATTGTCATTCATTTAGTCATTATGTGACAGTACATTATAATTATTAATAAATAATAATTAATTTCCATATAAAGTCGTCTAAAAATACATAGTTATGATATTTTAAACAATTAAAATGCATTGATAAGCATAAAGTTAAAATACATTCATTTGGAAAATTAAGTATTATAATAAAGTAAAGGCTTAACATTGTCTTTAAAAATTCATAAAATTTACGAAAACTGCTTAACAAGTCGATTATATTACACTAATAATGATAAATAACATTTAAAATATTTATATTATAATTGGGAAATTGGTCAAAAAATTTCTAAGTTATTGAGCGTGTTCTTGTAAAGCTTGAGTGAGTTAATGTAATGATAACTTTTCTAAGGGAGTTGCCGGAGACACATACCTGCAGTCATACATATTATATGTATATTAGATGTCAGATGGTTGACTACCAAAGTACTGTTGCACAATGTATAGTCCTTTATTAAGGACTTATGATAGTAAGGTACTTCAATATAAATAAAATGAGAACATAATCAATGTAGTAGAAGTCAATTAAATACGCATTATTATAAAGGGTAACTCAAAAACTACTAATCATGAGAAGCAATAGCTTTCAAATTAAAAAAAAATCATCAAAATCTAGAAAAAAGTTCTGAGGTAACACACTTAAAAACACTCGAATTGAGTACCTTTTCCATTTTTGCACGTTTTCACAAAACAGTACTTTTGGACGTTTTAGACGTGTATTAAATCGGTTGACAAAACGAAGACTCGCACGCGATTGGAACTCTTTTTACGTTTTGGAACTCTTTTGGCTCGGACACTTTTAAGCGCGGACCCGAAATCCATTTAGTAGTAGGTGAATGGTTTAACACTTAGATATATCGTAGTGATCTTTTACAGAAAAATGCCGAAGGTAACATTGACCTACTTCAACGTGAAGGGGCTCGGTGAAGGCATCCGCATGCTTCTGGCGTACGGAGATCAGGAGTTCGAAGACAAACGAATCACCAAAGACGAATGGCCTGCCTTAAAACCAAGTTGGTACCAACATATCATAACTTTGTAGCGGATCCACAAAGCACACACATACGGTGTGCGGATTGTAATGTGGACAAAAGTCCATTCGGTACAAGCAAGTCAGTTGTTCATAATTCTGTACGTAAAGTGGTCTACAGTAGTTTACAATCTCTATGAAAATTGCGAACGAAAATATTAATTAAATGCAATTTAACCCGTAATTTTTATTTATTTAAAATTATTAATTCGTTATTCTCTCTTAATATACTGAAATAGTTGTTTATTTCTTAAATGACTATAATAATAATTTAAAAAAAAACCAAAACTAGAAACTTAAATATCATATAGTAAATGACTATTAATATTATTAAATTTTACTTATCCTTTATAACATCCTGTTTGTAATGCCTGAAAAAGGTCATTAGGTTGAGAGTACATAATTTATATTTATATATTTAAAATTTCGCCTCAGATCTTTTGATTTGAAAGAATTTATGGCCAGCGTTTATCCTCTAAGCTAGTCAGTAATAGGAAATTCATCTTATAATTTTATTTTGTGCAGAAACTCCATTCGGTCAGCTACCAGTTCTGGAGATCGATGGCAAGCAGTACGCACAATGCCTGGCCATCTGCCGCTACCTCGGCCACAAGTATGGTCTCGCTGGCGCCGACATTGAAGAGGACTTCCTCATCGATCAAAACATTGACTTCTTCACTGACATCCGTCTAAGTAAGTACGTTTTAGCTGTGGTTGTTAAGGAACTGCTATTTTTGCGTTAAAGCTATAAATCGTACTGCTAGGCACAGGCCTACCCTCATTTGTAAGAGGGTTTTTTGATATGGTAGAGATAGTCGCGCTGCCGCAATGCATGTTGGCGGGCGGTGTATGGCCTCATTTTTTTAACTTCTCAGACACCAGTTTTCTTCACAAATTCATCGCCGCGTACGCGGAATTAATACAGCACTTACAAGTACAATTAAAATTTAATTAATGGTGGAGTTTAATTTAATTAAAAATATAGTTGAAGAGTTTTTTTTTATGGGATAAGAGTGACAAACGAGCACACAGTCCACCTGATGGTAAGTGGTTGCTGCGGCCCATAGACATCTACATCTATCCTCTATTACAAATCAAAATGTAGATGCGTTGTCAACCGTAAGGACTAAGATGGAATGCCTCATTCCAGTAAAAAGGGCTTTCTGCACAAAGTTTCATCTTCATCATCACCAGCCTGCGGCAGTCCACTGCTATACATAGGCCTCTCCAAAGGCGAGGAATTTAGTCCGATCTTTGGCTTCACGCATCAAGTGTTGCGTATTTGGGACTTAACCATGACTATTAAGGACAAACGTGGGATATGCGTGATTACTTCTTCTTCTTCTTATATTTCATCAAATACAAGGTATAAATATAAACCAGAGAAAAAAACCGATATGTTTAATCAATTTATCGAGGCAATTTGCAATTTGCTATAATTTAACAATGCGTTTGCTATTGTTAAATACAATTAAGGTCGATTTCCCGCTTAATGGTGGATGTCCTGAAGAACCTTGCAGGAAAAACATAGGTGGCACAGCCATAGAACATCGTGACTTGAAGGGAAACCTATTGTAACAAGGGAATTATCGTTAGCTGCAATACAGCAAATAAAATAAAGTATTTATTTTAGAGGCAGCAGGAGCACATTATGAACAAGACGAAAAAGTTAAAGCAAAGAAGCAAGAGGACCTCGTCAAAAACCAGTATCCGATCCTACTCGAAAAACTCAACAAGATAATCGAAGAGAACAACGGACACTTAGCGGCTGGAAAGGTACGTTCAATATAAATACGTAAAAAAATAAAGTAGCAATTTTTTATAGAATAAGGCTGACAAACAAGCACACGGTCCACCTGAGGATAAGTGGATGCTGTGGCTGATGCATAGACATCTACATTTATCCTCGATTAAGAATCAAAATGCAGCTATGCGACCACTTACCATCAGATGGACTGTGTGCTCGTTTGTCACCCTATCCTATAAAAAAATATATGCAAACCAAGATATACAGATGGTGGGACTTCTTTTCTACCTAGTTTTCTGGGTAGGTACTATCCTCGTACTTACTTTCTGCCATTGAGTTATATGTACCACGTACTAGAGAAGCTATTCCGAACAATAATTGTGCGCTACTCTATGTCTTCGCGCATGCGCGGGAGATAGTAGAGTCGCGCATGAGCGAAGACTTTAATTTGATATAAAATAAGATATTAATATAAAATGAATATAAGAATTTAATATAAAATACTCTTATTTTAATCTAAACAAACATTTCTAAATAAAATGTAATAATAACTATCTTATGGAATTCACAAATCTTCAATTTACGCAATATTTAGTTTAGTGTACGGATTGCAGTACAGTTGAGTTGAACATAGTCAATGTTCGGAATGCGAAATCTAGTGCGTAGTATACAATATGTAACAAAAACCCTGTGCTTCCCGTTAGGTACGTTATCAGGATCATTATTCAAACGTATAGAAATAACTTTTTTTTAAAAACTCAATATTTTTTTTATTTTATTTTAAAAAAATAATTGTATGCAAATTGTATGTGGTTTTATTACTTCTGCATTGTCTGGGGAGTAAGAGGATTGTCAAAGACCGGGCTTTACTTAGCTTTAGCATCGGCTAGTGTCAGTTAGAAGTAATAAAACCACATAAAATTAAAATATTTTTTTTAATAAAATTAAAAAAAATTGTGGTTGAGTTTTTAATTAACGTTATTTCTATAGGTTTGAATACTAGTACTGATAACGTACTTAACGGGAACCGCAGGGTTTTTGTTACATGTATATCGATGCTTTCTGCAAATAGCAGTTCTTGCACTACCGTGGTCTGGTCCGAATGGTATAACGATCAAGTATATTAACAAGCTGTGAGGTATTACATCTTAGTCCTCAGAGGCGACAACGCACTTTTTTGTTTCCCTCTGTCGCCTCTTACGACACCCACGGGATGATATGGGGTAGTGGATATTCTTACACCGCGTTCACGGTCATATGCACCATGATAAACCTAAACCTCGTTTCTCGCGGGGGCGAAAAGCGGCCCACGGAGAGCCGCTTCGCTACGTTGAATGTAAGAGGAGGAATGGATGGTAAGGTAGATGAAGTATGTCAGATGATGGATGAACGTTGCCTTGATATTCTGTGCGTGAACGAAACCAAGAGGAAAGGATGTGACACCACGGTTCATGGCCCCTACACGGCATACTGGTCGGGAGTCCCCCAAACCAACCGAGGCTGTCAGGGAGTTGGTGTGATTCTTTCATCTCGAATGGTTGAATGTGTGATGGAGCATGAATCTGTAAGCCCAAGACTCCTCTGGATTAGGTTAAAAGTCGGACTCACTCGCTTATTTATCCTTGGGGTCTATGCACCGACGGATCTGCGTGGAGGTGGGTCACTAAAATCACAACAAGAGAGAGAGGAATTTTGGGATAGCATGAGAGAGGTCTTGAATAAATGCGGAGAAAATGAACGGATCGTGATGTTAGGGGACTTTAATGGATGGGTTGGAGTAAAGCGGGATGGGTATGAAGGAGTTCTGGGTATGTTTGGGGACGAGAGAATGAATGACAATGGGAGAAGCCTGCTTGAAATATGCTTGGAATGGAATCTGTGCGTGGCCAACACAATGTTTGACCACAAAAAGATCCATTTGTATACAAGAGATGAGGGTGAGTCTAGAAGTATGATTGATTTTGTAATTGTGGATGAAAGACTGAGGAAGAAAGTGCTAGACACTCGGGCATACCGCGGTGTAGGCCTCGACACAGACCACTTCCTGGTCATAGCCCGAATGCGTGGCCTCTTTAAACGGTGGCGACACCGAGGGGCTGAGCCTACGAGTGTTTTGGACAGAGTAAAAGTGGAAAATCTACAAGAAAAAGAAAAGAAAGACGAGTATGTAGAGAAACTGAAAGAAAGTTTTAAAGGGATAGAAGAGATAGGAGAGATTGAAGATTTGTGGGAGACATTTAAGAAAGGGGTTGTAAATGTTGCGATTGAGGTATGCGGGATAGCTAAAAGAAGGAAAGGGAGAAAGAATGATAACGTGTGGATGGATAAAGATGTACAAAGGGTTGTGCAAGAAAAGAAGAAAGCGTGGTTGGATTGGTTAGCAACAAAAGCTAACCAAAAAGTTCAAAAGGCAATGGATGACGAGATAAAGGAAGCAAGAACGAAGTATAAAAGATTGAAAACAGCAGCGAAAGAAATTGTGTCTAGAAAGAAAGAATAACGAAAAGATGATTTCGATAGGAGGCTCACTGAAGATTTCCAGTCAAACATTAAGTTTTTCTGGAAAACCATCAAAACAGCCAGAGGAAAAACTTCTACTTCGGAGCTGAGTACAATCAGGAATCAAGATGGGAGCATTATAAAAGGAGAAGAATGTGTGTTAAAGAGATGGAAAGAGTATTTTGAAAGTTTGTTTGAAAGAGAGGAAGTGCAGGTACAGCATCTGCCACCTTCCACGGAAACTAATATAAATGTTGATGAAAATGAGATAAGCATGGATGAAATAGTGAAAGCGTTGAAAAGTATGAGATTAGGTAAGGCTGCAGGGTATGACAGGATTACCGTCGAGATGCTAAGGGCTGGACAGGGCCTGGTGGCTAGTCAGCTGTACCGCCTTTTCAATCTGTGCTGGCGAAATGGGCAAGTACCGGGAGACTGGTGCAAAGCCGTAATCGTGCCATTGTATAAGGGAAAAGGGTCACGGCAGGACTGCATAAATTACCGTGGTATAAGCCTTCTTAGCGTTGTCGGTAAATTGTATGCGAAAGTGTTGATTGAAAGGGTTGTGAATGAAACAGACGGGAAAGTATGGGATGCACAAGCGGGATTTAGAAAGGGAATGGGATGTACGGATCAGGTCTTTTCCTTGCGGTGCATAGCCGAAAAGTGTTTGGCTAAAAACAAGAAAGTCTACTGCGCCTTCGTAGATCTAGAAAAGGCCTATGATAGAGTGGTGAGGAATGAATTGTGGTCAGCACTGTCCATGAACGGTGTGAGC
Source organism: Parnassius glacialis (assembly GCA_033319125.1). Lineage (NCBI taxonomy): Eukaryota > Metazoa > Arthropoda > Insecta > Lepidoptera > Papilionidae > Parnassius > Parnassius glacialis. The sequence goes on along the minus strand of JAVANC010000011.1, from coordinate 8,466,221 downwards.
AGTATCCTCATACGAGCATTGCAATCTCTTTATAGGGATTCTAGTGCTTGTGTAAGGATAAACGGGGCATACACTGAATGGTTTAATATCGAAAAAGGTGTTAGACAGGGATGTGTAGCGTCACCGTGGCTGTTTAATCTGTTCATGGACAATTGTTTGACAGATTTAAAAGAGAATGAAAGTGGGTTGAGAATGAATGAGTTACTCGTCAAATGTTTTCTCTATGCTGATGACCAAGTATTACTTGCGTCTTCGGCCGAGGAATTGCAGGAGATGGTAACTGCTATGAGTGAAGCTTTTGTTAGAAAGGGAATGAAGATGAATGTAAGGAAGACGAAAGTGATGGTGTTTGAAAAAGATGAAGCAGTGACAGACTGCAATATCGTGATTGAAGATGAACAAATTGAACAGGTGAAAGAGTTTGTGTATCTGGGGTCAAAGTTTACAAGAGATGGAAAGTGTGAGAGTGATATCGAAAGAAGAGTGAATGCAGGAAACATGGTGAATGGAGCTTTGCACTCCTTTATGAGCAGTCGGAAGGTGTCTAACAAGGCTCGTTTGGCTGTGCATGAGGGGGTGTTGGTTCCGACACTCATGTACGGAAGTGAAAGTTGGGTATGGCAGAAGAAACATGAAAGCAGAATAAATGCAGTTGAGATGAGAGCATTAAGAAGTATGATAGGAGTTAAACTGAGTGACAGGATAAGAAATAGTGAGATAAGGAAACGTTGTGGTCTGAAAGAAGATGTAGTGACAAAAATTGAGAAAGGTATGCTGAGATGGTTTGGCCACGTCGAGAGAATGAATGAAGAACGATTGACGAAAAAAGTGTATAAGGCGAGTGTGAATGAAAGTGTTGGAAGGGGTAGACCTAGGCGGACATTTCTAGACCAAATTAGGGACGTCTTGAAAAAAGGCCAGGTTAAGAGTACCCTAAACCGTAGAGCATGTATGAAGGGAATAATGAAAGTGGACGAAGCGAAACAAGTATGTAAGGATCGTAGCAAGTGGAAAGAAGTGGTCTCTGCCTACCCCTACGGGAAAGAGGCGTGATTGTATGTATGTATGTATAAACCTAAAAGGATGTTTTACGGCGTCGTTTACCTACATAAATGACTTTCTAACTTTGTTTGTCAGTGATTATTTTTTTTATATTTGTAATATTATTTTATTTCAGTTGACCTGGGCCGACTTTGTATTCGCCGGTATATACGACACCCTTAAAGTGATCATGCAGATGCCCGAACTCGATGAAAAGTATCCCAGCTTTAAGAAACTGAGAGACACCGTCATTTCGCTGCCCAAAGTGAAAGAATACTGCGCCGCGGCGCCTAAAACTGACTATTAGTTTGTAATCATTACGCCATAGGAACTGTTATTTTATATCTATATTATTATTACTTACTGCATAATCGACTATGTAATTAAGGTATTTTTATTAAATCTTTTGAAAACAAACTTTATTTTATTAATTGGATGTATGGTATAGGACCGTATAGAAAACGACAACAATTATTTTTTGTTATAAAATCAATGTGACCTTTGTTTAGGCCTTATCGGGACTTTAGAAATAAATCGAGTGGACTGTATTAACAATAGGTTTAATGCCGTAAAACCTCTAAACAGACATATTATTATAAATTGAAAAATAAAGTGCCCGTCTGCTACCGCGTCTCACAGCTGAGTAAGGAACGGAAACGGAGGCACTCGCGCTGCCGCTGAGTCAGCGACCGGGCCGCGCCCCCACGCGTACTCCATTCTGGCCCGAGGCGCGATGAGTTGCGTCAACACCTCTAGCTCCAGTACACGTTGGCCGAGCGCGCTTGGCGAGCGCGCTCGGCAGATTTTCGTGGTGCCGTTCACACGTTGGCGTGTTTCATTATGCATTGGTAGTTAGATGATGATGGACGTTAGGGCGATCGCAGCCGCGGCAATATACTTGTACAGCGCTTTCAAATTTTATTTAGATGTGCACCAGAGAAGAGTGATTAAAAAAAGATGGCGCAAAAGAAGATGGTGGATGCTGAGTATTCTATATGTATATACACTACACATACAACAATAATCCCAGTTTGTCCTTTTTAGGGTTCCGACCTCAAAAGGAAAAAAGAAACCCTTATAGGATCTATTGGCTGGCCCGTGCCCGCTTGGCTGGGCGTTTTTTTTAAATAAAAGATAGCCTAAAAGAAGCCCCTAAGCTACATTATCCCTGAGCAACATAAACTCAGAGATAATTTATAATAATATTCACCATCAGGTAGGTACTCTGAAATCGCAACTAAACATGTATTATTTAATACAGTTAGGCAAGTTTGGGGTTCCATATAACTGATTCATTGTGATAAGAATCAATGAACCTAAATATTTCCTCATTAGTCCATGTTCGCCATGTTCGTGAAACAATTTTATTAAGCCGACACTACAGTCTACTTCGACGCGTAACTTTGAACTGAACACTCAGCCAACGTGTGAACACTGTTTGCGGCTTGCGCCAAATTTCTTTGATTTGTGCACGGAAAACCGACACTATACGGCTTGTCGGCGAGTGTTGGCCGCAAACGCCAAATTAATATATTATGGCTCCAGTACACGTTGGCCGAGCGCGCTTGGCGAGCGCGCTCGGCAGATTTTCGTGGTGCCGTTCACACGTTGGCGTGTTTCATTCTGCATTGGTAGTTAGATGATGATGGACGTTAGGGCGATCGCGGCCGCGGCAATATACTTGTACAGCGCTTTCAAATTTTATTTAGATGTGCACCAGAGAAGAGTGATTAAAAAAAGATGGCGCAAAAGAAGATGGTGGATGCTGAGTATTCTATATGTATATACACTACACATACAACAATAATCCCAGTTTGTCCTTTTTAGGGTTCCGACCTCAAAAGGAAAATGAAACCCTTATAGGATCTATTGGCCCGTGCCCGCTTGGCTGGGCGTTTTTTCAAAATAAAAGATAGCCTAAAAGAAGCCCCTAAGCTACATTATCCCTGAGCAACATAAACTCAGAGATAATTTATAATAATATTCACCATCAGGTAGGTACTCTGAAATCGCAACTAAACATGTATTATTTAATACAGTTAGGCAAGTTTGGGGTTCCATATAACTGATTCATTGTGATAAGAATCAATGAACCTAAATATTTCCTCATTAGTCCATGTCGCCATGTTCGTGAAACAATTTTATTAAGCCGACACTACAGTCTACTTCGACGCGTAACTATGAACTGAACACTCGGCCAACGTGTGAACACTGTTTGCGGCTTGCGCCAAATTTCTTTGATTTGTGCACGGAAAACCGACACTATTCGGCTTGTCGGCGAGTGTTGGCCGCAAACGCCAAATATATACAAAACGGCCCAGTACACGTTGGCCGAGCACGCTCGCCAAACGCGCTCGGCCAACGTGTACTGGAGCCATTATACAAAACGGCCCAGTACACGTTGGCCGAGCACGCTCGCCAAGCGCGCTCGGCCAACGTGTAGGTACTGGAGTTATTACAGATGCGTTGTCGTGAATAGCTCGCATCCAGCAAAAAGGTTCTCTGCACTCACAATACGAAACACAGTATCATTAAGCTGCTATTGTACTCGTAGACTGGTATACAGTAATCTGTGTATTGTACGCTGGTAATTTGTGAGAGCGTGTTCCTTCCCCGATCTAGCCTACCCATTTGTGCTACAACCATAATTTAGCTGCAAGGTGGCTCTACCACTATAAACTACCACGTTTTATGGTAATTAAATGAATGGTGTAGGAACGCATCAAAAACTACAATAACTCACCAAAGATTCATCTTATCGGATGAATGGTATAAAAACATATAGAGGACAAACAAAACAAAACATTTATTTTTATATGTATCGAAGATTAGGCGCATGTTTGTCTAACCTACTTTATACATCAAATACCACTGATACAAACGATATGACGATAATATAGTATGCCCATACATATTAATATGATATGGATGAAGTAAACAAGATAATATATGGTGGACATTGAATATTCACCGTTAGGTCCAATAGGTCGATAATATACTCGTATATACGACTAATGTTGCGGAAAACCGGCATTCCCATCTATAATTTTAAAAATCAATTGCCTTACGTTAGTCTCGGTAGATGGCACTGTTCTCGAGATCCAGATATCAGCCGTGCGAAGCCGGAGAAGATAGATAGTGTTAATAAAAAGTTTGACCGAAAACCAACGTAGATTAACTTTTAAAAAAAAATTAAAGTGATAAACGAACCTACAGTCCACCTGACAGCAAATAACTACTGGTAACATGCCACACCTGCCAGTGACTTCCAACGATGAAGGCTACAGGTGCGTTTTCACCTCGGATGACTTACGTGGAATGGTTCACAGCTTGTAATTACGCCCGTTTTCTTTACCCCTCAGATCGGCACACAGCAGTGCACGCACCAGCAGGGCAGGAGACAATTTTATCCCCGGGGAAAAGAGAAAATGTCTATCCCCTCGCTTAGTTTTATCCGCCCTTCGAGCATGGGCACACCGGTGGGTATAATATCCACAGTAGATAAAATATAGACTTAGATATATTTTTTGTATGAATATAAACTTAAAACCACGTCCAATGAATTAGTATAAAATTGTCTCTTTCAAATGTCAATAATTTAAAATTAAAAATCTTGTACAGCCGACTTCAATATAAATTATTAAGAATAACTCAAAAACTATTGGTCTGACCTTGATCAAATTCATATGGGACCACACGAGAACTATCAGCTTTCATATAAAAAAAGGTACATCGAAATCGGTTCACCCAGTACAAAGTTATGAGGTAACACACATAAAAATAACATACAGTCGAATTGAGTACAGTCTCGTTTTTGGAAGTCGGCAGAAAAAGCATAATTTTTTATCTTTCATTTGGCTCCATGCTACGGACAGGGGATATATGTCTACTATATATATATATATATTATATTTATGTCAAACGGGGATATACTTCTCCCCGTTGCCGTGCTTTGGCATAGGGACAAAATAATTTTATCTCTTGTCAGTGGATATGATTAGGGGATAATTTTTTTGTCCCCAGCCCATGCTAGCCGTGCTGGAGTGCGACATAGGTAAGGGACTTCTAGATAGATAAGGAATCCTACCACCTAGTGACTCTTATGTAAGAGAAACATTAACTATTTTACAAAAGGCTTCGTTGGCCAATTTAAATTCACTGTTGTGACAACTAAAGAGTATGATATAATCATTATGAATTTATCTAAATTAACTAAAATCTTTTCCAATTGTGAAATTACAGTAGTACTTGTTGAGTCCCCGGCAACGTAGTGGAGTAGTAAGAGCCGTCTAGTTCCCTAGAGAACTGGACTTGGCGATCCTAATGGAAAGAGGGAGTCTGTGACAGTATGAACGTGTAAGTCCGAGGCTGCTATGGGTCCAAATGAGAGTAAACTTAAAAATGTCGTTTATAAATTATCTAGGTAGTCTAAGTAGCTGAAATTTTAGGATCTAATAACTGTACGTCTTTTATAGCGACTAAATCAACAAATTATAAGTCATCTGGTGAGCATGATTTAAACGAGTTTCCGTTTATTTTTGTTTATTTAAAACTTTTTTACTCTTCCTAATTTTTGCTAAGAAGTCTTTGCCTCTAACAGAAATCTATAAGTTTGTTTTAAAGTTGATTTAATTTAATATTATTGAATAAATCGGACACTTTGTGATAGCCTCCTAACGCCCTTTAAACTAGGACAAATCGAAACAGAGGTTAGTACAGCACACCTCGGGGAAATTCAGTTACTAAGTGAGTTACCAGTGATCACTGTGGACAGTTGGTCTCACTACCTTTACATGTACAAAAACAGAAAGTTAAAAAATTGTGCTTGTTCCTATAAATGAACATCGCTTAGAGAGATTTAGAAGTAGTATAGTAAAGAACTTGCCATTTCTTCCATACAAAAACAATACTATTTATTAGATCATTATTTAAACTAATAAGTCTTGAATTTAATAAAATATTTACTACTAAAACACTCTTTAAACAGTCGCAAATCGTTTAATGAGTTGGCGACAGTTGGAATCCATAGGAGTAGACAAAAGTTATATGACCAAAATTAAAGATCTTAATATAATCAGTGTTTCATTTAGATATAAAAATATTCCAAAATAATAAATAATAAAAGTGTGATCTACAGTCTAGTATCTACATTTAAAAAACAAAATTAAGAATGCTTATACGTTTTTACATTAATTTTTAAACGACTTGGAGTATAATCAACAGTGAAACTGTCATGATGAAACTGCACAACTCAAACTTTCAATTAAATTTTAACAATAATTTATCGAAATTAGATGAAGATGTTGAAACGGCTTTTGAACAATATTTTACCGTCATTCCGATCTTGTCTACAAAGTCACTCAGTTCCTCCCCTGCTGTCGCCGACTTATTACTCAAACAAAATTTAAATGTCAGTAAAAAAGGATTAGCATTTCATAAAATATTATCAGGTGATATTGTAAAATATTTCAAATCTATTGATATTAAGAAAACAGCTCTGTGAGGCATTTCCGTTAAAGTTATTGCGTCTATAATAAATGCGATCGCATCCCAACTTGCTATTATTTTCAGTGCTAGTATAGATTCTCTTTCCTGATTTAATGAAACATAGTAAAGTTATACCTTTATTTAAATCTAGCAGTACATTGGACCCCACTAATTTTAGACCTATTTCTGTATTGCTAACGCTCAACAAAATTTTTGAAATAAATATACATACATACATACATATAATCACGCCTCTTTCCCGTAGGGGTAGGCAGAGACCACTTCTTTCCACTTGCTACGATCCTTACATACTTGTTTCGCTTCGTCCACTTTCATTATTCCCTTCATACATGCTCTACGGTTTAGGGTACTCTTAACCTGGCCTTTTTTCAAGACGTCCCTAATAAATATTATGAATCAAATGTTATTTTTTTTTAATATAAATAAATTACTCCATAGCAATCAGTTTGGATTAACAAGGGATCGCTCGACATTTACAAGGGTTCGACGATTGTTGAGCTAATCAAACATATTTTCTGTACCTGGGAGAATTCGGATGATGATTTAGGTATATTTTGTGATTTTTCTAAGGCTTTCGGCTGTGTTAACCATGAGACATTAATCGAAAAGCTATATCATTATGGTGTAAAAAGCATGGCGCTTAAACTTTTTACGTCAGTTCTATCAGTCAGTTAAAGATATATTATTCCATCAGTTTACATTCAGTTTAAATTTTCAATATTATTTAATATTCTATGAGTCCTCAAAGAACCACCGTATCTTTTATTCGAAATCGGATACATGTATCCCTGAAATAATTAATTACAGAATAATCCTATGTAGGTGTTTTCATAATATTTTTTTCACTAAATACATTTACGAAACGACATATTGAATAAACTTTGTTTTTACAATTTTTTTAGTTAGTCTCCCGTGGCATGAAATCATGATGTCAAACGACAGGAATTTCAAAATAATTCAAAGTTAAATCCGGTTCTCACAACTCACTAAGCGAAACAGTAAATATTATGCTGCTATTTTACGTTGGTACTCTGTGAAAACGTGTTCCTTCCCCGGTCGAGCCTATACTTTTGTGTTATCGGCATAATACAGCTGCAGGCCGTACCACGTATAATGGATCTTTATTCATGTTCAATTTATATAATACCTATGTAAAACAAATCATCGTTTACCGTGCCCGTTCTTATATATATATATATATATTCATTTTTACCCAAAGATAAATGGCTTAATTATTATAAGTAATTTTAATAAATATTTATAATTGGGATAAGATTAAACTTGTGGGGAGGTGATTTGGTCTATTCACTATCAACTTCCAATTTGATAACTTATTTATTGTACCCAGTGATATTTTTTTTAAAAACTACGAACCGATTTTAATGCAAACTTAAACAGGCGACAACTTAATTATACAATCACTCGTCGAATAAATTTTATTCTTCTCGGTTTGGAGTCGATCGATATCTTGATAATGTTCTACTCATGAAACTCACTAACAGGTACGAACGCACACATACTCGTAGTTCTATTTAAAAACCAAATAAACCGGTTCTAGGGATCTCAAAACATAAAGATATTTTTGGAAACTCGAACTTTAAAAATCGTACTTATTATTATAACAAGTTCCAAACGGGAAGTTAAAAATAACTAGTACACCGAAATTATCATTAATGACTTAATTTGAATTTGGAACAGACGGACAGACAGAACGGAATAATAGGTTGTTACAACTAATTTTATGTCTAAATAATTACATTATAAAATTCATCCTATATTTTGCCACACTTAGGGTTGGAATTTCTCTATATTTATGTTGTACCACCCCGTGAATAACCCATCCAACAAAACAAGAATCATTCAAATCGGTTCACATTATACCGAAAAAATAGAAAAAAAAGAACACACAGTCGAATTGTGAACCTCCTTCCTACCTATTTTACTTGCTAAACAGATAAAGTGAAGACACGTTATACTCAAGTGTCCAATTTCACGAATCAATATTGACATGTGCCTATCGTTATATACGATAAGACAGTTCGTTATAATATCACACACAGATGTAGTCCATGTTTATCAGAAGTGCTTATATTATCTAACACAATTCGTGTAAGACTGCGTTGTCAATTGTCATATCAAGTCATAAGTAGTGTTGAAATCCGTCTAGATATGGCGGGACGGTCGCAGTTATTGAGCCGTGTCCTGGTAACGCCTATATTTGTCCCGTAAAAAAAATACAAAATAAAAAAGTTAAAGTAACAGCCTGTATACGTCCCACTGCTGGGCTAAGGCCTTCTCTCATTCCTGAGATGATTATAGGACAAGGAAATGACCACCGGGGAAATGCCTTCGAAATATTATTTTTCTTTTTTTTCAAACATGCAGGTTTCCTCACGGCGTTTTCCTTCACCGCCGATCACGTGGTGAATCAGCACTTAAAATTGCGGATTTTATCGCGTTTTGATACGGAAATGTAAAAAATATACTTTTTTTAATATACATCGTTTCACGGGGGTGGGGTTGGGGTTGGGGTGGTGTATGGGTTGGTTAGAACTGAGGTATTTGACGTCCTTGTGTCGTGTCAAATAAAACATGGGTTTGTAGGTCATTCCAAAAACAAATAATTAAAATGTAATCATCGATCGATAAAGTATAATAATCGATCAGACACTTTAAAATTCATGAAATGTGAATGATTCTAGATAGTTATTTAATGTACTGCATAAACTTTCGAGCATTGAACAAAATATTTTCTACATTGGTCTTAGGCCCTCAGTCATATACCAATTTTTTCCTATACATCGCAAATTGTCTGATATTATAAATGACACACAACGTCACAATGTAAGAAAGAAATAAAGAACATAAAATTTATTCATTGCTACAACTTGCTTTAATGTTTTGTTAACATATACTTTTATTGTTAACATGTAACATTAATATTACTAACAAAAAAATCCGGTCAAGTGCGAGTCAGACTCGCGCACCGAGGGTTCCGAACAAATCCGTAGGTATATAAGTTTAAAATTATTAAAAATATTATTATTATATGATGGAACTAAAAATGTATGCTTTTTGCAATTCTTCCTTTATCTGTGCTATAAAACGTTGCTTCGTACCAAATTTCAAGATTATGAGTTCACGGGAAGTACCCTGTAGGTATTGATTCCCTTGCGAATGTCGAAAATTTGCGGCATGAATGGCTGTATCTTTTGATTTCGTTGGCTAAGAAATTTAATTTTTTCACAGCTCTAAGGGACAGTAGACTTAAGTATTTGATATGAATTTCAGCTTGATACCTCCACGCGTTCCTGAGAAAAGGGTCTTGACAGACCGACAGACTGACAGACAGACGGACAACAAAGTGATCCTATAAGGGTTCCGTTTTTTCCTTTTGAGGTACGGAACCCTAAAAATGACAGTATAACATTGTATAAACTATTATTATATTTTTTTAGATTGTATAATTTTTCAGAACTGGAAGCTTAGACCTTCTTTTTCAGTTTTTCTGAGAAATGCCCTAAGCAACTTCAGTGCGTGTTGGAAAGTTTAAATTTAAAACTAATTTTCATCATCCAACTTAGTCTTTAGGGGTGACAACACATGGCACTTACCACCTCTGGCATGTGAGAGTATTTGTCACCTTTACTTTCAAATGTCAGACCCAGGACACTTTTTTATAGGTAATAAAAATATTTGTTACTTTCGTGATTTGAGCCCCCGCAGCAAAATGTTTAGTCACAGCGCTACGGCGTGGTCTAAATACGCACATTAACGCAAAGTTATTGTCATTCATTTAGTCATTATGTGACAGTACATTATAATTATTAATAAATAATAATTAATTTCCATATAAAGTCGTCTAAAAATACATAGTTATGATATTTTAAACAATTAAAATGCATTGATAAGCATAAAGTTAAAATACATTCATTTGGAAAATTAAGTATTATAATAAAGTAAAGGCTTAACATTGTCTTTAAAAATTCATAAAATTTACGAAAACTGCTTAACAAGTCGATTATATTACACTAATAATGATAAATAACATTTAAAATATTTATATTATAATTGGGAAATTGGTCAAAAAATTTCTAAGTTATTGAGCGTGTTCTTGTAAAGCTTGAGTGAGTTAATGTAATGATAACTTTTCTAAGGGAGTTGCCGGAGACACATACCTGCAGTCATACATATTATATGTATATTAGATGTCAGATGGTTGACTACCAAAGTACTGTTGCACAATGTATAGTCCTTTATTAAGGACTTATGATAGTAAGGTACTTCAATATAAATAAAATGAGAACATAATCAATGTAGTAGAAGTCAATTAAATACGCATTATTATAAAGGGTAACTCAAAAACTACTAATCATGAGAAGCAATAGCTTTCAAATTAAAAAAAAATCATCAAAATCTAGAAAAAAGTTCTGAGGTAACACACTTAAAAACACTCGAATTGAGTACCTTTTCCATTTTTGCACGTTTTCACAAAACAGTACTTTTGGACGTTTTAGACGTGTATTAAATCGGTTGACAAAACGAAGACTCGCACGCGATTGGAACTCTTTTTACGTTTTGGAACTCTTTTGGCTCGGACACTTTTAAGCGCGGACCCGAAATCCATTTAGTAGTAGGTGAATGGTTTAACACTTAGATATATCGTAGTGATCTTTTACAGAAAAATGCCGAAGGTAACATTGACCTACTTCAACGTGAAGGGGCTCGGTGAAGGCATCCGCATGCTTCTGGCGTACGGAGATCAGGAGTTCGAAGACAAACGAATCACCAAAGACGAATGGCCTGCCTTAAAACCAAGTTGGTACCAACATATCATAACTTTGTAGCGGATCCACAAAGCACACACATACGGTGTGCGGATTGTAATGTGGACAAAAGTCCATTCGGTACAAGCAAGTCAGTTGTTCATAATTCTGTACGTAAAGTGGTCTACAGTAGTTTACAATCTCTATGAAAATTGCGAACGAAAATATTAATTAAATGCAATTTAACCCGTAATTTTTATTTATTTAAAATTATTAATTCGTTATTCTCTCTTAATATACTGAAATAGTTGTTTATTTCTTAAATGACTATAATAATAATTTAAAAAAAAACCAAAACTAGAAACTTAAATATCATATAGTAAATGACTATTAATATTATTAAATTTTACTTATCCTTTATAACATCCTGTTTGTAATGCCTGAAAAAGGTCATTAGGTTGAGAGTACATAATTTATATTTATATATTTAAAATTTCGCCTCAGATCTTTTGATTTGAAAGAATTTATGGCCAGCGTTTATCCTCTAAGCTAGTCAGTAATAGGAAATTCATCTTATAATTTTATTTTGTGCAGAAACTCCATTCGGTCAGCTACCAGTTCTGGAGATCGATGGCAAGCAGTACGCACAATGCCTGGCCATCTGCCGCTACCTCGGCCACAAGTATGGTCTCGCTGGCGCCGACATTGAAGAGGACTTCCTCATCGATCAAAACATTGACTTCTTCACTGACATCCGTCTAAGTAAGTACGTTTTAGCTGTGGTTGTTAAGGAACTGCTATTTTTGCGTTAAAGCTATAAATCGTACTGCTAGGCACAGGCCTACCCTCATTTGTAAGAGGGTTTTTTGATATGGTAGAGATAGTCGCGCTGCCGCAATGCATGTTGGCGGGCGGTGTATGGCCTCATTTTTTTAACTTCTCAGACACCAGTTTTCTTCACAAATTCATCGCCGCGTACGCGGAATTAATACAGCACTTACAAGTACAATTAAAATTTAATTAATGGTGGAGTTTAATTTAATTAAAAATATAGTTCAAGAGTTTTTTTTTTATGGGATAAGAGTGACAAACGAGCACACAGTCCACCTGATGGTAAGTGGTTGCTGCGGCCCATAGACATCTACATCTATCCTCTATTACAAATCAAAATGTAGATGCGTTGTCAACCGTAAGGACTAAGATGGAATGCCTCATTCCAGTAAAAAGGGCTTTCTGCACAAAGTTTCATCTTCATCATCACCAGCCTGCGGCAGTCCACTGCTATACATAGGCCTCTCCAAAGGCGAGGAATTTAGTCCGATCTTTGGCTTCACGCATCAAGTGTTGCGTATTTGGGACTTAACCATGACTATTAAGGACAAACGTGGGATATGCGTGATTACTTCTTCTTCTTCTTATATTTCATCAAATACAAGGTATAAATATAAACCAGAGAAAAAAAACCGATATGTTTAATCAATTTATCGAGGCAATTTGCAATTTGCTATAATTTAACAATGCGTTTGCTATTGTTAAATACAATTAAGGTCGATTTCCCGCTTAATGGTGGATGTCCTGAAGAACCTTGCAGGAAAAACATAGGTGGCACAGCCATAGAACATCGTGACTTGAAGGGAAACCTATTGTAACAAGGGAATTATCGTTAGCTGCAATACAGCAAATAAAATAAAGTATTTATTTTAGAGGCAGCAGGAGCACATTATGAACAAGACGAAAAAGTTAAAGCAAAGAAGCAAGAGGACCTCGTCAAAAACCAGTATCCGATCCTACTCGAAAAACTGAACAAGATAATCGAAGAGAACAACGGACACTTAGCGGCTGGAAAGGTACGTTCAATATAAATACGTAAAAAAATAAAGTAGCAATTTTTTATAGAATAAGGCTGACAAACAAGCACACGGTCCACCTGAGGATAAGTGGATGCTGTGGCTGATGCATAGACATCTACATTTATCCTCGATTAAGAATCAAAATGCAGCTATGCGACCACTTACCATCAGATGGACTGTGTGCTCGTTTGTCACCCTATCCTATAAAAAAATATATGCAAACCAAGATATACAGATGGTGGGACTTCTTTTCTACCTAGTTTTCTGGGTAGGTACTATCCTCGTACTTACTTTCTGCCATTGAGTTATATGTACCACGTACTAGAGAAGCTATTCCGAACAATAATTGTGCGCTACTCTATGTCTTCGCGCATGCGCGGGAGATAGTAGAGTCGCGCATGAGCGAAGACTTTAATTTGATATAAAATAAGATATTAATATAAAATGAATATAAGAATTTAATATAAAATACTCTTATTTTAATCTAAACAAACATTTCTAAATAAAATGTAATAATAACTATCTTATGGAATTCACAAATCTTCAATTTACGCAATATTTAGTTTAGTGTACGGATTGCAGTACAGTTGAGTTGAACATAGTCAATGTTCGGAATGCGAAATCTAGTGCGTAGTATACAATATGTAACAAAAACCCTGTGCTTCCCGTTAGGTACGTTATCAGGATCATTATTCAAACGTATAGAAATAACTTTTTTTTAAAAACTCAATATTTTTTTTATTTTATTTTAAAAAAATAATTGTATGCAAATTGTATGTTTTTTTTTTTTTTTTTTTTTTTTTTTTTTATAGGATAAGGGTGACAAACGAGCACACAGTCCACCTGATGGTAAGTGGTTGCTGCGGCCCATAGACATCTACATCTATCCTCGTTTGCGAATCAAAATGCAGATGCGTTGTCACCCGCGAGGACTAAGATGGAATGCCTCATTTCCAGTAAAAAGGGCCTCCGGCCACCTGCACTCACCAAGCGAAACGCAGAGGTAAACCTCTACTTCACGCTGGTATTCTGTGAGGTCGTGGTACCACCCCGGTTCGAGCCGGCCCATCCGTGCGACAGCAAAACCTGCCGCGTGGCTCTACCACTGTTTGTTGTTTTATTACTTCTGCATTGTCTGGGGAGTAAGAGGATTGTCAAAGACCGGGCTTTACTTAGCTTTAGCATCGGCTAGTGTCAGTTAGAAGTAATAAAACCACATAAAATTAAAATATTTTTTTTAATAAAATTAAAAAAAATTGTGGTTGAGTTTTTAATTAACGTTATTTCTATAGGTTTGAATACTAGTACTGATAACGTACTTAACGGGAACCGCAGGGTTTTTGTTACATGTATATCGATGCTTTCTGCAAATAGCAGTTCTTGCACTACCGTGGTCTGGTCCGAATGGTATAACGATCAAGTATATTAACAAGCTGTGAGGTATTACATCTTAGTCCTCAGAGGCGACAACGCACTTTTTTGTTTCCCTCTGTCGCCTCTTACGACACCCACGGGATGATATGGGGTAGTGGATATTCTTACACCGCGTTCACGGTCATATGCACCATGATAAACCTAAACCTCGTTTCTCGCGGGGGCGAAAAGCGGCCCACGGAGAGCCGCTTCGCTACGTTGAATGTAAGAGGAGGAATGGATGGTAAGGTAGATGAAGTATGTCAGATGATGGATGAACGTTGCCTTGATATTCTGTGCGTGAACGAAACCAAGAGGAAAGGATGTGACACCACGGTTCATGGCCCCTACACGGCATACTGGTCGGGAGTCCCCCAAACCAACCGAGGCTGTCAGGGAGTTGGTGTGATTCTTTCATCTCGAATGGTTGAATGTGTGATGGAGCATGAATCTGTAAGCCCAAGACTCCTCTGGATTAGGTTAAAAGTCGGACTCACTCGCTTATTTATCCTTGGGGTCTATG
The DNA here is from genome assembly GCA_033319125.1 of Parnassius glacialis. Taxonomy (NCBI): domain Eukaryota; kingdom Metazoa; phylum Arthropoda; class Insecta; order Lepidoptera; family Papilionidae; genus Parnassius; species Parnassius glacialis. The sequence goes on along the minus strand of JAVANC010000011.1, from coordinate 8,451,120 downwards.
CACCGACGGATCTGCGTGGAGGTGGGTCACTAAAATCACAACAAGAGAGAGAGGAATTTTGGGATAGCATGAGAGAGGTCTTGAATAAATGCGGAGAAAATGAACGGATCGTGATGTTAGGGGACTTTAATGGATGGGTTGGAGTAAAGCGGGATGGGTATGAAGGAGTTCTGGGTATGTTTGGGGACGAGAGAATGAATGACAATGGGAGAAGCCTGCTTGAAATATGCTTGGAATGGAATCTGTGCGTGGCCAACACAATGTTTGACCACAAAAAGATCCATTTGTATACAAGAGATGAGGGTGAGTCTAGAAGTATGATTGATTTTGTAATTGTGGATGAAAGACTGAGGAAGAAAGTGCTAGACACTCGGGCATACCGCGGTGTAGGCCTCGACACAGACCACTTCCTGGTCATAGCCCGAATGCGTGGCCTCTTTAAACGGTGGCGACACCGAGGGGCTGAGCCTACGAGTGTTTTGGACAGAGTAAAAGTGGAAAATCTACAAGAAAAAGAAAAGAAAGACGAGTATGTAGAGAAACTGAAAGAAAGTTTTAAAGGGATAGAAGAGATAGGAGAGATTGAAGATTTGTGGGAGACATTTAAGAAAGGGGTTGTAAATGTTGCGATTGAGGTATGCGGGATAGCTAAAAGAAGGAAAGGGAGAAAGAATGATAACGTGTGGATGGATAAAGATGTACAAAGGGTTGTGCAAGAAAAGAAGAAAGCGTGGTTGGATTGGTTAGCAACAAAAGCTAACCAAAAAGTTCAAAAGGCAATGGATGACGAGATAAAGGAAGCAAGAACGAAGTATAAAAGATTGAAAACAGCAGCGAAAGAAATTGTGTCTAGAAAGAAAGAAGAACGAAAAGATGATTTCGATAGGAGGCTCACTGAAGATTTCCAGTCAAACATTAAGTTTTTCTGGAAAACCATCAAAACAGCCAGAGGAAAAACTTCTACTTCGGAGCTGAGTACAATCAGGAATCAAGATGGGAGCATTATAAAAGGAGAAGAATGTGTGTTAAAGAGATGGAAAGAGTATTTTGAAAGTTTGTTTGAAAGAGAGGAAGTGCAGGTACAGCATCTGCCACCTTCCACGGAAACTAATATAAATGTTGATGAAAATGAGATAAGCATGGATGAAATAGTGAAAGCGTTGAAAAGTATGAGATTAGGTAAGGCTGCAGGGTATGACAGGATTACCGTCGAGATGCTAAGGGCTGGACAGGGCCTGGTGGCTAGTCAGCTGTACCGCCTTTTCAATCTGTGCTGGCGAAATGGGCAAGTACCGGGAGACTGGTGCAAAGCCGTAATCGTGCCATTGTATAAGGGAAAAGGGTCACGGCAGGACTGCATAAATTACCGTGGTATAAGCCTTCTTAGCGTTGTCGGTAAATTGTATGCGAAAGTGTTGATTGAAAGGGTTGTGAATGAAACAGACGGGAAAGTATGGGATGCACAAGCGGGATTTAGAAAGGGAATGGGATGTACGGATCAGGTCTTTTCCTTGCGGTGCATAGCCGAAAAGTGTTTGGCTAAAAACAAGAAAGTCTACTGCGCCTTCGTAGATCTAGAAAAGGCCTATGATAGAGTGGTGAGGAATGAATTGTGGTCAGCACTGTCCATGAACGGTGTGAGCAGTATCCTCATACGAGCATTGCAATCTCTTTATAGGGATTCTAGTGCTTGTGTAAGGATAAACGGGGCATACACTGAATGGTTTAATATCGAAAAAGGTGTTAGACAGGGATGTGTAGCGTCACCGTGGCTGTTTAATCTGTTCATGGACAATTGTTTGACAGATTTAAAAGAGAATGAAAGTGGGTTGAGAATGAATGAGTTACTCGTCAAATGTTTTCTCTATGCTGATGACCAAGTATTACTTGCGTCTTCGGCCGAGGAATTGCAGGAGATGGTAACTGCTATGAGTGAAGCTTTTGTTAGAAAGGGAATGAAGATGAATGTAAGGAAGACGAAAGTGATGGTGTTTGAAAAAGATGAAGCAGTGACAGACTGCAATATCGTGATTGAAGATGAACAAATTGAACAGGTGAAAGAGTTTGTGTATCTGGGGTCAAAGTTTACAAGAGATGGAAAGTGTGAGAGTGATATCGAAAGAAGAGTGAATGCAGGAAACATGGTGAATGGAGCTTTGCACTCCTTTATGAGCAGTCGGAAGGTGTCTAACAAGGCTCGTTTGGCTGTGCATGAGGGGGTGTTGGTTCCGACACTCATGTACGGAAGTGAAAGTTGGGTATGGCAGAAGAAACATGAAAGCAGAATAAATGCAGTTGAGATGAGAGCATTAAGAAGTATGATAGGAGTTAAACTGAGTGACAGGATAAGAAATAGTGAGATAAGGAAACGTTGTGGTCTGAAAGAAGATGTAGTGACAAAAATTGAGAAAGGTATGCTGAGATGGTTTGGCCACGTCGAGAGAATGAATGAAGAACGATTGACGAAAAAAGTGTATAAGGCGAGTGTGAATGAAAGTGTTGGAAGGGGTAGACCTAGGCGGACATTTCTAGACCAAATTAGGGACGTCTTGAAAAAAGGCCAGGTTAAGAGTACCCTAAACCGTAGAGCATGTATGAAGGGAATAATGAAAGTGGACGAAGCGAAACAAGTATGTAAGGATCGTAGCAAGTGGAAAGAAGTGGTCTCTGCCTACCCCTACGGGAAAGAGGCGTGATTGTATGTATGTATGTATAAACCTAAAAGGATGTTTTACGGCGTCGTTTACCTACATAAATGACTTTCTAACTTTGTTTGTCAGTGATTATTTTTTTTATATTTGTAATATTATTTTATTTCAGTTGACCTGGGCCGACTTTGTATTCGCCGGTATATACGACACCCTTAAAGTGATCATGCAGATGCCCGAACTCGATGAAAAGTATCCCAGCTTTAAGAAACTGAGAGACACCGTCATTTCGCTGCCCAAAGTGAAAGAATACTGCGCCGCGGCGCCTAAAACTGACTATTAGTTTGTAATCATTACGCCATAGGAACTGTTATTTTATATCTATATTATTATTACTTACTGCATAATCGACTATGTAATTAAGGTATTTTTATTAAATCTTTTGAAAACAAACTTTATTTTATTAATTGGATGTATGGTATAGGACCGTATAGAAAACGACAACAATTATTTTTTGTTATAAAATCAATGTGACCTTTGTTTAGGCCTTATCGGGACTTTAGAAATAAATCGAGTGGACTGTATTAACAATAGGTTTAATGCCGTAAAACCTCTAAACAGACATATTATTATAAATTGAAAAATAAAGTGCCCGTCTGCTACCGCGTCTCACAGCTGAGTAAGGAACGGAAACGGAGGCACTCGCGCTGCCGCTGAGTCAGCGACCGGGCCGCACCCCCACGCGTACTCCATTCTGGCCCGAGGCGCGATGAGTTGCGTCAACACCTCTAGCTCCAGTACACGTTGGCCGAGCGCGCTTGGCGAGCGCGCTCGGCAGATTTTCGTGGTGCCGTTCACACGTTGGCGTGTTTCATTATGCATTGGTAGTTAGATGATGATGGACGTTAGGGCGATCGCAGCCGCGGCAATATACTTGTACAGTGCTTTCAAATTTTATTTAGATGTGCACCAGAGAAGAGTGATTAAAAAAAGATGGCGCAAAAGAAGATGGTGGATGCTGAGTATTCTATATGTATATACACTACACATACAACAATAATCCCAGTTTGTCCTTTTTAGGGTTCCGACCTCAAAAGGAAAAAAGAAACCCTTATAGGATCTATTGGCTGGCCCGTGCCCGCTTGGCTGGGCGTTTTTTTAAAATAAAAGATAGCCTAAAAGAAGCCCCTAAGCTACATTATCCCTGAGCAACATAAACTCAGAGATAATTTATAATAATATTCACCATCAGGTAGGTACTCTGAAATCGCAACTAAACATGTATTATTTAATACAGTTAGGCAAGTTTGGGGTTCCATATAACTGATTCATTGTGATAAGAATCAATGAACCTAAATATTTCCTCATTAGTCCATGTTCGCCATGTTCGTGAAACAATTTTATTAAGCCGACACTACAGTCTACTTCGACGCGTAACTTTGAACTGAACACTCAGCCAACGTGTGAACACTGTTTGCGGCTTGCGCCAAATTTCTTTGATTTGTGCACGGAAAACCGACACTATACGGCTTGTCGGCGAGTGTTGGCCGCAAACGCCAAATTAATATATTATGGCTCCAGTACACGTTGGCCGAGCGCGCTTGGCGAGCGCGCTCGGCAGATTTTCGTGGTGCCGTTCACACGTTGGCGTGTTTCATTCTGCATTGGTAGTTAGATGATGATGGACGTTAGGGCGATCGCGGCCGCGGCAATATACTTGTACAGCGCTTTCAAATTTTATTTAGATGTGCACCAGAGAAGAGTGATTAAAAAAAGATGGCGCAAAAGAAGATGGTGGATGCTGAGTATTCTATATGTATATACACTACACATACAACAATAATCCCAGTTTGTCCTTTTTAGGGTTCCGACCTCAAAAGGAAAATGAAACCCTTATAGGATCTATTGGCCCGTGCCCGCTTGGCTGGGCGTTTTTTCAAAATAAAAGATAGCCTAAAAGAAGCCCCTAAGCTACATTATCCCTGAGCAACATAAACTCAGAGATAATTTATAATAATATTCACCATCAGGTAGGTACTCTGAAATCGCAACTAAACATGTATTATTTAATACAGTTAGGCAAGTTTGGGGTTCCATATAACTGATTCATTGTGATAAGAATCAATGAACCTAAATATTTCCTCATTAGTCCATGTCGCCATGTTCGTGAAACAATTTTATTAAGCCGACACTACAGTCTACTTCGACGCGTAACTATGAACTGAACACTCGGCCAACGTGTGAACACTGTTTGCGGCTTGCGCCAAATTTCTTTGATTTGTGCACGGAAAACCGACACTATTCGGCTTGTCGGCGAGTGTTGGCCGCAAACGCCAAATATATACAAAACGGCCCAGTACACGTTGGCCGAGCACGCTCGCCAAACGCGCTCGGCCAACGTGTACTGGAGCCATTATACAAAACGGCCCAGTACACGTTGGCCGAGCACGCTCGCCAAGCGCGCTCGGCCAACGTGTAGGTACTGGAGTTATTACAGATGCGTTGTCGTGAATAGCTCGCATCCAGCAAAAAGGTTCTCTGCACTCACAATACGAAACACAGTATCATTAAGCTGCTATTGTACTCGTAGACTGGTATACAGTAATCTGTGTATTGTACGCTGGTAATTTGTGAGAGCGTGTTCCTTCCCCGATCTAGCCTACCCATTTGTGCTACAACCATAATTTAGCTGCAAGGTGGCTCTACCACTATAAACTACCACGTTTTATGGTAATTAAATGAATGGTGTAGGAACGCATCAAAAACTACAATAACTCACCAAAGATTCATCTTATCGGATGAATGGTATAAAAACATATAGAGGACAAACAAAACAAAACATTTATTTTTATATGTATCGAAAATTAGGCGCATGTTTGTCTAACCTACTTTATACATCAAATACCACTGATACAAACGATATGACGATAATATAGTATGCCCATACATATTAATATGATATGGATGAAGTAAACAAGATAATATATGGTGGACATTGAATATTCACCGTTAGGTCCAATAGGTCGATAATATACTCGTATATACGACTAATGTTGCGGAAAACCGGCATTCCCATCTATAATTTTAAAAATCAATTGCCTTACGTTAGTCTCGGTAGATGGCACTGTTCTCGAGATCCAGATATCAGCCGTGCGAAGCCGGAGAAGATAGATAGTGTTAATAAAAAGTTTGACCGAAAACCAACGTAGATTAACTTTTAAAAAAAAATTAAAGTGATAAACGAACCTACAGTCCACCTGACAGCAAATAACTACTGGTAACATGCCACACCTGCCAGTGACTTCCAACGATGAAGGCTACAGGTGCGTTTTCACCTCGGATGACTTACGTGGAATGGTTCACAGCTTGTAATTACGCCCGTTTTCTTTACCCCTCAGATCGGCACACAGCAGTGCACGCACCAGCAGGGCAGGAGACAATTTTATCCCCGGGGAAAAGAGAAAATGTCTATCCCCTCGCTTAGTTTTATCCGCCCTTCGAGCATGGGCACACCGGTGGGTATAATATCCACAGTAGATAAAATATAGACTTAGATATATTTTTTGTATGAATATAAACTTAAAACCACGTCCAATGAATTAGTATAAAATTGTCTCTTTCAAATGTCAATAATTTAAAATTAAAAATCTTGTACAGCCGACTTCAATATAAATTATTAAGAATAACTCAAAAACTATTGGTCTGACCTTGATCAAATTCATATGGGACCACACGAGAACTATCAGCTTTCATATAAAAAAAGGTACATCGAAATCGGTTCACCCAGTACAAAGTTATGAGGTAACACACATAAAAATAACATACAGTCGAATTGAGTACAGTCTCGTTTTTGGAAGTCGGCAGAAAAAGCATAATTTTTTATCTTTCATTTGGCTCCATGCTACGGACAGGGGATATATGTCTACTATATATATATATTATATTTATGTCAAACGGGGATATACTTCTCCCCGTTGCCGTGCTTTGGCATAGGGACAAAATAATTTTATCTCTTGTCAGTGGATATGATTAGGGGATAATTTTTTTGTCCCCAGCCCATGCTAGCCGTGCTGGAGTGCGACATAGGTAAGGGACTTCTAGATAGATAAGGAATCCTACCACCTAGTGACTCTTATGTAAGAGAAACATTAACTATTTTACAAAAGGCTTCGTTGGCCAATTTAAATTCACTGTTGTGACAACTAAAGAGTATGATATAATCATTATGAATTTATCTAAATTAACTAAAATCTTTTCCAATTGTGAAATTACAGTAGTACTTGTTGAGTCCCCGGCAACGTAGTGGAGTAGTAAGAGCCGTCTAGTTCCCTAGAGAACTGGACTTGGCGATCCTAATGGAAAGAGGGAGTCTGTGACAGTATGAACGTGTAAGTCCGAGGCTGCTATGGGTCCAAATGAGAGTAAACTTAAAAATGTCGTTTATAAATTATCTAGGTAGTCTAAGTAGCTGAAATTTTAGGATCTAATAACTGTACGTCTTTTATAGCGACTAAATCAACAAATTATAAGTCATCTGGTGAGCATGATTTAAACGAGTTTCCGTTTATTTTTGTTTATTTAAAACTTTTTTACTCTTCCTAATTTTTGCTAAGAAGTCTTTGCCTCTAACAGAAATCTATAAGTTTGTTTTAAAGTTGATTTAATTTAATATTATTGAATAAATCGGACACTTTGTGATAGCCTCCTAACGCCCTTTAAACTAGGACAAATCGAAACAGAGGTTAGTACAGCACACCTCGGGGAAATTCAGTTACTAAGTGAGTTACCAGTGATCACTGTGGACAGTTGGTCTCACTACCTTTACATGTACAAAAACAGAAAGTTAAAAAATTGTGCTTGTTCCTATAAATGAACATCGCTTAGAGAGATTTAGAAGTAGTATAGTAAAGAACTTGCCATTTCTTCCATACAAAAACAATACTATTTATTAGATCATTATTTAAACTAATAAGTCTTGAATTTAATAAAATATTTACTACTAAAACACTCTTTAAACAGTCGCAAATCGTTTAATGAGTTGGCGACAGTTGGAATCCATAGGAGTAGACAAAAGTTATATGACCAAAATTAAAGATCTTAATATAATCAGTGTTTCATTTAGATATAAAAATATTCCAAAATAATAAATAATAAAAGTGTGATCTACAGTCTAGTATCTACATTTAAAAAACAAAATTAAGAATGCTTATACGTTTTTACATTAATTTTTAAACGACTTGGAGTATAATCAACAGTGAAACTGTCATGATGAAACTGCACAACTCAAACTTTCAATTAAATTTTAACAATAATTTATCGAAATTAGATGAAGATGTTGAAACGGCTTTTGAACAATATTTTACCGTCATTCCGATCTTGTCTACAAAGTCACTCAGTTCCTCCCCTGCTGTCGCCGACTTATTACTCAAACAAAATTTAAATGTCAGTAAAAAAGGATTAGCATTTCATAAAATATTATCAGGTGATATTGTAAAATATTTCAAATCTATTGATATTAAGAAAACAGCTCTGTGAGGCATTTCCGTTAAAGTTATTGCGTCTATAATAAATGCGATCGCATCCCAACTTGCTATTATTTTCAGTGCTAGTATAGATTCTCTTTCCTGATTTAATGAAACATAGTAAAGTTATACCTTTATTTAAATCTAGCAGTACATTGGACCCCACTAATTTTAGACCTATTTCTGTATTGCTAACGCTCAACAAAATTTTTGAAATAAATATACATACATACATACATATAATCACGCCTCTTTCCCGTAGGGGTAGGCAGAGACCACTTCTTTCCACTTGCTACGATCCTTACATACTTGTTTCGCTTCGTCCACTTTCATTATTCCCTTCATACATGCTCTACGGTTTAGGGTACTCTTAACCTGGCCTTTTTTCAAGACGTCCCTAATAAATATTATGAATCAAATGTTATTTTTTTTTAATATAAATAAATTACTCCATAGCAATCAGTTTGGATTAACAAGGGATCGCTCGACATTTACAAGGGTTCGACGATTGTTGAGCTAATCAAACATATTTTCTGTACCTGGGAGAATTCGGATGATGATTTAGGTATATTTTGTGATTTTTCTAAGGCTTTCGGCTGTGTTAACCATGAGACATTAATCGAAAAGCTATATCATTATGGTGTAAAAAGCATGGCGCTTAAACTTTTTACGTCAGTTCTATCAGTCAGTTAAAGATATATTATTCCATCAGTTTACATTCAGTTTAAATTTTCAATATTATTTAATATTCTATGAGTCCTCAAAGAACCACCGTATCTTTTATTCGAAATCGGATACATGTATCCCTGAAATAATTAATTACAGAATAATCCTATGTAGGTGTTTTCATAATATTTTTTTCACTAAATACATTTACGAAACGACATATTGAATAAACTTTGTTTTTACAATTTTTTTAGTTAGTCTCCCGTGGCATGAAATCATGATGTCAAACGACAGGAATTTCAAAATAATTCAAAGTTAAATCCGGTTCTCACAACTCACTAAGCGAAACAGTAAATATTATGCTGCTATTTTACGTTGGTACTCTGTGAAAACGTGTTCCTTCCCCGGTCGAGCCTATACTTTTGTGTTATCGGCATAATACAGCTGCAGGCCGTACCACGTATAATGGATCTTTATTCATGTTCAATTTATATAATACCTATGTAAAACAAATCATCGTTTACCGTGCCCGTTCTTATATATATATATATATATATATATATATTCATTTTTACCCAAAGATAAATGGCTTAATTATTATAAGTAATTTTAATAAATATTTATAATTGGGATAAGATTAAACTTGTGGGGAGGTGATTTGGTCTATTCACTATCAACTTCCAATTTGATAACTTATTTATTGTACCCAGTGATATTTTTTTTAAAAACTACGAACCGATTTTAATGCAAACTTAAACAGGCGACAACTTAATTATACAATCACTCGTCGAATAAATTTTATTCTTCTCGGTTTGGAGTCGATCGATATCTTGATAATGTTCTACTCATGAAACTCACTAACAGGTACGAACGCACACATACTCGTAGTTCTATTTAAAAACCAAATAAACCGGTTCTAGGGATCTCAAAACATAAAGATATTTTTGGAAACTCGAACTTTAAAAATCGTACTTATTATTATAACAAGTTCCAAACGGGAAGTTAAAAATAACTAGTACACCGAAATTATCATTAATGACTTAATTTGAATTTGGAACAGACGGACAGACAGAACGGAATAATAGGTTGTTACAACTAATTTTATGTCTAAATAATTACATTATAAAATTCATCCTATATTTTGCCACACTTAGGGTTGGAATTTCTCTATATTTATGTTGTACCACCCCGTGAATAACCCATCCAACAAAACAAGAATCATTCAAATCGGTTCACATTATACCGAAAAAATAGAAAAAAAAGAACACACAGTCGAATTGTGAACCTCCTTCCTACCTATTTTACTTGCTAAACAGATAAAGTGAAGACACGTTATACTCAAGTGTCCAATTTCACGAATCAATATTGACATGTGCCTATCGTTATATACGATAAGACAGTTCGTTATAATATCACACACAGATGTAGTCCATGTTTATCAGAAGTGCTTATATTATCTAACACAATTCGTGTAAGACTGCGTTGTCAATTGTCATATCAAGTCATAAGTAGTGTTGAAATCCGTCTAGATATGGCGGGACGGTCGCAGTTATTGAGCCGTGTCCTGGTAACGCCTATATTTGTCCCGTAAAAAAAATACAAAATAAAAAAGTTAAAGTAACAGCCTGTATACGTCCCACTGCTGGGCTAAGGCCTTCTCTCATTCCTGAGATGATTATAGGACAAGGAAATGACCACCGGGGAAATGCCTTCGAAATATTATTTTTCTTTTTTTTCAAACATGCAGGTTTCCTCACGGCGTTTTCCTTCACCGCCGATCACGTGGTGAATCAGCACTTAAAATTGCGGATTTTATCGCGTTTTGATACGGAAATGTAAAAAATATACTTTTTTTAATATACATCGTTTCACGGGGGTGGGGTTGGGGTTGGGGTGGTGTATGGGTTGGTTAGAACTGAGGTATTTGACGTCCTTGTGTCGTGTCAAATAAAACATGGGTTTGTAGGTCATTCCAAAAACAAATAATTAAAATGTAATCATCGATCGATAAAGTATAATAATCGATCAGACACTTTAAAATTCATGAAATGTGAATGATTCTAGATAGTTATTTAATGTACTGCATAAACTTTCGAGCATTGAACAAAATATTTTCTACATTGGTCTTAGGCCCTCAGTCATATACCAATTTTTTCCTATACATCGCAAATTGTCTGATATTATAAATGACACACAACGTCACAATGTAAGAAAGAAATAAAGAACATAAAATTTATTCATTGCTACAACTTGCTTTAATGTTTTGTTAACATATACTTTTATTGTTAACATGTAACATTAATATTACTAACAAAAAAATCCGGTCAAGTGCGAGTCAGACTCGCGCACCGAGGGTTCCGAACAAATCCGTAGGTATATAAGTTTAAAATTATTAAAAATATTATTATTATATGATGGAACTAAAAATGTATGCTTTTTGCAATTCTTCCTTTATCTGTGCTATAAAACGTTGCTTCGTACCAAATTTCAAGATTATGAGTTCACGGGAAGTACCCTGTAGGTATTGATTCCCTTGCGAATGTCGAAAATTTGCGGCATGAATGGCTGTATCTTTTGATTTCGTTGGCTAAGAAATTTAATTTTTTCACAGCTCTAAGGGACAGTAGACTTAAGTATTTGATATGAATTTCAGCTTGATACCTCCACGCGTTCCTGAGAAAAGGGTCTTGACAGACCGACAGACTGACAGACAGACGGACAACAAAGTGATCCTATAAGGGTTCCGTTTTTTCCTTTTGAGGTACGGAACCCTAAAAATGACAGTATAACATTGTATAAACTATTATTATATTTTTTTAGATTGTATAATTTTTCAGAACTGGAAGCTTAGACCTTCTTTTTCAGTTTTTCTGAGAAATGCCCTAAGCAACTTCAGTGCGTGTTGGAAAGTTTAAATTTAAAACTAATTTTCATCATCCAACTTAGTCTTTAGGGGTGACAACACATGGCACTTACCACCTCTGGCATGTGAGAGTATTTGTCACCTTTACTTTCAAATGTCAGACCCAGGACACTTTTTTATAGGTAATAAAAATATTTGTTACTTTCGTGATTTGAGCCCCCGCAGCAAAATGTTTAGTCACAGCGCTACGGCGTGGTCTAAATACGCACATTAACGCAAAGTTATTGTCATTCATTTAGTCATTATGTGACAGTACATTATAATTATTAATAAATAATAATTAATTTCCATATAAAGTCGTCTAAAAATACATAGTTATGATATTTTAAACAATTAAAATGCATTGATAAGCATAAAGTTAAAATACATTCATTTGGAAAATTAAGTATTATAATAAAGTAAAGGCTTAACATTGTCTTTAAAAATTCATAAAATTTACGAAAACTGCTTAACAAGTCGATTATATTACACTAATAATGATAAAAAACATTTAAAATATTTATATTATAATTGGGAAATTGGTCAAAAAATTTCTAAGTTATTGAGCGTGTTCTTGTAAAGCTTGAGTGAGTTAATGTAATGATAACTTTTCTAAGGGAGTTGCCGGAGACACATACCTGCAGTCATACATATTATATGTATATTAGATGTCAGATGGTTGACTACCAAAGTACTGTTGCACAATGTATAGTCCTTTATTAAGGACTTATGATAGTAAGGTACTTCAATATAAATAAAATGAGAACATAATCAATGTAGTAGAAGTCAATTAAATACGCATTATTATAAAGGGTAACTCAAAAACTACTAATCATGAGAAGCAATAGCTTTCAAATTAAAAAAAAATCATCAAAATCTAGAAAAAAGTTCTGAGGTAACACACTTAAAAACACTCGAATTGAGTACCTTTTCCATTTTTGCACGTTTTCACAAAACAGTACTTTTGGACGTTTTAGACGTGTATTAAATCGGTTGACAAAACGAAGACTCGCACGCGATTGGAACTCTTTTTACGTTTTGGAACTCTTTTGGCTCGGACACTTTTAAGCGCGGACCCGAAATCCATTTAGTAGTAGGTGAATGGTTTAACACTTAGATATATCGTAGTGATCTTTTACAGAAAAATGCCGAAGGTAACATTGACCTACTTCAACGTGAAGGGGCTCGGTGAAGGCATCCGCATGCTTCTGGCGTACGGAGATCAGGAGTTCGAAGACAAACGAATCACCAAAGACGAATGGCCTGCCTTAAAACCAAGTTGGTACCAACATATCATAACTTTGTAGCGGATCCACAAAGCACACACATACGGTGTGCGGATTGTAATGTGGACAAAAGTCCATTCGGTACAAGCAAGTCAGTTGTTCATAATTCTGTACGTAAAGTGGTCTACAGTAGTTTACAATCTCTATGAAAATTGCGAACGAAAATATTAATTAAATGCAATTTAACCCGTAATTTTTATTTATTTAAAATTATTAATTCGTTATTCTCTCTTAATATACTGAAATAGTTGTTTATTTCTTAAATGACTATAATAATAATTTAAAAAAAAACCAAAACTAGAAACTTAAATATCATATAGTAAATGACTATTAATATTATTAAATTTTACTTATCCTTTATAACATCCTGTTTGTAATGCCTGAAAAAGGTCATTTGGTTGAGAGTACATAATTTATATTTATATATTTAAAATTTCGCCTCAGATCTTTTGATTTGAAAGAATTTATGGCCAGCGTTTATCCTCTAAGCTAGTCAGTAATAGGAAATTCATCTTATAATTTTATTTTGTGCAGAAACTCCATTCGGTCAGCTACCAGTTCTGGAGATCGATGGCAAGCAGTACGCACAATGCCTGGCCATCTGCCGCTACCTCGGCCACAAGTATGGTCTCGCTGGCGCCGACATTGAAGAGGACTTCCTCATCGATCAAAACATTGACTTCTTCACTGACATCCGTCTAAGTAAGTACGTTTTAGCTGTGGTTGTTAAGGAACTGCTATTTTTGCGTTAAAGCTATAAATCGTACTGCTAGGCACAGGCCTACCCTCATTTGTAAGAGGGTTTTTTGATATGGTAGAGATAGTCGCGCTGCCGCAATGCATGTTGGCGGGCGGTGTATGGCCTCATTTTTTTAACTTCTCAGACACCAGTTTTCTTCACAAATTCATCGCCGCGTACGCGGAATTAATACAGCACTTACAAGTACAATTAAAATTTAATTAATGGTGGAGTTTAATTTAATTAAAAATATAGTTCAAGAGTTTTTTTTTTATGGGATAAGAGTGACAAACGAGCACACAGTCCACCTGATGGTAAGTGGTTGCTGCGGCCCATAGACATCTACATCTATCCTCTATTACAAATCAAAATGTAGATGCGTTGTCAACCGTAAGGACTAAGATGGAATGCCTCATTCCAGTAAAAAGGGCTTTCTGCACAAAGTTTCATCTTCATCATCACCAGCCTGCGGCAGTCCACTGCTATACATAGGCCTCTCCAAAGGCGAGGAATTTAGTCCGATCTTTGGCTTCACGCATCAAGTGTTGCGTATTTGGGACTTAACCATGACTATTAAGGACAAACGTGGGATATGCGTGATTACTTCTTCTTCTTCTTATATTTCATCAAATACAAGGTATAAATATAAACCAGAGAAAAAAACCGATATGTTTAATCAATTTATCGAGGCAATTTGCAATTTGCTATAATTTAACAATGCGTTTGCTATTGTTAAATACAATTAAGGTCGATTTCCCGCTTAATGGTGGATGTCCTGAAGAACCTTGCAGGAAAAACATAGGTGGCACAGCCATAGAACATCGTGACTTGAAGGGAAACCTATTGTAACAAGGGAATTATCGTTAGCTGCAATACAGCAAATAAAATAAAGTATTTATTTTAGAGGCAGCAGGAGCACATTATGAACAAGACGAAAAAGTTAAAGCAAAGAAGCAAGAGGACCTCGTCAAAAACCAGTATCCGATCCTACTCGAAAAACTGAACAAGATAATCGAAGAGAACAACGGACACTTAGCGGCTGGAAAGGTACGTTCAATATAAATACGTAAAAAAATAAAGTAGCAATTTTTTATAGAATAAGGCTGACAAACAAGCACACGGTCCACCTGAGGATAAGTGGATGCTGTGGCTGATGCATAGACATCTACATTTATCCTCGATTAAGAATCAAAATGCAGCTATGCGACCACTTACCATCAGATGGACTGTGTGCTCGTTTGTCACCCTATCCTATAAAAAAATATATGCAAACCAAGATATACAGATGGTGGGACTTCTTTTCTACCTAGTTTTCTGGGTAGGTACTATCCTCGTACTTACTTTCTGCCATTGAGTTATATGTACCACGTACTAGAGAAGCTATTCCGAACAATAATTGTGCGCTACTCTATGTCTTCGCGCATGCGCGGGAGATAGTAGAGTCGCGCATGAGCGAAGACTTTAATTTGATATAAAATAAGATATTAATATAAAATGAATATAAGAATTTAATATAAAATACTCTTATTTTAATCTAAACAAACATTTCTAAATAAAATGTAATAATAACTATCTTATGGAATTCACAAATCTTCAATTTACGCAATATTTAGTTTAGTGTACGGATTGCAGTACAGTTGAGTTGAACATAGTCAATGTTCGGAATGCGAAATCTAGTGCGTAGTATACAATATGTAACAAAAACCCTGTGCTTCCCGTTAGGTACGTTATCAGGATCATTATTCAAACGTATAGAAATAACTTTTTTTTAAAAACTCAATATTTTTTTTATTTTATTTTAAAAAAATAATTGTATGCAAATTGTATGTGGTTTTATTACTTCTGCATTGTCTGGGGAGTAAGAGGATTGTCAAAGACCGGGCTTTACTTAGCTTTAGCATCGGCTAGTGTCAGTTAGAAGTAATAAAACCACATAAAATTAAAATATTTTTTTTAATAAAATTAAAAAAAATTGTGGTTGAGTTTTTAATTAACGTTATTTCTATAGGTTTGAATACTAGTACTGATAACGTACTTAACGGGAACCGCAGGGTTTTTGTTACATGTATATCGATGCTTTCTGCAAATAGCAGTTCTTGCACTACCGTGGTCTGGTCCGAATGGTATAACGATCAAGTATATTAACAAGCTGTGAGGTATTACATCTTAGTCCTCAGAGGCGACAACGCACTTTTTTGTTTCCCTCTGTCGCCTCTTACGACACCCACGGGATGATATGGGGTAGTGGATATTCTTACACCGCGTTCACGGTCATATGCACCATGATAAACCTAAACCTCGTTTCTCGCGGGGGCGAAAAGCGGCCCACGGAGAGCCGCTTCGCTACGTTGAATGTAAGAGGAGGAATGGATGGTAAGGTAGATGAAGTATGTCAGATGATGGATGAACGTTGCCTTGATATTCTGTGCGTGAACGAAACCAAGAGGAAAGGATGTGACACCACGGTTCATGGCCCCTACACGGCATACTGGTCGGGAGTCCCCCAAACCAACCGAGGCTGTCAGGGAGTTGGTGTGATTCTTTCATCTCGAATGGTTGAATGTGTGATGGAGCATGAATCTGTAAGCCCAAGACTCCTCTGGATTAGGTTAAAAGTCGGACTCACTCGCTTATTTATCCTTGGGGTCTATGCACCGACGGATCTGCGTGGAGGTGGGTCACTAAAATCACAACAAGAGAGAGAGGAATTTTGGGATAGCATGAGAGAGGTCTTGAATAAATGCGGAGAAAATGAACGGATCGTGATGTTAGGGGACTTTAATGGATGGGTTGGAGTAAAGCGGGATGGGTATGAAGGAGTTCTGGGTATGTTTGGGGACGAGAGAATGAATGACAATGGGAGAAGCCTGCTTGAAATATGCTTGGAATGGAATCTGTGCGTGGCCAACACAATGTTTGACCACAAAAAGATCCATTTGTATACAAGAGATGAGGGTGAGTCTAGAAGTATGATTGATTTTGTAATTGTGGATGAAAGACTGAGGAAGAAAGTGCTAGACACTCGGGCATACCGCGGTGTAGGCCTCGACACAGACCACTTCCTGGTCATAGCCCGAATGCGTGGCCTCTTTAAACGGTGGCGACACCGAGGGGCTGAGCCTACGAGTGTTTTGGACAGAGTAAAAGTGGAAAATCTACAAGAAAAAGAAAAGAAAGACGAGTATGTAGAGAAACTGAAAGAAAGTTTTAAAGGGATAGAAGAGATAGGAGAGATTGAAGATTTGTGGGAGACATTTAAGAAAGGGGTTGTAAATGTTGCGATTGAGGTATGCGGGATAGCTAAAAGAAGGAAAGGGAGAAAGAATGATAACGTGTGGATGGATAAAGATGTACAAAGGGTTGTGCAAGAAAAGAAGAAAGCGTGGTTGGATTGGTTAGCAACAAAAGCTAACCAAAAAGTTCAAAAGGCAATGGATGACGAGATAAAGGAAGCAAGAACGAAGTATAAAAGATTGAAAACAGCAGCGAAAAAAATTGTGTCTAGAAAGAAAGAAGAACGAAAAGATGATTTCGATAGGAGGCTCACTGAAGATTTCCAGTCAAACATTAAGTTTTTCTGGAAAACCATCAAAACAGCCAGAGGAAAAACTTCTACTTCGGAGCTGAGTACAATCAGGAATCAAGATGGGAGCATTATAAAAGGAGAAGAATGTGTGTTAAAGAGATGGAAAGAGTATTTTGAAAGTTTGTTTGAAAGAGAGGAAGTGCAGGTACAGCATCTGCCACCTTCCACGGAAACTAATATAAATGTTGATGAAAATGAGATAAGCATGGATGAAATAGTGAAAGCGTTGAAAAGTATGAGATTAGGTAAGGCTGCAGGGTATGACAGGATTACCGTCGAGATGCTAAGGGCTGGACAGGGCCTGGTGGCTAGTCAGCTGTACCGCCTTTTCAATCTGTGCTGGCGAAATGGGCAAGTACCGGGAGACTGGTGCAAAGCCGTAATCGTGCCATTGTATAAGGGAAAAGGGTCACGGCAGGACTGCATAAATTACCGTGGTATAAGCCTTCTTAGCGTTGTCGGTAAATTGTATGCGAAAGTGTTGATTGAAAGGGTTGTGAATGAAACAGACGGGAAAGTATGGGATGCACAAGCGGGATTTAGAAAGGGAATGGGATGTACGGATCAGGTCTTTTCCTTGCGGTGCATAGCCGAAAAGTGTTTGGCTAAAAACAAGAAAGTCTACTGCGCCTTCGTAGATCTAGAAAAGGCCTATGATAGAGTGGTGAGGAATGAATTGTGGTCAGCACTGTCCATGAACGGTGTGAGCAGTATCCTCATACGAGCATTGCAATCTCTTTATAGGGATTCTAGTGCTTGTGTAAGGATAAACGGGGCATACACTGAATGGTTTAATATCGAAAAAGGTGTTAGACAGGGATGTGTAGCGTCACCGTGGCTGTTTAATCTGTTCATGGACAATTGTTTGACAGATTTAAAAGAGAATGAAAGTGGGTTGAGAATGAATGAGTTACTCGTCAAATGTTTTCTCTATGCTGATGACCAAGTATTACTTGCGTCTTCGGCCGAGGAATTGCAGGAGATGGTAACTGCTATGAGTGAAGCTTTTGTTAGAAAGGGAATGAAGATGAATGTAAGGAAGACGAAAGTGATGGTGTTTGAAAAAGATGAAGCAGTGACAGACTGCAATATCGTGATTGAAGATGAACAAATTGAACAGGTGAAAGAGTTTGTGTATCTGGGGTCAAAGTTTACAAGAGATGGAAAGTGTGAGAGTGATATCGAAAGAAGAGTGAATGCAGGAAACATGGTGAATGGAGCTTTGCACTCCTTTATGAGCAGTCGGAAGGTGTCTAACAAGGCTCGTTTGGCTGTGCATGAGGGGGTGTTGGTTCCGACACTCATGTACGGAAGTGAAAGTTGGGTATGGCAGAAGAAACATGAAAGCAGAATAAATGCAGTTGAGATGAGAGCATTAAGAAGTATGATAGGAGTTAAACTGAGTGACAGGATAAGAAATAGTGAGATAAGGAAACGTTGTGGTCTGAAAGAAGATGTAGTGACAAAAATTGAGAAAGGTATGCTGAGATGGTTTGGCCACGTCGAGAGAATGAATGAAGAACGATTGACGAAAAAAGTGTATAAGGCGAGTGTGAATGAAAGTGTTGGAAGGGGTAGACCTAGGCGGACATTTCTAGACCAAATTAGGGACGTCTTGAAAAAAGGCCAGGTTAAGAGTACCCTAAACCGTAGAGCATGTATGAAGGGAATAATGAAAGTGGACGAAGCGAAACAAGTATGTAAGGATCGTAGCAAGTGGAAAGAAGTGGTCTCTGCCTACCCCTACGGGAAAGAGGCGTGATTGTATGTATGTATGTATAAACCTAAAAGGATGTTTTACGGCGTCGTTTACCTACATAAATGACTTTCTAACTTTGTTTGTCAGTGATTATTTTTTTTATATTTGTAATATTATTTTATTTCAGTTGACCTGGGCCGACTTTGTATTCGCCGGTATATACGACACCCTTAAAGTGATCATGCAGATGCCCGAACTCGATGAAAAGTATCCCAGCTTTAAGAAACTGAGAGACACCGTCATTTCGCTGCCCAAAGTGAAAGAATACTGCGCCGCGGCGCCTAAAACTGACTATTAGTTTGTAATCATTACGCCATAGGAACTGTTATTTTATATCTATATTATTATTACTTACTGCATAATCGACTATGTAATTAAGGTATTTTTATTAAATCTTTTGAAAACAAACTTTATTTTATTAATTGGATGTATGGTATAGGACCGTATAGAAAACGACAACAATTATTTTTTGTTATAAAATCAATGTGACCTTTGTTTAGGCCTTATCGGGACTTTAGAAATAAATCGAGTGGACTGTATTAACAATAGGTTTAATGCCGTAAAACCTCTAAACAGACATATTATTATAAATTGAAAAATAAAGTGCCCGTCTGCTACCGCGTCTCACAGCTGAGTAAGGAACGGAAACGGAGGCACTCGCGCTGCCGCTGAGTCAGCGACCGGGCCGCGCCCCCACGCGTACTCCATTCTGGCCCGAGGCGCGATGAGTTGCGTCAACACCTCTAGCTCCAGTACACGTTGGCCGAGCGCGCTTGGCGAGCGCGCTCGGCAGATTTTCGTGGTGCCGTTCACACGTTGGCGTGTTTCATTATGCATTGGTAGTTAGATGATGATGGACGTTAGGGCGATCGCAGCCGCGGCAATATACTTGTACAGCGCTTTCAAATTTTATTTAGATGTGCACCAGAGAAGAGTGATTAAAAAAAGATGGCGCAAAAGAAGATGGTGGATGCTGAGTATTCTATATGTATATACACTACACATACAACAATAATCCCAGTTTGTCCTTTTTAGGGTTCCGACCTCAAAAGGAAAAAAGAAACCCTTATAGGATCTATTGGCTGGCCCGTGCCCGCTTGGCTGGGCGTTTTTTTAAAATAAAAGATAGCCTAAAAGAAGCCCCTAAGCTACATTATCCCTGAGCAACATAAACTCAGAGATAATTTATAATAATATTCACCATCAGGTAGGTACTCTGAAATCGCAACTAAACATGTATTATTTAATACAGTTAGGCAAGTTTGGGGTTCCATATAACTGATTCATTGTGATAAGAATCAATGAACCTAAATATTTCCTCATTAGTCCATGTTCGCCATGTTCGTGAAACAATTTTATTAAGCCGACACTACAGTCTACTTCGACGCGTAACTTTGAACTGAACACTCAGCCAACGTGTGAACACTGTTTGCGGCTTGCGCCAAATTTCTTTGATTTGTGCACGGAAAACCGACACTATACGGCTTGTCGGCGAGTGTTGGCCGCAAACGCCAAATTAATATATTATGGCTCCAGTACACGTTGGCCGAGCGCGCTTGGCGAGCGCGCTCGGCAGATTTTCGTGGTGCCGTTCACACGTTGGCGTGTTTCATTCTGCATTGGTAGTTAGATGATGATGGACGTTAGGGCGATCGCGGCCGCGGCAATATACTTGTACAGCGCTTTCAAATTTTATTTAGATGTGCACCAGAGAAGAGTGATTAAAAAAAGATGGCGCAAAAGAAGATGGTGGATGCTGAGTATTCTATATGTATATACACTACACATACAACAATAATCCCAGTTTGTCCTTTTTAGGGTTCCGACCTCAAAAGGAAAATGAAACCCTTATAGGATCTATTGGCCCGTGCCCGCTTGGCTGGGCGTTTTTTCAAAATAAAAGATAGCCTAAAAGAAGCCCCTAAGCTACATTATCCCTGAGCAACATAAACTCAGAGATAATTTATAATAATATTCACCATCAGGTAGGTACTCTGAAATCGCAACTAAACATGTATTATTTAATACAGTTAGGCAAGTTTGGGGTTCCATATAACTGATTCATTGTGATAAGAATCAATGAACCTAAATATTTCCTCATTAGTCCATGTCGCCATGTTCGTGAAACAATTTTATTAAGCCGACACTACAGTCTACTTCGACGCGTAACTATGAACTGAACACTCGGCCAACGTGTGAACACTGTTTGCGGCTTGCGCCAAATTTCTTTGATTTGTGCACGGAAAACCGACACTATTCGGCTTGTCGGCGAGTGTTGGCCGCAAACGCCAAATATATACAAAACGGCCCAGTACACGTTGGCCGAGCACGCTCGCCAAACGCGCTCGGCCAACGTGTACTGGAGCCATTATACAAAACGGCCCAGTACACGTTGGCCGAGCACGCTCGCCAAGCGCGCTCGGCCAACGTGTAGGTACTGGAGTTATTACAGATGCGTTGTCGTGAATAGCTCGCATCCAGCAAAAAGGTTCTCTGCACTCACAATACGAAACACAGTATCATTAAGCTGCTATTGCACTCGTAGACTGGTATACAGTAATCTGTGTATTGTACGCTGGTAATTTGTGAGAGCGTGTTCCTTCCCCGATCTAGCCTACCCATTTGTGCTACAACCATAATTTAGCTGCAAGGTGGCTCTACCACTATAAACTACCACGTTTTATGGTAATTAAATGAATGGTGTAGGAACGCATCAAAAACTACAATAACTCACCAAAGATTCATCTTATCGGATGAATGGTATAAAAACATATAGAGGACAAACAAAACAAAACATTTATTTTTATATGTATCGAAGATTAGGCGCATGTTTGTCTAACCTACTTTATACATCAAATACCACTGATACAAACGATATGACGATAATATAGTATGCCCATACATATTAATATGATATGGATGAAGTAAACAAGATAATATATGGTGGACATTGAATATTCACCGTTAGGTCCAATAGGTCGATAATATACTCGTATATACGACTAATGTTGCGGAAAACCGGCATTCCCATCTATAATTTTAAAAATCAATTGCCTTACGTTAGTCTCGGTAGATGGCACTGTTCTCGAGATCCAGATATCAGCCGTGCGAAGCCGGAGAAGGTAGATAGTGTTAATAAAAAGTTTGACCGAAAACCAACGTAGATTAACTTTTAAAAAAAAATTAAAGTGATAAACGAACCTACAGTCCACCTGACAGCAAATAACTACTGGTAACATGCCACACCTGCCAGTGACTTCCAACGATGAAGGCTACAGGTGCGTTTTCACCTCGGATGACTTACGTGGAATGGTTCACAGCTTGTAATTACGCCAGTTTTCTTTACCCCTCAGATCGGCACACAGCAGTGCACGCACCAGCAGGGCTAGCATGGGCAGGAGACAATTTTATCCCCGGGGAATGGAGAAAACATGGGCAGGAGACAATTTTATCCCCGGGGAAAGGAGAAAATGTCTATCTCCTCGCTTAGTTTTATCCGCCCTTCGAACATGGGCACACCGGTTTGCATTGAGTTATATGTACTACGTACTAGAGAAGCCATTCCGAACATTGACTATGTTCAACTGAACTGTAGTGCAATCCGTACAAACTAAATATTGCGTAAATTGAAGATTCCATAAAATAATTATTATTACATTTTATTTAGAAATATAACATGTTTGTTTAGATGAAATTAAGATATTTTATATTAAATTCTTATATTTATTTTATATTAATATCTTATATTTTATATCAAATTAAAGTCTTCGCGCATGCGCGACTACCACTCCCGCGCATGCGCGAAAAGATAGAGTAGGACACAGTTTTTGTTTGTAATGGCTTCTCTAGTACGTAGTACATATAACTCAATGTATAAATATCTTATTTTATATCAAATTAAAGACTTCGCGCATGCGCGACTACTACTCATAGACATAGAGTAGGACACAATTTTTGTTTGGAATGGCTTCTCTAGTACGTAGTACATATAACTCAATGCCGGTGGGTATAATTAAACATAGTGATTATATTCTCTTTGGGTATAATATCCACAGTAGATAAAATGGGAGATAGATTTTTTGTATGAATATAAACTTAAAACCACGTCCAATGAATTAGTATAAAATTGTCTCTTTCAAATGTCAATAATTTAAAATTAAAAATTTTGTACTGCCGAATGCAATATAAATTATTAAGAATAATTCAAAAACTCACTTGGTCTGACCTTGATCAAATTCATATGGGACCACACGAGAAGTATCAACTTTCATATAAAAAAGAATCATCGAAATCGGTTCACCCAGTACAAACTTATGAGGTAACACACATAAAAAAACATACAGTCGAATTGAGTACCGTCTCCTTTTTGGAAGTCGGCAGAAAAAGCATAATTTTTTATCTTTCATTTGGCTCCATCCTACTGACGGGGGATATATGTCTACTCGTTATGTCAAACGGGGATATACTTCTACCCGTTGCTGTGCTTTGGCATAAGGACAAGATAATTTTATCTCTTGTCGGTGGATATAATCGGGGGATAAACTTTTTGTCCCCAGCCCATGCTAGCCGTGCTGGAGTGCGAGAGAAATAGGTAAGGGACTTCTAGATAGATAAGGAATCCTACCACCTAGTGACTCTTATGTAAGAGAAACATTAACTATTTTACAAAAGGCTTCGTTGGCCAATTTAAATTCATTGTTGCGACAACTAAAGAGTATAATATAATCATTATGAATTTATCTAAATTAACTAAAATCTTTTCCAATTGTGAAATTACAGTAGTACTTGTTGAGTCCCCGGCATCGTAGTGGAATGGTAAGAGCCGTCTAGTTCCCTAGAGAACTGGACTTGGGGATCCTAACGGAAAGAGGGAGTCTGTGACAGGATGAACGTGTAAGTCCGAGGCTGCTAGCGCCCAAATGAGAGTAAGAGAGAGGCTTCTCGAAGGGTGTCGGGGCGATCAAAAATTGCGATTGACGACTGGTCGCCATTTAGGCTACTTCGGAAAAATACAAGGGTGCTTTTCGGCTATATAATTCTTTCTCTTATTAAGTAAGTCTATATATAATAAAAATGCGTGTAATGAAACATATGTTTTTGACACGGAGAAATATCATAGAAGAATATGACCTATCAATGACCTAAGAAAAAGAAGTCTTTCTTAGAGATATATTATATGAATATATATATTCATTCGTTAATCTCTTTAATTCTAAATAAAATATTTCGTTTCAATTTCTGAAATATTAATAAGGATAAACAGATAAAATACATATAAGTACTTTATATTAATGTCCATGTCACACCTATGCCGGTAGTTGTTGGGAGCACTAAGCTCGAAGTTGTTGACGAGTATGTTTACCTGGGACAAATAGTCCGACTAGGTAAGTCCAACTTCGACCGAGAGGTCAATTGAAGGATTCAACTCGGTTGGGCAGCGTTCGGGAAATACGGCACATCTTCTCGTCAGGTATACCTTAAAACTTGAAAACGAGACTGTACAACCAGTACGTGTTGCCAGTGATGACATACGGAACTGAGACGTGGTCCTTCACTGCTGGCCGGATGAGGAAGCTCAAGGTCGCTCAGCGAGCTATCATATCGTTTCAGAAATCGTTACTAGTGACGAGACATGGATCTATCAATATGATCCATAAAATAAAAGGCAATCATCGGTATGGGTCTACTCAGAAGGACAGTTACTGACAAAACTGCAAAGACCTCGCAACGTCGGCAAAAAAATGGTGGCTAGTTTTTTTTTCGCTGAGCGGACATTTGTCAACGTCAATGCTGGAAAATTGTAGGTCAGTCAACTCTGAATGGTATACTATAGTTGCATATTACCCAAAGCATTTCAAGCTGTGCGGGAAAGAAGACCAAAGACCGGGCTTCGGGGAATCATGCTGCATCACGATAACGCCTCTTCACATACCTCCCTTAGAACAAAAGCATTTATTGAGGAATCTGGTGTTGAAACTCTAAGTCACCCACCCTACAGCCCTGACTTAGCTCCTTATGATTTCTTTTTGTTCCCAAGTGTCAAAGAAAAAATAAAAGACAAGTTTTTTTCAAGCGCCGAAAAAGCCGTGGCTGCCTACGAAGAACCGATTTCCGACCTGTCAAAAAGTGTTTTCAGAGTCGGTTTAGGCGAATGGAACTTTGTATAGAGCATGATGGAGAATATTTTGAAAAGATGTAAAATACTGATTTAATGAAACATAGTAAAGTTATACCTTTATTTAAATGTAGCAGTACATTGGAGCCCACTAATTTTAGACCTATTTCTGTATTGCTAACGCTCAGCAAAATTTTTGAAAAAAATATTATAAGTAGATCAAATGTTAAGTTTTTTTTTAATATAAATAAATTACTCCATAACAATAAGTTTGGATTTACAAGGGATCGCTCGACCTTTAGAAGGGTTCGACGACTGTTGAGCTAATCAAACATACTCGTATTTTCTGTGCATGGGAGAATTCAGGTGATGCTTTAGGTATATTTTGTGATCTTTCTAAGGCTTTCGGCTGTGTTAACCATGAGACATTAATCGTAAAGCTATATCATTATGGTGTAAAAACATATCGCTTAAACTTTTTACGTCAGTTCTAAATAGCAGAACGCAAACTGTTGTTGTTAACGGCAGCTGTTCTTCTGGATCGGTAGTATCTATGGGTGTTCCTCAGGACTCAATTCTTGGCCCTTTTCTGTTCTTAATTTACATTAATAACTTACATTACTTGGTAGGGAATAACCATGATATAGTATTATTTGCTGATTATACTTCGTTGATTTTCTGACTTAAAAGGCAATTATTCAAATATGATGAAGTTAATAATCCTATATCAAAAGTAGTACACTGGTTTAACGTCAATAACTTGTGTTTGAACTGTAATAAAACGAAATGTATTAAATTCACCACACCTAATTTTAAACAAGTGAATACCAGTGCTTTTAAATGGGTAGGAACTGGGCCTTGTTAAGTCCACTGTTCACTGTTCTTGGAATTACAGTTGACGTGACGCTTCCTTCAACGAGGCCCTCATATGTCTAAATTAGCTAGCAAACTTAGTTCTGCAGCATATATTATAAAAAAAAATTAAGAGGCTACACAAATGCTGAAACAGCTATATTACTTTATTTTAGTTATATCCATAACATAATGTCATATGGAATCTTGCTATGCAATGCGACTGAAATTGAAAGTATCTTTCGTTTTGCAAGAGTCATGAGAGCAATTTATAACCTAGGTACGAAGGAATCCCTTAGAGATAAATTTAAAGAAATAAATATATTAACTTCGGCCGCTCAATACATTGAAATTTAACATCATGCTCAATTTTTAAAAATAGTTTTATTAAAAATAGCAAAATAACATTCTGTAAATACTAGAAATAAAGACAAGTTATACCAGTTACTCGACTCCAAAGAATCAGTAATTCCTTTATGGGGTAATGTATACGCTTTTACAAGAAAGTCACAGAAATATGCAGACCTTATCTAACAAAAGGTTTAAAATATTTATTAAGCAAAAGTTTTTAGGATAAGGAGAAGTGACAATAGCATCCTGAGAATGGTGGCAGATGATGCGCATGCGCCTATTGTAAGGCACTTCGTGCGAACGATGACTCATACAGTGGATGGTAATTCTTCTAGGTGTGGACCGCACGGAGTGCCTCTCAGGTACATGATAAATTAGAATTTATTTTAATCTAATTTTAGTTTGATTTGATTTGATTTAATTTGTATTGATATGATTTTAGTTTGATGTGATTTAATTCTAATATAATATAATATAATTATGGAGTGTAGAGTCAAGGAGGACCATCTCCTTATATGAAAAGTGTCCCTAAAATCGCGTCCAATAAGGGTGGCGCTGCAGTAGCATGGGATAAATTAAAAAAAAGTGCCAAAATTAATTAGAATAAGATGGAGAAATGAACAAGGCCCGACCGATCCGCTTGGTTTTGTACTACGTAACTAGTTCAGGTTTTGTATACTGGCATTTTACTAACTACTCTAGTCATGATTTTTTTTAAATATTTGAATTCAGCTGACTTCACTCCGTCTACAACAGCTATGTTCATATCGTAGTTTTTCAGACGCCAGCGCTACTGTGGTAGGTTTTGGAACCTCTATTTTCAGTATATTATCGGACATTTTTTCAACTTTCGCACCTTATAAGATGGTTCTCCTTCTACGCTACACTCCATAAATATAATGTAATTAATTTTTTTTTTTTTATAAGCACTAACACTTAGTTATAAGCGATAATGTTATACTAACCCATGGATCTTTGTTGTCTGAAATTAAATGAATTTGAATTTGAAAAATTATCTAGCAAGGGTTATTACGAGACTGAAAATTTCGGGAATCAAGGAAGTGACACAACATTACTATTTAAAAATGTATTTATTGCTTTTCGGAGTATTCTCCGCGAAATTTGACACATTTTTCCATACAATGGAACCTTACCAACGAAGCAACCATTCCATTCGGAAGTTGGGGTCTCCAAAATGGCCGTTTTGTAGGCGTCCACAGCTTCTTTAGGTGATGAAAATCTCTGTCCACACAATTTATTCTTTATTTTAGGGAAAGTATAGAAATCATTAGGGCTAAGGTCGGGGCTGTACGGCGGATGGTCTAATAATTCTATGTTTTCTTGCTCTAAAAACTCTTTTGTTCTGTGTGCGGTGTGAGAACTCGCATTGTCGTGATGGAGGATGATGCGGCGGTTGCAGTTCTCTTTACGGAGTTCAGAAACGACCTATGGCAAACAAATGCTAGCATACCATTCTGCATTAACCGTTCTTTGTCCCTCAAGAGGAATAGTCGTAACATGGCCGGTTTCGGAGACAAAAGTGGCCACCATTTTATTTGCAACACTCCGTGAACGAACAATTTTTGTTGGCTTTAACTCATTTTCGAACACCCAAACTCGTGACTGGTTTTTTGTTTCGGGTTCGTACGCGTATATCCAGGAATCGTCACTTGATACGATGTTGTATACAGCATTTGAGGATCCTGCGTGGAATCTTTCGAGAGTTCTAACGCATCAAGTAACGCGAGCCGCTTTTTGCTCTTCACAGAGCGAATGCGGTATCCATCGGGAAAACAACTTTTTTACATCTAATTGTTCATGCAAGATTATTTGTACTTGACTCATGCCAATGTCCAAAGTTGCCTGAATTTCGCGGTATGTCACATGTCGATCTTCCTCAATCAGCTTACGCACAGTATCAACGTTTTCTTGGGTGACTGCAGTTTTTGGACGACCTTGACGGGGATCATCACTGAGCTTCACACGTCCACGTTGAAATTCAGCAAACCAGCTATAAATTGTGGTTTTGGATGGGGCTTCATCACCAAATGCAGAAATCATCCGGTCAACACACTGTTTTTGTGTTAAACCACTTCGAAAGTCATAATAAATCATCGCTTGTGAATTTTCTCGAGTCAATTCTATTTTCTCAACGACTAAACAAGTTTGACAAAACCTTGTGACAAGACCGAGAATCTTTTTTTAAATAAATAAATGGCATTAGATTTTTAAAACTAAGGAGTTTTCAATTAAAAAGATTTTAATATGACAGGAACAGTGGAAATATTCCATTCCCGATACTTTTAGTGCAGCCTATGTATACTACTAAAGAGTACATAATTGATAATAACACCTGGGAATGAGGTGATCGCTACCATGCTGTTTTTAAATGTTTTCATAACAATTGTATGAAATACTAGCTGTTCCCCGCGACTTCGTCCGCATGGAATTTATTACGATAAGTATTTCATGTTTTTTTTTTTACGAGGAACCCTAATTCTTTTTCTTAAATAAAAGTAGCGTAAGTTACTCCTTATAACATCAGCTGTCTGCCAGTAAAAGTCCCATCAAAATCGGTCCAGCCGTTTCGGAGATTAGCCGGAACAAACAGACAGACAGACAGATAGACAGACAAAATATTGTAATATTAAAAATTGTATATTTGTTATAAGTACCGTATATACTTCGATATGTATTTAGTGAAAAGCTGTTATTTTGACATTAAAACAGACACTCTTATTTATTTGTATAGATTATATTGTAAATTGTGCTTTTAAAAATAAATTCCCGTTGGGTTTCTTGCTGGTTCTTCACAGATCAGGTTTTTCCTGAACCAGTGGTAAATTGAATAAAAATTATTATATTCTGTTCAAGCTGACTACGAATAAAAAGTTGGTTCTTTTCAGCACATTCACCACGTGACCTGCTCTCATGCTCTGAATCCGAGGAAATCCAGATAGATGGGAGCTCTACTGTGGAAAAATCTTTTTAGATAAATTGACAGAATCATTTTAACAATTTTAATTATTTTACATATTATTTATATTCCTAGCAACATATGATCATATTTTTGATGCATATGGCTCAATCCGTACTTGTGGCAATCTATGGGGTAATCTATGTTTATCGGTGAACATTTATTGGGAGTTTTAACGAGGACTCAACAGCAAAACGGATTTACTCCAGTTGCTGTCTTTTTGTTTTTGTAATGGTTTGAATTGGATGTTTTGTAATTTTTTATACTAGGTAAATGTTTGCGAATGTGAACTACGAAACAAGGGACCGCTGAAACAAGTGCTGCAATGTAGAATAGAAGCTCAAGTTAGTGTTCGTTCTGGCACCCTGAAACACAGTCGTAATCAACTGTCTGCTGGGTTAAGCTGTCTTCAAAAGTTCCCAAAACTTCGCAATTAGACGCATATAGTAAAGTATTTTGTTTACAAATTATTATTGCATATCGTACAAATCAATAAGGAAAGTAATCTGATTGGACTGTTATGATTAATAGTATTAATTTGATCAACCACAAAAACGCAGTTATTCAAACTTGAAAGCTTAACCAGTTGTGCGGATGGCACGCCAGGCGTGTCATCGATTACTTTTTCGTGTGGCGTATAACAAACATTAACCGGTTCAGTGCGGGTGACACTCCAGGCGTGCCATCGAATACTTTTGTGTGGCGTATGACACGCGAGGCGGGTCTTTTTAAAAATCGTTATAACTCGCTTAAATTGCTTTTTTGGAAAATTTATCCAGAACAAAATATTCATTATTTTGCAAGTAGTTCATGCCTGCGGCTTCGTTTCTGGATATTTTGAAAAATTGAAATTTCTAGGAGTTGAAAGCCTTTTTTAACTTGTACATGGTACCGTTTTTACTTTATAGGTTTTTAAAACATTTTGTGGAAAAATACTCTAAGAAGAAACAAATGAACAAATAATAGCACTCATTGCCATCGCTCACAAACTCAAGTTGTAAACAAGTTTCTAGAAAACAACTCTCCTGTTAAAAAAAAACAATGCCTTTATCTCTTTTGCTTAAAATGGTTGAACTGCCGTCGTATTACTATCATATGGCCGAAAAGACCTACGAAGTACCATGTGCTCTTGTGATATGGTATAAGGTTTATTTTTGCTTGAAACAGTTTGAAACCGTTCATGCATAAAAAAGTTCGCTAATAAATAGTCTTTTATCAATCTGCCGCCGTATAGCGCCGGCGTTTGTTTCCTTTTGAAAACACTTGTTTTGCTATTCTTACTAATTAGACGTTTTCAGATCGACTTTACTTTTACATTTGTATAACATTAAATAATATTTAACATTTGTAAATATGAATGAATCATAAACCTTATTTTTTTCCAAATTAAGGTTCTTGATTGTTTGATATTTGCAAATATTATTATTAGGTGAAAATTTAATTTAATAAAAGTCAAGGTTTCCAGGGTGATTTAGCTGTACCTACTTATATGAATATTTTTTTATAAAACAATAAATAGTACAAAAGGTTTGTAATCTCTTCATAAAAAAAGTCACTTACTCTCAATTTCAAAGAAAACACGTAAAAAACACGTAGTTACCCACTAAAAACAAGTATCCTTCCATTAGTAACTTATGTTTGATGTCAAAAATAAATTTAATTAGGTATAAACAAGTAAAAAAAGCATAAAAAAGAACATTACTTTTACACATGGCTGATGGCACAATAGGCGTGTCGTCAATGTCTGTGGCGCTCGACACGCCAGGCGTGTCATGAAATATTTGTTTGCCGCGAAATAGTTGTTGAAAATCGGTGCCTCAACGAATCGGTTAAGGCATTTTTACTGTGGCAGAAGCCCTATTAGATTATGTTATGTATATAATTTTAAAGAAAATTGTATGTAAATTTAGGGATTACTTGTTATTTTTAGAAGTCTCACATACTTAGACATAAACTGAAAAAGGAGCATCCGGGTCATTATTATTTGGTTAGTGGGTTGGATAATTTTGCACACGGTCAAATTTTATTTGTAATGGATTTATTTTTGAATTAAAATGAAGCGTCATTTAAAATAAAATAATATTTATTTCATGGCAAGACAAGAAAAAGTGCGAGGGATATGGATATTATCCCATCTCGCTCACACTTGACTTGACGGAAAAATCTTACTTGTTCTAGCCTAGCCCCCATCCGTCAAATTCGTACCGAACGATAAGGAACTTCGTTCCAATAAATAAAATAAAAACCAGTAATGATTATAAACATACATTTATTACTATTTCACTTATTTGTTTATTCATAACAAAATAATCTGGGATTTTGTGCTGTAATACAATTATTTAGTACTTTAATTAGTATTATACTTTAATTTAAGGCACATTAGAGAAATTTGCATTTTCACCACTGAACGAAATTCCAGTTCTTAAAAATACAATGCGAAGTGCGCTTTATCTCTTTGATATATAGTTCAAAGTACTTTATAGTATAAAAGATATAAAACTGTCATATAAAAATATAATCTGACATATTATTACTTAGAAATCGTACATAGTTTTGGGCTCGTTGGCGCAGAACTCCTTTACTTTGGGCAGGGTGACGACGGACTCCTTGAGTTTCTTGAAGCTCGGGTACTTTTCGTCAAGGTCGGGCATTTGAAGCATAGTTTTTACGTAGTCGTACACACCGGCGAACACAAAATCGGCCCATGTAAGCTGTAACAGTGATTTTTTGGTTAAGCAGGTTTTTCAGTATATCACAGCATTATGTAATGGTTTCGGTTATGTTGTGACTCTGACTCCATATCTTTAACAATAATATTTTAACAATAATAATAATAATAATAAGGTGTCTCCTATAATAACAATAATGAGTCTCCTATAATAATAATAATAAGTCTCCTATAATAATAATAATGAGTCTCCTATAATAATAATAATGAGTCTCCTACAATAACAATAATGAGTCTCCTACAATAACAATAATGAGTCTCCTATAGTAATAATAATGAGTCTCCTATAATAATAATAATGAGTCTCCTACAATAACAATAATGAGTCTCCTATAGTAATAATAATGAGTCTCCTATAATAATAATAATGAGTCTCCTACAATAACAATAATGAGTCTCCTATAGTAATAATAATGAGTCTCCTATAATAATAATAATGAGTCTCCTACAATAACAATAATGAGTCTCCTATAATAATAATAATGAGTCTCCTACAATAACAATAATGAGTCTCCTACAATAACAATAATGAGTCTCCT
Organism: Parnassius glacialis; assembly: GCA_033319125.1. Lineage (NCBI taxonomy): Eukaryota > Metazoa > Arthropoda > Insecta > Lepidoptera > Papilionidae > Parnassius > Parnassius glacialis. Next base: position 8,418,450 of record JAVANC010000011.1, on the reverse strand, counting down.
ATAGTAATAATAATGAGTCTCCTATAATAATAATAATGAGTCTCCTACAATAACAATAATGAGTCTCCTATAATAACAATAATGAGTCTCCTATAATAACAATAATGAGTCTCCTATAATAATAATAATGAGTCTCCCACAATAACAATAATGAGTCTCCTATAATAACAATAATGAGTCTCCTATAATAATAATAATGAGTCTCCTATAATAATAATAATGAGTCTCCTACAATAACAATAATGAGTCTCCTATAATAACAATAATGAGTCTCCTATAATAACAATAATGAGTCTCCTACAATAACAATAATGAGTCTCCTATAGTAATAATAATGAGTCTCCTATAATAATAATAATGAGTCTCCTACAATAACAATAATGAGTCTCCTATAATAACAATAATGAGTCTCCTATAATAATAATAATGAGTCTCCTACAATAACAATAATGAGTCTCCTATAATAACAATAATGAGTCTCCTATAATAACAATAATGAGTCTCCTACAATAACAATAATGAGTCTCCTATAGTAATAATAATGAGTCTCCTATAATAATAATAATGAGTCTCCTACAATAACAATAATGAGTCTCCTATAATAACAATAATGAGTCTCCTACAATAACAATAATGAGTCTCCTATAGTAATAATAATGAGTCTCCTATAATAATAATAATTATAATGTCCTTCAGACCGAATTCCGGTCACAGCGGCCAGTCACAACAATGAACCATCTGTGCGAGACAGGATTTTATGTGCACGAGTGTGTGTGCCCAAGCACAGATGCAGTCTCTGTTCTCTCATTCTCACAGTAAGATGACACGGCACTCCAACACGACCGTAAAGAAATCAGGCGCAATAACATCAGCTTCTACGTATTTTCCGAGCCACGGTGGTGAAACACCACCAATTTCCTGACTCAGGGCTGCTAGTTAATGAGAATTTCTTGGCAGAAAACCCCAACCTGGGATCAGCAGTAACTTATAACCACTAGACTAGACCAACGAGGCAGTCAATATATTAATACCCTATATTAAACCGACACAGACAGTTATTACCTAAATTTGTGTGTACACTAAAGTCACTAAAACATTTCGTGCGCAGTTATGTTCAGAAAGTAGTCGGAAGTAGTAGCTGTGGTTATAGTTAGACCACCAGAAAACATCATAATAATAAAAAATTAATATTTAATCATTGTACTTGTGCTTTTTTTTATAGGATACGGTGACAAACGAGCACACAGTTCACCTGATGGCAAGTGGTTGCTGTGACCCATAGACATCTAGATGTAGGTCCTCAAAATGCAGATGCATTGTTACCCCTGAGGACTAAGATGGATTGCCTCGTTTCCAGTAATAAGGGTCTCCGGTCCTCTACACTCACCAAACGAAACACAGCAGAATTAAGCTGCTATTTTACGCTGTTTTTCTGAGAAAGCGTGGTCCCACCCCGGTCGAGCCGACCCATTCGTGCTACAACTATACTACTAATATAGCTGCAGTATGGCTCTACCACATGCAATTTATGTTTTTAACCTGTAGAGAAAAAATCCTAGTATTGGGGTAAAGTTTTAAAAATCGTTGATCCTTCGAGCCGTAGCTAAGGTAAAAGGGGTTAGGGACTGCACATTTTCTATTTTACTATTTTTTCTATTATACGTGTGGTAAGAGGCAACAGAGGGTAACAGGAGATGGGCAGCAGCATCTTCCAGATAACAAATAAAAATATAAAAAAGTAAGGTTGCCAAATCATGGCAATTATTGCAAAATCACATATGAGGCAATATGCATGCTTTTTAAGCTTCTGCATGCCTTTTGTTAAGCTAAGTTTCACATTACCATCTTCACCTACATGATCAATTGGAATAGTTGTAGTAGCACTGCCTTATAATAGTATTTAAAAAACATTTAAACCTACACAAAAATTTCATGAGCGCTAAGAGTTGGTAACAACGGTGCTTTGAGTTTATTAATATTTTTGGTTAACCATCAATATTACACAGCCCAAAAGGTTTCGATCGTGACATAAATAAACTAATTGATTATTTCTGTTATACGACTTTTCGACACCTTACCAGGGGCCACTTTGCAAAAAAACTCGATATTTTTGAAACATACCAAAGTGAAGCAGTTATGTAAAAACCCAATATTAACAAAGATGTGTAGGTTGTTGTACCTACCCATCTAGGTGTAGGCAGCAGCCCAATAACAAGTGCCAATAAAGCCAATAATTTAAAATAATGCAGTCCCCAGTCAAGGTAAATGCAAGTTGCTAATGAAGCAGCTATAAATTACAAAAACAAAATTCAATTGTCTGATGAAATAATTACTTTTCCCAGAGCAAGATGGCCGTTGTTCTGCTCAATTATTTCATTCAGTTTTTTTAACATGTTGGGGTATAGGTTCTTAGTGAAGTCCTCATGTTTCTTCGCTTTGACTGCCTCATCCGACTCGTAGTGGACCACGGCAGCCTCTGGAAGTAAAACGACAAGTTAATCCTCCTGAACACTGTGCACAGACACTTTTAGTTATACATATTATGTCGCATCATGGCTACTACGTTTTTTCATCATAATTAACGCAAAAAAAAATGAAGAGTTCCTGATGAAATCACATAGGTCTACAAAAATAATATTTCACATTTAATTCGAAAAAAAAATATGGTTGTATATGTATATATGTATAATTTAACTATTACTAAAAATCGAACATATTATTCAGACCGTTTGTAAGTCTAGTAGTTGAAGCGGTTTTTTTCTACCGACTTCCAACAGGAGGAGGTACTTAATTCGACTGTACGTTTAAATACTAGTAATGTTATTTAAACATTACTAATATTCCCTTTAACCACTTCTGGTAAGCATAAAATGCTTGTGTTAGAAGTGGTTGACGACAGTAGTCGAATGGCGAATTCGAACCCACGACCTTTCGAGTTCGCGGTCCGCGCCTTGCCATTAGGCTACTGACGCTTCATATAAATTTGATCATATTTTTTAATATAATATGTTACTTCATAACTTCTTTCTGGGTGAACCGATTTCGATGATTATAGTTTGAAAGCTGGTGCTTCACATGTGATCTCGTATAAATTTGATCAATAAACATAGTTTTTGAGTTATTCTTAATAATTTATATTGAAGTCGGTTGTACAAATTTTTTAATTTTAAATTATTCGTAAGTACCATCGTTAAAGTATCTCCACCTAAAGGTCCTCTATTACTTTTTCGAGATTTTAAGAGCTCTTTAGCCCATCGTTTTATTAAGTATCTGAGTAGGTATCACCGTATCACCCTACCTATCTGTTCAACAGCCTGTAAATATACTGGCCTATACAATTTAGACCGGAACACAGTGGTGTAAGCACTGCTGTTTGGGGACAGAAATGGGTACGAGGGTGGTTTCTACCCAGAGACTCCTAGGTAGAAAAGTCCTACCACCTAGTTATGAATCCATGATTAATATTGTCTCGCTTTCTCGCTTTAGCAGTTTTTTGTTTTTCGATGTATACACTTTTACAACAGAATCCCAGAAGATATACAAAATTTGACCTGCTCAAAGTTCTAAAACTTTATTAAACCACCAAGTTTGTATAAAAAGGGTTATTATAATATTAAGGAATTTATAGATGACAATAACCCCTGGGAATGAGATGAACGCTACCAAATTATTTCTAATTTGTTTTATGTTGCTAATTGTATAACATGCATGATTGTAAGCTGTTATTTTTTTAAGTCCTTGCTGGTTCTTCCCAGGACAGAATTATTTTCCGAACCAGTGGTAAATTAAACATAAGAGTAACTTTTAATATTAAGTATTAGTATTAAATAAAAAAAACTTTCTGTTTCTTTCATAACACTGATTCTTCCCAGGACAGTTTTTTTTCCGAACCAGTGGTAAATTAAACAAGAGTAACTTCTAGTCAGTATTATTTATAATCTTTAATGAATAAAAAAGTTTCTGTTTCTGTTTCTTTCATACCAAAAACTACCAGACCTAATTCTCATTTGGTGAATACTAAAAAGAACTTGATGTTGCACACGACCGCGCGCACGTCCACGCCCATTAAAGTTATCAATTCTTACATTCCATTTTATCTACTCATATCAGCATGATTACAAGGCTGATAGAACAACGCATATTTATTCTAGAAAGCGCTTGAGTGATAAGAAATAAGATTAAATGGAAACAAAAAACCAAATAAAACTATTAAATTAATATCAGGTGTCAGATATCAATAGATAATCTTGACATGGTTTATTGCGGAACAACTGGCCTTTTCAAAAAAATAACGAAGAAATATATTATATCCTATTTTAAAATGGGTTAAAAGATTTTAACTTTTTTTTTACACTCATTTATATCAGGATCAGGGTTACAAATGAATGAATTCCATAACTGTTTCTATTTCGTGTTTTTATATCATTTTAGTTTAACTGTTGTCGTCGACAGATAATTTTCAGTAAATAATATGACTAGATAAAAATATTAGGAACCGATGAAACTACAGTTACATATGGGAAAATTGAAAAAAAAATATTCAAAAAGAACTTTCAAAAAATCAGAAGATATGTCTAAGTAACACGTACGTATCGTGTGGCAATTTTTTAATTCCTTTGCTATAGAAGTCTACTCCACGAGAATCGATGAACTCTTTAAATGAGTTATGAGAAACTATGTACTTAGTCCAGAAGTAATGAAAATGCTCACAGTTAAGAAACTCCTTCATATTATTAAAGACTAGCTGTAGACTAGACTAGACTAGTCTATGTGTCAATTGAAAAAGTCGCAAGCGACTTCGTTCACGTGGACGAATGCCGATTCTAACTCTTTTACCAAGAAAAAGTTTCTTTATCCCTGAACAAAAATTGCCTATAAAAGTAATGACTTTTATAGGTAATTTTTTTTTACACCTTGGGTTACAATATAGGAGTTTTCTTAGGGATCCCTTACTTTTTAAATCAGTTTAGTAGTTTTAGAGTTTATCCATTACAAACAAAAAAATATTTTCTCTTTATTATATTAAAGTATAGATAATATATAAAGATATATATAAAGGTTATATTTCTTACAGTGCTAGACCTGCATAGATTCTCACACAAAAAATACACTTACTAGCTCTGATATCGTGGAGGAAGTCGACGTTCTGGTCTATGATCAGGTCCTCTTCGATGTTGGAGCCAGCGAGTCCGTACTTGTGACCGAGGTAGCGACAGATGGCGTTACTTTGCGCGTACTGCTTGCCGTCGATCTCCAGTATGGGCATTTGACCAAACGGGGTTTCTATAGACAAAAACTCTTGTTATAATGAGATACACTGGAATTATGATAGAATGGGACTTCTAGAAAAAAAAACATTAGTATTGGTTGTTGACCCAAGGCAATCCTTCACAAGGCTATGGCCCATGAACACCTAACTCTATCCACGGTTTGAAATCAAAATATAGATGTGTTGTGATTGATTGTTATGTCCCTGACAACCAATAGGGACTACCTCGTTACAGGTAAAATAGGTTATCTTTTAATTGCTAGCTGAGTAACTCTAAGCCATATCATTGGTGCCCACGTTGCACTGGTAGAGAACTTTTATTCAGACTTTAACCAGATTTATAAACCAGGTAAATGCTGCTCTGCTAAATATCAGATTATTTAGACATCTAGATTGTAAGTGCTACCAACATTCATAAATACATATACAACGTGTCCCAAAATTCAACGATAAGCCAACACCGGAGGATAGACCTGCCCCGGACTAATCGGGGAAAAAAAGAAAAAAAAATATATCCCAATTATATTTTAAGTTATATAAAAAAATGAAATTCTTCAGAAATTGAGACCGTTTATGATATTTTTCACTACCATGACCACAATTTTTTAAATATTTTTTCTTTTTTTTTATAGGCAACCTGAATAGTACTGTTATCTACCACAATTCTTAAAAACTCCAGAATAACTCTTGTTTTATCACGAAAATTAATGAAACTTATTTTATTCCCTAAATTTTTTGAAGACTTTTACTTTTAACCAAATTTAACTTATCGTGGTGTAAAAAAAAAGTATGAACACTAGTATGGCAAGTTTTTTTTAAAAATTGACGCAACTAACCAACATTCCAAAATGGTATAATACTCTAGGGAAACAAGTTATAAAAAAATATGGGCCTATTATTTCTAAACAGGGGCCAAATTCCTTAAATTGTAATTGTCAGTAATCACTTTTACTACATGCCCAAAATGGGTTCCTGTTACAATTTCTAGGAATTCGAATGGGGCATTAATACCTTCGATGTTAGAGAGAAATAGATAGATAGAGATAGTTACGTTAAAAAGAGACAACAACAGGGCAGGTAGAGAAGCTGTTATTATTCTCAGCAAGTCGGTTCAGTACGCTCTGCTCCTTTGTTTACTGCGCACCGTACCCAATTCAACTTACGTGGCCCTCGTACATACTATCGACTTTTGGCTTGGCTTTTTGGACTGGAATCGATCTGCAAACTTAACTGACCTGGCATTATTTGGACTGGAAGTGATCTGCAAACTGAACTGACCTGGCATTATCTTGGACTACGATTGTGTGTTTTGTGATTTAGAGTTCTGGCGCATTTTGGACTGTTTGGCGTTTAACATGCCGCAACCGTACACACCACAGGAATACAATATCCTGATTATCGAGTGTTTATTAATGTGCATTAAGCGTTTTCGGAGGGTCGTATGCCATCCAATAGGAGAAGCGCTGGAAGACCTAGATTGGATCGTGATGAAGAAGTTCTCAATGAGATAGAAAATGACTCGACTACTTCGGTACGTGCCATAGAAGAAGCTACAGGAATCCCGAAAAGTTCTGCACATCGAATATTAAAACGTCACAAGCTTCACCCATATCACTACAGGCGTGTGCAGACGTTATTACCGCGGGACTATCCGCTACGGATCACATTTTGCCGTGTAATGCTCCAAAGGCACAGTGAAGATTCCCACTTCCTAGACAAAATTCTCTGGTCGGATGAAACAACGTGCAAGAAAGATGGGTATTTAAATCTTCACAAGCTACATAATTGGAGTAATGAAAATCCACACTTGATGAGACAAGACAAATCCCAATATCAATTCAAGGTTAACCTATGGACCGGCATATTAAATGGAAAAGTAATTAATAAAGTAAAAGGAAACTTAGATGGCAATAGTTATTTAAACTTTTTACAAAATGACTTGCAAGAATTGTTAAACGACGTGCCCTTAAGTGATCTTCAAAACATGTGGTTCCAAAATGATGGTTGCCCAGCACATTATGCCCGTTCTGTGCGAGAATAATTAAATCAAGAGTATCCAGGGCGTTGGATCGGGCGACTTGGTCCTATCTTATGGCCACCCCGTTCACCCGATTTGAACCCCCTGGACTTCTTCTTTCTATTGGGGTTGTCTTAAAAACAGGGTTTACTCAAAACCCATTGTGACATTGGACGAGCTTCGTCGAAATATCACTGAGGCTGCTGCTTACATTAATAGCAGAAGATATGCAAGACAAATAAAACAATCATTTTTAAGGCGATGTCATGCATGTATTAATGCTGGTGGCAAACAGTTCGAACATTTGCTATAATGTTAATAACTTAATAAATTACACGTGAAACTGTTTGTACCATTTGTTTTGAAATATTAAACATTTTTCAAGAACTAATACTTTTATTACACCCGACCGTCATTTGGCCCCTGTTAAGAAATAATAGACCCATATTTTTTTATAACTTGTTTTCCTAGAGTATTATACCATTTTGGAATGTTGGTTAGTTGCGTCAATTTTTAAAAAAACTTGCCATACTAGTGTTCATACTTTTTTTTTACACCACGATAAGTTAAATTTGGTTAAAAGTAAAAGTCTTCAAAAAATTTAGGGAATAAAATAAGTTTCATTAATTTTCGTGATAAAACAAGAGTTATTCTGGAGTTTTTAAGAATTGTGGTAGATAGCAGTACTATTCAGGCTGCCTATAAAAAAAAGAAAAAAATATTTAAAAAATTGTGGTCATGGTAGTGAAAAATATCATAAACGGTCTCAATTTCTGAAGAATTTCATTTTTTTTACATAACTTAAAATATAAATGGGATATAATTTTTTTTCTTTTTTTCCCCGATTAGTCCGGGGCAGGTCTATCCTCCGGTGTTGGCTTATCGTTGAATTTTGGGACACGTTGTATATAATATGTAACAAAAACCCTGTGGTTCCCGTTAAGTACGTTATCAGGATCATTATTCAAACGTATAGAAATAACTTTTTTTTAAACTCAAACTATAATTTCTTTTTATTTTATTTAAAAAAATAATTGTATGCAAATTTTATGTGGTTTTATTATCTCTGCATTGTCTGGGGAGTAAGAGGATTGTCAAAGACCCCGCTTTACTTAGCTTTAGCATCGGCTAGTGTCAGTAAGAGGTAATAAAACCACATAAAATTAAAAAAAATTATGATAAGATAAAAAAAATACGTTCGTGTTTTTTTTAAATAAGGTATTTCTATAGGTTTTGAATACTGATCCTGATAACGTACTTACGGGAACCACAGGGTTTTTGTTACATGTTGTTATATACAACATGTAACAAAAATCCTGTGGTCAAGTATATATATATATATATATATATATATATCCTTCCCAGTTGATAGCTTATGTAAGTTGACAAAGTAATCGAAATACATTTTTCTTTTTGAAACATAGGTGAAATAAATTACAAATATTTCAATTATAAAGAAAAGTGATAAAATGCTTCCATAATCACATATGATATTTAATATTTCCTTATATTATCACTTTTTCACATGTGAATATCGCGATAAGTACCAAGTTCCATATAACTCCATTTGAATCTAGTGCCTTCTACAAAATTGTCTATGAACAATTTGAAACTTTAATCACTTGTATGCTTTGAACACTTTTAGAACGAACATGTTTAAGGAAATTTGCAAAACTCATGCTCAACAACTAAAAAATATTGTGTGTTATATAATATATCTATAAAAACTTAGTGAATACTAGATTTGACATTTAGTTCAAATTAAATCTATTTTTATTTTAAAAAACTGTTTAAATAAAGCTGTAAGAAAAAAGAAAAAAATTAAATAAAGGAAAATTAATAAATAGAAATCATATAAGTAACATAATACATACAAAAGTATCACACATTAATGCTGTTTTTTGTTTGAAGTTGATTGCAATGTCTATGGGCTACAGTAGCCACTTACCATCAGATGGATAGAGTAGAATCAGAGTGATTGACATAGCCCAATGGATTAGTAAACTGAAGTGGCAATGGGCCGGCCATATAGCTCAAAGAACCGACAACTGATGGGGAAGAAAGGTTCTCGAGTGGCAGCCTCGTACCGGCAGGCAAAGTGTAGGGCGTCCACCCATAAAATGGAGTGACAACCTGGTAATACATCCAGGAAGTCGATGGATGCAGGTGGCTCAGGACCGTGCTTTGTGGCATTCCTTGGGGGAGGCCTATGTTCAGCAGTGGTCTTGTGAAGGGCTGTAATGATGATGATATTGAGAGATGATGAGTTTGCTTATCCCTTGTCTAAGATGTAATACCTCAATACTGGTTCTCTAAACCATTCCGATAAGACAGATTCCTAGGTAGAAAAGGATGGACCTAGTAAAAAGTAAAACAACTCAAATATTATAAAACAACATGTGTTATATACAACTCAAGATATTCAAACATAATAATGACCAAATTTAGGTGACAGCGGCCAGCCTCAACGGAGGCTAGTAATAGCTGCAGGACAAAATTATAGTGCCCAAGTCTACGTGCAAGTGCAAGCATGGGTGCATACTCTATTCCCTTACTCTCATAGTCCAATGGGACGGTAAACCGTCACAACAGGAGAGAGATCAGGCACAGGACCAACTGCTTTATGTGCTTTCCGAGGAATGGGGTTGAGACAACACCAACTTCCTTACTCTGGACATTTACTAAGAATTTTTTGACAGAAAAACTCATTAACTGATTGTTTTTGGCCCAACTTGAGATTCGAACCAAGAAACTCATAATCAGCAGTTGCATATACAACCACTAGACTAACGAGGCAGTCATACATATTCAAACATTATAATGATACAGACGTCGACCTCCTGCTGACAAACACGCAAGGATCTGACAGCTAACAGACTTACCAAGTTGGCAATAAGGAGCATTATTATGAATGTGCTTGTACCAAATTTTTTTTAACATGGTCCTTCCCCGGTCGAGTCGACCCATTAGTGTTACAACTATACCAGAAATATAGCTGCAACATGGCTCTACCACGTACAAAAGCAAAAGCCTTTTTTATTTGAAAAGCCTTTATCTAAGAGGAGACTGTAAGTGGCTAAAGATGTTACAGCCTATCGAAAGTTCACTGCTGAACATAGGCCTCCCAGATTTCCTTATAAGGAAGATATTACCCGTGGCAGGCGAGTGGGCAACTGCACTTTTAGTTGTTATTAGGAAGATGCTGCTGCCCATCAACTTGTTTGTTTACCCTCTGTGGTGTGGATATTCTTACAGCACCACTACACAGTTAATAATTCATTAAATAACATAAAATTGTCATAGTGGCCTATTTATTGGAAGCACATAAAAATTTTCATATTTTAATACTCACTTGGCTTCAATTCTGCCCATTCTTCCATACTGATACGTTTGTCTTCAAACTCTTCACCTGCATAAGCTAGTAGCAAACGGCATGATTCACCGAGAGCTTTAAGGTTGAAGTAGTAAAACTTGGTCGCCGGCATTTTCCTATACAAAAAACTTTTCTTTTAATGTAAGAAAACTGAGTTCTTTTAACATAAAAGTGATTAAACGCAGCTTATGCAAGCTAGTGTTTAGAATATTTTCCTCTATTTTTTACCTTATTAACTATATTCATGATTTTAACATTTTTCCCAGGGATATTTTTGGAGCAATAAATTTAAAGAATATAAGATAAAGAATAATATTTGTTAGTTTCATTATAACTATGTTAATAAAAACCCAAGTATTTTCAATATTGCCGTAACGCTGTCATCTCAACTGTTCGTAACTCTCTTTTGGTCAAGTACATTTGGCTAAACATAGATTTAGGGATAGCTCAATATAAGAATGTGAACAAGAACAAATGGTAAAATGAAAAAATTTTATACAACCGACTTCAGTATAAATAAAATGAGAACATCAATGTAGTCAAAGTCAATTAAATATGCATTATAATAAAAAATAACTCGGAAAACTACTGGTCATATCTTGATAAAATTTAAGTGGAACCACATGCGAAGCACCAGCTTTCAAATAAAAAAGAATCATCAAAATCAGTCCACCCAGAAAAAGGTTCTTAGGTTAACAGAAAAAATAGTCCATTTGAGAATGTCCTTTTTTGAAGTCAGTTGAGAAGGATCCGCCAACCGTCTGTTCTTTAAATGCCCTAATTTTACATGTTCTTCTACAATATTCATTTTTTATCATTTTCATATATACCTATATTCCACATTTGTTGTCCCTGGTATTAACTCCCTTTGTTAATATTTTATAGTCACAATTTTATCAATTAATTTTAATGATGATTATTAAAAATGTTTTTGTGGGTTTGACTTTTTTTTGTAAATGGGTTTGAATTTTATATTCTCTACTTTGTCCTTGTATTTTATATTAGTTTTGCCCGTAGTTCGATAGTTTAATTATTGAAAACTACACTCCAATCTCGTTTTCTTTTTCTTTATATTTATATTGATAACCTTGTGATCGCACATGGATACATCAAAGTTTGAGATAAAAATTAAAGATCTTTTTCGCGCTATAGATATAGTCTATCATATCAGTGTAAAAATGTTCGAAATCAACTTTGTATCTAAACGATAACAGATAGAAGACAGTGTTATGCACTTTTTCATTGGGTTTCTGATTTTCTCTTCTATTTCATCTTCGAAATTATTCCGTTCCCTGAGAATTTCTTTCCTAATTATTACGCCGAGCAAAGATACGCCACTTGGGTACTTCCTAATAAACTACAAAACGCTATTAGTCCTAAACTGAATCTCGTAATTAATGAATAATTAACACAAACCACAAAGCAACCGGTTTTAATAAATTTTGTTGTCAAGTGTTTTTATTAGGCAAACAAGTTAGAAAATCTAGAAAATAACTTTCATTATCTAATATGATAACAATATTCATATTATCTGAAATAAAAATGGAAAAAGTATAATTAACAACCTACTGGTTTTTTTTATGAACACGATCTTCTTTTAAGTCAGACCAAGTCAGACAAACACTCTAACTCAAAAGCTCGAAACCACAGTACCAAAGAGTATAGTAACTGTCCTATACAGGAACACAGTACCCCTATATATAATGTACTCTGTGCACAGAACACTATTACTCTGGCTCGAAATCCACTGGTAGTGATGGGTCAACTCGAGTTACTAACTCGAGTTGCGCTTTACTCGAGTTAACTCGAGTTGAATCTCTCTAACTCGAGTTTGGGCTGCTGTACATGAACGGATCAAGAGAGCCAGCAAAAGAGTAAGAGCGCGATTCGCTCGTTGTGTGCGCGCTTTGTGTCTTAAAGAGTATTTAGCTACAACCAAAACAATTTGTTATTTAGAATTTTATAATAGCTAAGTTATGTAATTTAATTTCTTTTATAATTTTGAAGGGTTTATGATCAACATAGTTATGTATGTCACATACCTACAATTGTAATACCCGGAAAGGGTGGTACAGTTGTAAGATACACCAAATCAACGTAAAATTTTTTAAATTAACGCCAATTGTAACACTTCACTTACTATAAATATTTTAATTTGGAAAAAAAAAATTAAATTTATCTATATAAATAAATACAATTGAAGTGTCTGTTTGTAATATCAAAATTATAGTTTTTTACTAAATGCATATGAAAGTAAATGCGGTACCTATAACTAAAATACAATTTTTAATATTTTTGCCTGTGTGTCTGTCTGTTTGTTCCGGGTAATCTCCAAAACAGCTGGACTGACTTTGACGGGACTTTCACTGGCAGATAGCTGATTTCACAAGGAGTAACTTAGGCTACTTTAATTTTAGAAAAAGAATCAGGGTTCCGCGCAAAAACATAAAAACCCTAACACGCGAGCGAAGTCGCGGGGAACAGCTAGTATAAGAATATTTTGACTCTGATAATTCAAATATTAATAGTTTATGTACATATATCTTAAAGCTAGACTAATATTATTTAGTGAAGACTGCTACATAGCTAGTTTTGTTGTTAAATACAAGTACTTACTATGACTAAGACTAAAATCAAATACACAAATATACATAGAGCCGTGGTAGCTCAGATGGTTAGCGCTCGCAGTAAGCTTCACAGTACTCGAGCAACCCGGGTTCGATCCCCGCCGGCACCAATGAAATTGTTAATTGCAATTTTAAGTGCTGATTTACCACGTGCTCGGCGGTGAAGGAAAATATCGTGAGGATACCTGCATGTCTAAGAAATAAGAAAAAAATATTTCAAAGACATGTGAAGTTTGCCAACACGCATTAGGGTAGTGCGGTGGACAATTACTTGCCCTAAAAACTCTCTCAGAAATGAGAGGAGGCCTGTGCCCAGCAGTGGGACGTTAATAGGCTGCAACTTTATTTTTAAACGTAAGTATGTGATATAGGTATACTAAATATATATTTTAATTTCAATTCTACATAATATGTTTGGTAATTTTGGTTATCCCAACCTGCCAAAGAGCTAGATAGAAAAACAAATTTATAAAAAGTAATTTGTATCAAATCATTTACTCTATTTGGTACTGCTAACTCGAGTTACGTAACTCGAGTTTAACCTGGAGTTGCGCGATTTTCAACTCGAGTTAACTCGAGTTGTAATTTTTCCGAGTTGGCACATCTATACCCACTGGCCACTGGCAGCCACAGAGTACTTTGTTGGAAGTAGTTGGAAGCAAAGCAAAAAACAAAGAGTATAGCTATACTATAGTAACTTCCTTTATAGTAACCAAAGAGTATATACAGTATAGTAACTGTCCAACCTATACAGGAAGTTGGAAGTAAATAAATGTATGAAAGGTGGGCGCCAACTAGACTTAGTATGTTTGTACGAAGTACATGTATTTCCATGCTTAGTATCTTATAGACTAAACATTCAGTGACGTCATCAGAGTGTGAAAGGAATGCACGTATATAGTTAGACATAAGAGTAAGGGAGAAGCAATCCTCCATCTAGGGGCGCCTAGCTAGTCTACCAACATCAAGACATGACATTTAATTTTTGACAAACAGTGCTGCCAATATAGGCGAATTATAATAGTGCTATAAATGTCTATCCTCGTATAATTTTATCGATATAACATTTATCGATGTATTGTTTACTAGGTATATCCCCTTTGGCGTGACAGGCAATTATGTGGAAAGTTCTGCACTATGTTTTAGGTATTAAACATCGAGAACATTCAAATAACTTTTATCAATATTTCCGAATGAGTGTTAGAAGTTTTGATGAATTACTTCGCACTTTAGGACCTGCAATAACATACAAAAATACGAACGTGAGATTGTCTGTCTCAGCTGAAGAAAGACTCACTGTAACTTTGAGATAAGTAAAAAAAAGTAGTTTTAAATTATATTATTTCAATCAAAATACAAAATGGTTTTAAATATGAAAGTAAGGATTAATTTAATGATTTCCCGTACTGATATTGTACTCCTGGCTAATGTTATAAACTTCGGAATCTTCATTAGAGTCAGCTGCAAACTGTGAAATATATTATGATTGAATACTACTCGAGGCTGAGGAGTCTTCAGGTATAAGAAGTTTGTTTTGGGGACTCGGCAGTGGCGGTGGTAAAGAGATAAAATATTTGGATTTGTTTTGTAAATGTTGAGGACTTGTGGAATGGAATATACATAGAAGAAGGAGTTGAATGATGACTCGGCCGATGTAGAGAGACAGAATACCTGGGGTTGTTTTTGAAATTGTAGCGACTTCCTTTGTAAATTGTAACTTAACTATACATGGGAGAATAATTTCGCTGGGCTCTGTGGGAGTTTTATTTTTAAACGTTTTGAAAAAAATTGAAAATTTTGATCTGTACTTTTAATTTATCGTCTTCCGGGACTGCTTTTAACAATGGCTTCAAGGATAGCGCAAAATTCTTTTTCCTGTCACCGTCATCACAATTGCTTTTATTTTATTTTATTTTTTTATAGGATAAGGGTGACAAACGAGCACACAGTCCACCTGATGGTAAGTGGTTGCTGCGGCCCATAGACATCTACATCTATCCTCTACTACAAATCAAAATGTAGATGCGTTGTCACCCGTGAGGACTAAGATGGAATGCCTCATTTCCAGTAAAAAGTGCCTCCGGCCACCTGCACTCACCAAGCGAAACGCAGAGGTAAACCTCTACTTCACGCTGATTTTCTGTGAGGTCGTGGTACCACCCCGGTTCGAGCCGGCCCATCCGTGCGACAGCAAAAGCTGCCGCGTGGCTCTACCACTGTTAAAATTCCTCAAAAAAGTTATTCCTCATTTTGTTATCGTCAACCCGTTTTTATCTAAACTTTCTATAAGCCTTTCTTCGTAAGGTATTGTATTCGTACTTTTCTTTGGCAATATTAGCTTCGCTGTGGTATATCTTCATCAGCAAATCAAAAGAGGAGCGGCGGCGGCGGCCGCTTCATACAAATCTTTCAGCCACAATGCAGCTCAATCCTTTACATAGATTTTGTATGTAGGATGCGTCCGATGTCGCTCTGCTCGCCGCTATCGTCCAGATCGCGGCCTAACTAATGCGATATTATTTTTCAAGTTTGTTTGTTTCTTCTTCGCTTGCGACTGGCGCCCATTTCTACAGCATATCATTAGTATATTTGCAAGGTGCTACTACAGCCACAGAACGAGAAATTTTAAAGTCTACATGTATCGAAGTCTGGAATTTACATTCCCTATACATGCCTGAAAAGACTGAACCAGATTGGATTTCAGGCTTTTCAGTCAGTTCTTATCAGTTCGGTAGTAAGACTGATTAGAAATAATCAGTCTTACCACCGGACCAATTTTCTTAATATAATTGGCGCTATTGACGGCAAACATACATAGGATGATTCGGCCGAAAAACACCGGTTCGCTGTGTTTTAATTACAAAAAGTACTTTTCCACAGTTCTTATGGTATAAGTAGATGCAGATTATAAATTTGTATATTTAGACGTTGATGCTACTGGTGCAGCAAGCGACTCCAGTGCATTTCAGAAATCTAAAATTAAGTAAATATACCACAAGCTTGTATTTTGCCTAATGCTGAAAATGGGAAAAAATGCCATTTTTTCTGGTAGGAGATGAAGCATTTGGCTTATCTTGGCATATTTAGCGACCGTATGCAATAAAATCATTATCTACTATGAAAAAAATACAACTATCGACACACGAGGGCACGACGTATGGTTGAATGCACTTTCGGTATTGTCGTGAAGCGGCAATTAAAAAAAAAAGAACCTAACCTAAGAACAACAAAACAACAAAAATAGAACAAGAAAATAATATATTTAAAATTTTTAAAAGATATTTACAATTTTTTATAAAAAAATGAAATATGATGATGGTGATGGGTGACGTGAAATTACAATTAGATAGAAAATAAAGATTAGGAGAATATGGTAGCGGAGCCTGAAGGTCAAAGCGGCACACGCTGCGCTTGGAGTAGGAGTAGGCACACGCTGAGCTTGGAGTTTCTTGGCGGCGGTGGCACGCAGCGCCTGGTCTAGGCACACGCAGCGTCCGGAGCCGGCACACGTAGCGCCTGGAGTAGGTGCTCTCAGCACCTGGAGCAAGCAGTCGCAGCGCCTAAAGGTAGCACGGGCACTAGCAGGTGGAGGCGCAGGTGACGACTCCAGAAGAAAGTGTAGGCTTGTAGGATTCCGGAGTAGTGCGGCCCCGCGCTTGAAGTAGACTACGCCGACGACTTCAGGTGTAGATAGAAGTTTGCAGGATCCCGGTGGCTTGCAGGATCTTCTCAACGTCAGCAGCGCCTGGCCTGCAGGATCCCGGGACAGTGCGGCCCCGGGATAAGGCCTTTAGTAGATGCTTCTCGTTTGAAAACTGAAGCGAGACTCCCTGTATTCACCGATGGTTCGGCTTTTATACCTTTTTAGAGAGAACGGGAAATTATTTAAATTAAAAGGAAATTATTTGTAAATGACCTAGAGCAAAAGAGTATTTATGTGGAAATATTGAAATAAAATATCAGACCGGTAACGAATTTGAATAAAAATTGCCATGACAACCAAATAAATAACGATTGTCAAATATGTAAATTTTTTGTTTTAGGCTTGTTATTAAGAAACGGCAAGTTTTATTTAAGAAATGAGATATTATTTATATAGAAAAAAAAATAGCGCAACAGCGCGCACGAAACCCGAAATTGCAGAGTTACGGAGAACTAAATAAAAGATCGAAAAAGGTAAGACTCCATTGACAGCGATTTAAAAAGTGCTGATAGCGTGAAAATACGAAGTGAAAATGATTTGTTATTGTGTAAAAACGTTACAGGATCCTATGGAAATAAAGGGGATGCAAAATATGAATGCAGAAAATCAAAAACAGAATGGAAAAATAAACTTAAAATAGTGTAAAATGATATGTAAGTACCATAACACTACATTTTCCAATGATATGTAAGTACCATAACACTACAGTATACTTTGTAATAAATGGCGAATTTCGCACAGGCCCCTTGATGTCAGTCTCGATTTTGTTGATATAACAGTAAAACATGTTGCAAATTACATAATTTTGTACAGTGCAGAGATGGCATTCAATTTATTGATACTGTTTGTGAATATCAATTATAAAATATTACAACAAATCCGTCAGAATCATATCAGTAACGGGCTTACTTTATAGATCGGGAGATAATGACAGAAAATTGTCTCCCATTTTCTCCTGTATGCCTTTTTAAGAATTGATAACTAACTCTAAAATATGAAAGATAGAGGGGTTACGAGCCCTTGCGCGCTTGCACGTCATAAAGAAAATGGCTTTTCTTTGTGTAAAGAATTTTAGTATTTTTCCGTGACATTATATTGCATGCCTTTGTAATATAACGTAGTTGGAACAAATTTAAGCTACAATAATTGATGGCATGCAATTCGCAACGGCCGGCGGGGCTCAAAGGGTTACGTAGAAACGTAAAAAAAAATAGAACATTTCCGTGTTTACAAATTGCATGCCGTTGTAAGAAATTAGTTTTTTTTTATCTCAAAAATACTCTACGAAAATTGGCATGCACCCCTCGTATGACCAAGGGTGGAAAATATTAGTGTTGTGAAAATTCAATACAAATTTTCCGTGATTTCAAACTACTTCTAATAAAGATAAATATTAATTTTATGACCAAATAATTCTGAAATACAAATGTCATGCATGTTGCACATGATCATTATATTATGAATAATAACAAAAGGTGCAAAAAATTAAATAAACATTTCCGCGTTTTTTATTTGCATGCCGTTTTGTATTTCATAAAAACATATTATTTTAAGTATATACCGAAAATGGCATGCGTATTAAATAACACGATCGTATTTTAAATAATAATGAAAGTTTCATAAAATAAATGAAACATTTCCGTGTTTTTAATTTGCATGCCGTTTTGCATTTCATAAAAACATATTATTTTAAGTATATATCTAAAATGGCATGCGTATTAAATAACACCATCGTATTTTTAATAATAATGAAAGTTTCATAAAAAATTACAAGCATATCAAATCACCAAAAAAACCAATTTTTTATTTTAAGTGACTTTTTGACAATATACTATATAAAATATTTCAGTTATTTAATAAAGTAAGCCCGAGTACTTAATAATAGAAACAGCAACAACAGTTTGAAGAAAGCCACATACCAATGTATTGGCAGAGTAATTTTTTATCAATAAACATGCATGCCATTTGTTATTGTAGTTTAAAATAATATTTACAGACAATGTACAAAAAGGCAAGCAAAAAAAAAACATGGAAATGTTCCTTATTTTTATTTTCGTTAAAAAACTTTTTTAATTTTAGTTTTGCACAAGTTTTTTATGTCAGGCTTGTGTAATATGCATGCCATTTTTTTATAAACTTAAAATAATGTTTTTTAATGAAATATTGAATGGCACGCAAAATAAAGTCACGGAAATTATAACAGCGTTTTTTGCAATTTTCGTCATGCCACTACTTTACAACTTCCTGTTGTGCATGCCAAATTTGCTAACGTCAATAAATTATAAAAGTTAAGTATTGTTCAAATGGCATGCAGTTTGAAATCACGAAAAGTTGTATTGAATTTTCACAACATTTTCGTAATATTTTCCACCCTTGGTCATACGAGGGGTGCATGCCAATGTTCGTAGGGTATTTTTGAGATAAAAAAAACTAATTTTTTACAACGGCATGCAATTTGTAAACACGGAAATGTTCTATTTTTTTATTTCTACGTAACCCTTTGAGCCCCGTCGGCCGTTGCGAATTGCATGCCATCAATTATTATAGCTTAAATTTGTTCCAACTACGTTATATTACAAAGGCATGTAATATAATGTCACGGAAAAATACTAAAATTCTTTACACAAAGAGAAGCCATTTTCTTTATGACGTGCAAGCGCGCAAGGGCTCGTAACCCCTCTATCTTTCATATTTTAGAGTTAGTTATCAATTCTTAAAAAGGCATGCAGGAGAAAATGGGAGACTATTTTCTGTCACCATCTCCCGATCTATTACTTCACCGCAAGGGGCTGTATCATGGCAATATGACAAAATCTGAACTTAAATTACTTAAGTATTGTACTTATTACAAACATGCTATTGGTAACTTTATTAGTCTTCTATAAGATGGTAGGCGGCACTCAACGGCATAAAACATGCATTTGATTGTACCTACATACCTACAAGTTCGATAGTCGGGCTCAGTGACGACTAAAAATACTAAACAACTACTATTACCGATGTGCAATTTTTGTTTTAGCTATGTAGGTACCTATGTAATATAATAATTGTGTATAAAGCCGGCCGAACATGTTGGCCAAGCCTCAGCCAACGCGAGCGTAGGCAAATTGATACAAGGCGAGTGCTACAGAGTACATGTTAGTCAAGTTCGAATAAGTAAACATACTCACTGAATGAAATGGCGAGGCTAGGAAAATGTTCTCTCCATATGTTGATACTCACCTTCACTCGGCTAACGTGTATATCCGGCTTAATATAGATACCTAGAAATAAAAATGTGAAAATTACGAGCTTCAGTTTTTCTTGTGCTGACAAGTTACCCCAAACATTGGAAAATATTTATCTGCTTAAACGGCGCGGTGACATTTTCGTCACAGGCTTGTTCACCGGTCGGCGTACAAAAATGTCACGCAGTTGTCACGTCGTAACATGCACGCGTCTCCAACATATCCATGGACTTCATATTAGTGACGAAACAGTCACGGTGACAAAAATCACCAGTGCGGGCTAGCTCTAATGGTGGCACTTCACATGGCTATTTGTATTTGCGTATTTGGGGTATTTGACAAGTAACTACCATGTGTGGAGAGTATATTTGCCATAATTATTGCCGTATTTGCCTATTTGGCAAATATAGCCAATAACAAATACGGCTTACCGATCGTCTGTCGGTTTTTCAAGGCTCATCAAAGAAGACAAATAGGCAAATACGCAAATATACTGGCCACACATGGTCGGGCTCATAAGCGCGCGAACTGTCAACCAGTACGGACGGACCTGAGTAAGTGATTATTTAGGTATCTACGGAAAATGAATTGGAGCAAAAAAACCGTTGTAAGGTTTCTAGAACTTTACCAAATGAACCCATGCATTTGGGACCCTGGAAACGAGGGGCAGGTCAAAAAAGAGTCACTTATGTCTATAGAATAGAATAGAATAACTTTTTATTCAATATAGATCACATGTGTAATTCTTATGTCTTATTCTTATGTCATTTTTTACTTTACCACTGGTTCGAAAAAAAACTGTCCTGGGAAGAACCAGCAAGAAACCCAGCGGGACTTTTTTTTAAAAGCAAATTTTACATTAATGGTTGTACAAACTATATAAGTACAAAATTTATTTTTGAAACAGCTTGGAAGCCACCACTTCATTCCCAGGGGTTATTATTAACCATGTATTAATTTATACTATAATAACCCTTTTTATACAGTTTCAAATTAACATCTGCGTATCGAGGTTACAAAACCAAAATAATGATCCGGATCAGGTGCAGCTGATGTGTACCAACCAAGTTGGTTTGCATTTTCATTTACGGATAGTTAGATTTTTATACAGTCAGCATCCACCAACGCCTTGCTATTGGTCGTTTTTTTATCACTGTATTTTTTTTTACGCATAACATATAATAGTAACATGCGTTCAAATAATAAAATCGAGCTGCAAGTGCAACGTCCATTTGGTAGGTACAACTATTTTCTGCTAGCAAACATGTTTAATTTTTTGGTATTTGGCTCCATGTGTGGACGGTTGTGTTGTTTATTTGCCCGTACGTCAAATTTTTTGCCAAATACGGCACTATGCAATCACAAATACAAATAGCCATGTGAAGTGCACCATAAGGGTGGAGCGTTACTTAAAGTTAACGGTTCCTTAGGCCTACTAATGAATCATTAACTCACTCAGAGTCAATTTTTTTTAAATCTTTAGTTAGTAATAGCTTAAGTAATCATTAAACGTCGCTGAGTACGGCAGTTAGTATCGTATCGACTTGGTCACTCTAAATGGTGCAGAGCATAGTAAACATAGACTAATATGATGCTTACGCATAGTAACATTAAGCATCATTTAGTTTGTGATAGTAACTGTCCTATTTAATATGGAGTGTAGAGCGTGTAGAGTAGAAGGAGGACCATCTCCTTATATGAAGTGTCCCTAAAAACGCGTCCAATAAGGGTGGCGCTGCAGTAGCATAGGATAAATAAAAAAAGCGCCAAAATTAATTAGAATAAGGTAAAGAAATAAACAAGGACCAACCAATCCGCTTGGTTTTGTACTACGTAAATAGTTTTGCATACTTGCATTTTACTAACTACTCTAGTCATGAAATTTTTCAAATATTTGAATTCAGCTGACTTCACTCCGTCTACAACAGCTATATTCATAGCGTAGTTTTTCAGACGCCAGCGCTATTGTGGTAGGTTTTGGAACCTCTATTTTCAGTATACAGTGGGACACTTTTTCAACTTTCGCACCTTATAAGATGGTTCTCCTTTTATTCTACACTCCATACTATTTACGAAAGAATTCCCTTCGCCGTAATGTTGTTGGCAAAGAGAATATAATCACTACGGTTGTTGGCATGGAAATCAGTGTTGCTATGTTTTGATCAAAGTAATTGCTTAATATGAAGGAGATTTGTCGACTACATTAATTTTACAAATTGCCTACTCATTTTGATTTGTATTTTTAGAAATGGGTAAAAAATATTTTTGAATAAAGTATACTGCTACACAGGAATTCTGCAAGGAAAGAGCGTCCTCAAAGAACGAAACCAGTTTGTCGATCGCACTTGGAGCAGTCTTGTCTTGATATCACCTTTGTTGACTCGCTAATATTTTGACTACGGCATAAGCATACCCTTTGGTGCTAGCTCATGTCGACAGAAGATAATAATTATAAATTATATTTATTTATATATAATAATAATATAGTTATATTATATTATTATATATTCTACCTGACTCTCTCTCCAGATCTATAAAATTATGATCACCTTTATTACATTGAATTGCTTATAATTTATCTATTAGATTGTTCTTCTTTCATTTTCTTCCAACAACAATATACCTACCATCAAGCAATATAAGAGAAACCTGTTATTGGCCATACGCTGTTGGTTTTCTAAATAAATTAAATAAATATGTAAATAAATAATTATACAGCTTGTCATGATATAAAAAAGGATTATCATTTGTTTTCCTCTGTCGCCTTTTAAGACACCCACGGAATGATATTTTTTATAGTATAGGGCACAGAGTACTTTTTATATAGGATATATTTTTATTATATTTATTTTTGGTATAGGGTGGCAAACGAACACACAGTCCATCTGGTAATAAGTGTATGCTGTGGCTCATAGACATCTACATTTATTCTCAATTGAGAATCAAAATGTAGTAGCGTTGTCACCCCTGACGACGACTAAGATAGAATTCCTCGTTTCGAGTAAAAAGGGTCTCTGGTTCTCTACTCACCATACGATACACAGCAGCATTAAGCTGCTATTTTATGGTTTACGCTGGTATTCTGTTAGAGCGTGGTCCTACCCCGGTTGAGGCGACCCATTCGTACTGCAACTATAATATAGCTGCAGTGTGACTACACAGAAAATTAAGGAATTTATGGATGATAATAACCCCTGGGCTGGGAATGAGGTGATCTACCATGCTGTTTCTAAATTGTTTTGTGTTGTTGATTATTGTGTAACTTTAATGATTGTAGCTATCTTATTTTGTACTATGTTATACGTCATATGCATAAAGAACAACTGCAAGAATTTTGTTCTTATTTTATAATTTTCTCAATTCAAATAATTATTCTGAGGTTTTTTTTATAATTACATTAACAAATAACAATTAATAGTCACAATTAGAACATACATGTACCTGTATGTTATGTATTATGTAGCTAAATTCTCACATCTCACTCGGGGAGTAAGCAGTGACTATGGACTTTTGTTTTACTTATAAGCCAGTGCTTGACCACAATCCCACCTGGCGGTAAATGGTGGTGCAACTTTAGATGGTAAATCGCACTGTCTTAGAACAAAAGCTTATTCACTCTAGCCTTGAAGACGCCCAGATTGTATTCAGACGGAAAGATAGACGCCGGCAAATTATTCCACTCCTTTTCCACTTCCGTTTAGTACGATCCTGAGATGCCTCCACTGGTTCTTTCATGTTTATATATCTACGCATACAAGCTCACCAGTTAAAGGTTCCCTTAACTTAGGCCCAACTTCAATATATCGCCAATTTGGTCAATAAACTTTCGTCTAGGTCTAGGGGGCATCCTTTGCTGGCTCTGCCACTTACTTATGCAGCACAAATTTCCTTTGTCACACTTTCTACATTAATTCTTTCTGCCTGTCCAAACCAACGAAGCATTCTTTTCTTCAACCTAATTACAACATCTTGCAAAGCAACAAACAAATTATAGTCAATTTTTAATAATGTTATAGAATGTGAAAATATTGAATAATTGAAAATAATTATAATGACATGTGTCTAACTCTCCCTGATTATCTACGACTGTCCCATAATAGTATTTGTGAACGCGGGTTGTAAATGGTTATAAAATAGTCTCCTACTCTAATATGGAAAACGGAATTTTGCATAGAGTAAAATCCTACTCTATGCAAAATTCCATTTCATTGCATTCACGAATATCAAGCAAACATGAAAATGCCATAATTTAATATTCCTGTATACAAGAGCATGGAATAACATTGTTGTTAAGGAAAATGGACTTTCCAGTAGTAACATCTATTCGCGGTCTCATACTGCAACACAGCTAATATGTTGTAATAACACATTACTCATATGTTTTTGCTTTTAATTTATGTATTTCTGTTTAGTCTGTCGAGTTGGATGCCTGCTCTCAAAAATTACGCGCTTCCGCATGTTGTACCTTTCTGTGTGTGCTTATAATAGTGTAACTTTTCTGTAAAAATACGTATCAACCCCCAACGCGATGGGAGTCAATGGAAAGTCGTACCATGTTACGTATTTTATATTTTGTACATGTTGTGTTATTAGACCTAAATAATGTGCCTCAGCCTTATCTTGTCTCAGCTCTTAGCCTAATAGTGTTTTTCATTTTTTACTTTTTAGTTATCTGTTTACACATGATTACCTACTCAGGCAATTATGCGTTCATTACGGAATGGAGAGTGAGAAATAAGAAAAAGTGAAATAATATAATATTATTAAATATATATTTCAATCATAACTGCTAGGTGCCTTCTGTGGCTTCTTTGTACTGTTCGCACCAATGACCAGGGCTCTTATCAAATGCCTGAAAAGAATAGAACAATGTATAAAACACACGATATTGATAAAAAAACATAACCGCGCCTAGAGATTTAACAGCTTCCACGAATGATTGTTATTATTATTAATTAATATTTATTATTGTTATTATTATTAATTAATATTGTTATTCAAATAAAGTCTGACATTAAGTTTTGTTGACAAAAGCAACAAACATTCAAATAATAATTTTTCTTGTTGAACAGAAAACGTGTACATGATAAATATTTTCATTTGAAACCAGCGTCGAAAAATTGGGATGACAGTATACTAACAAACTAATAATTTAAAATTAAAAAATTTGTACAACTGACTTCAATATAAATTATTAAGAATAACTTAAAAACTATTGATCAGATCTTAATCAAATTGGGACATATGGGACCACATGAGAAGCACCAGCTTTCAAATAAAAATAGAATCATCGAAATCAGTTCAGCCAGAAAAATTACGAGGTAACACACATAAAAAAACATACAGTCGAATTGAGTACCGCCTCCTTTTTGAAGTCGGTAGAAAAGGAACGACTTCAAAGTATACTGAATTGACATGACACCTTACAGTGGTCACAGTGTATATCGGAATACACTCTATGTCTTCAGCAAATCGAACGTGAGAAATGTTAAAAGCACTTCTTTTCTAATCGAGTAGCTTGAAAACATCTTCTAATTAAACTATAGGGATATAACGTGACCCTGTTTTACACCTCTTCGCAAATGGATAGGTGTCATGCTCAGAATCTGTATTTGGATAGACATAGTAGCGTTAATGTAACAATTTTAATTGGTATAGTAGCAGCATGTCTCTTATGTCTTCCAACACCGAATTTCGGTCACGGCGGCCACCGGCGCAGGACAGGATTACAGTACACTAGCACATGTGTAGGTTTATTTCCTCACTCTCATAGTCCAATGGGACGGCAATACGACACGACACACCACTAACTTTCTAAATCCTGGATGCTACTGAGAATATCTTTACAGAAAAATCCAAGAACTGATTTTGGCCCGAGACGGACCTCTGAAACTTTTATGTGTAAATTTAAATTAGTCTTTATATTTGTGTGAGCTTTTACTTTTTATTAAAAGGTAAGTTTTTTCCATATTATTAGTGACTAAGGAATATCAGAAACTAGAATGTCGCCTAAATAGTTACATTAAAAACTTCGTCCCATATTTTCCCACCCTTTAGGGCTGGAATTTTTTCCCAGATTCGTATGGGACCTCCCCTAAAGTATAACTAATTTAATTAAAAAAAGAATCATTAAAATCGGTGTCGAATTGAGAACCTTCTTATTTGTACTGACTGTAAGTTCGCATGTCACTTCAGATTTATTTTTAAAAAAATCCAAGCTGTACAACCCGACACGTGTTTGGTAGAGGTAGAATACATACTTCGGCCATTTTCTTGAGAAGATACATTTTAGGTGCTTCTTCTATCGCCCTTTGTCCCCACTCGAAAACGTTCCTTGCTAATTCACCATCTCCAACCTTAAATTAAAATAATCGTGCTTTAAATGAGCTACGATAGCAGAGGGACAGGGCACTTGCCTTAAATAAACAAGTGCATTTTTAAAAATTAAATCTTTTTGTTTTTCATATCCTTACATTGTCATCCGAATCTGAGCTATATTCAAAATTTCAAGTCACAAGCTCATCGGGAAATTAGTTTAATATTAATTACTAACAAACGAGCACACAGTCAACCTGATTGTTAGTGGATGCTGTGCCCCATAGACATCTAATTCATCTTCGAATCAAAATGCAGATGCATTGTAACCCCTGAGGACTACATTGAAATGCCTTATTTCCAGTAAAAAGGGTCTCTGGTTATCAGTTAAACTCACATCAGTTCAACTGATCATTTCAAACGGATTTAATCCAAAAAAAATTCCACACGCACGGTCAGTTCAACTGATCATTCCAACTGATCAGTTCAAACTAGGACTGTAAATATTTTTAAAATGTCGGATTTTCACTATATCGATAATTATAAATATACCTATCAATATCGGAGTTTTATATATCGAAAACATAAGTGATATATCGATGCTTATTGCTTAATAATGATTTACACGGTTTATAATTTAATATATTTATTAAACAAATTAAAATATAAATGTACGAAAATACATTATTATATTATATTATCACACGCACCATAATAAACACAGCTGCATTAAGCTGCTATTTACGCTGGTATTCTGTGAGACGTGGTCTTTCCCCTGCAGCGTGGATCTACCACGTATAGATTCAACCCGAACAGACATACACCAAAGCGAATTAATAAAACCGAGGTAATTACAAAGTATGCAAGTAACCAAAGTTAAATCTGGCACCCAAGAGTTGTTTATTCGTAAACGAAGCCAGATTTATTAGTTCTGGCGATTGGGATTCAAAATGGTTGCTTAGACATTCAAATTAGCTACCACTGTCTGTCATCTTCAATATGCTAATCAAGCTGCCTAATGCTACTGTTTTGTATGGTTTTTACTGGTAACAAGACATTCCATCTTAGTTCTTATTGTAAACATACATTTTGATTCTTAATTGAGTACAGAAGGTGTCTATGGGTATCCACTAACTATCACATATACAAGTCGCGGCACGTAAGTCTAGCGCTGAACGAATCGTGGGGGGATAGCTGCGCATGGGTACTGACGCGCACGAATAGAATTGCACGAATGCGACTGGAGAGCCAATCAGCGTGTGCAAACGATAGGCATGCCCGCCCCGCGGCCCGCTTACTACCCCATGATACCTTATTTTCGACTTATGCGCAATAACAGTCACCGCTAGACTTTCGTGCCGCTACTTATACTGAGTTTGTTTGTCACCCTTCTTTTATAAAATAAAATTTGTCTTTCCCTTCTAGTCTATTCATTCAATCATTCATGACTCCTTAACAGAAGTCCACTGCTGAACATTCAGCCTCTATTGAGTTTTTTATTGTTTTATTATCACTGTTTCATTCCCTTCAGTCGCCTCTTACGACACACACAGAATGATATAGGATAGTACAGATCTACTCACAATTCCAGATTCTAGATTATTCCTAGATTACCTACTTTATTTTTTACCCATTTACATTTTACGGGATCATCTATCGAAAACAACGTCGTCTATATAAGAATAACATCAATTAGCACTCATTTAGATATATCATATATTTATGTGTATATATAATGTGTGTTAAAGATAATTGGTATATACGGATTATTACGTATTTGTGTAATTTATAAGCCTATTATATGTTGTATTTCTGTTTATTATATTTAGTTTTTTAAGGCACCTGCCACGATTCTATCACCACTTCACCACAGGTTGACTGGCAGAAAATGGTAACTGGCATTAAGTCCGCCCCTTGTAACTTTTATGGTCGAAACAATAAAGTTCTTAAATAAATAAATAAATTTTATATAAATTATTTTTAAATAACTCACCTTGTTGTATTGTAAGTACATTTGTCTTGTCATCGTGTTTATTAAAAGTTTGCGTCCAGCATAATCGTTTTCTTCTAGCAAGCCCGCTTCAGTAAGAAATTTCCACATATCATCTGTTGATCAATTCATTATTTTGCATTATAAAAACTTGGAGAGGATTCAATTGAAACAAGCGTGTGGCGTTCTACCGTAAATCGATACGCAACAGTGTGACAAACAGCCTGGGCCTATCGAGAATTCGAATTTTGAATGGACAAACACACTTGGTCATAACGGTCCAAAACACAATATTATAATATAACGTTACATATTAGTTCTTTGCATTTATCCTTCATTATAGAAATTTTACTACTTTCCGTGGCAAGGGGGTGAAACACCACCAACTTCCTGATTCCAGGCTGCTATTGGGAATTTCTTGACAGAAAAAACCAATAACTGATTTTGGCCACACGGGATTCAAACTCAGGACCTCATCAGTAATCGTCTTTACAATACCAGACCAAGAGGCAGTCATAGATAGTATATTCATATATAAGTTGAATAAATTAGCTGTAAGACATCTTTCACCCCTTTTGTGGCCACTGGATGTATCCATGGGAAAGAATAAGCTTGCGTTTATATGAAAAACTTATCAAATTAAAGCTATACTTGCACCATTAGTATAGCTTTTTGTAATAGCAGTATTTTATGGTAAGAAAAATTACTGAGTTTTTAAGTTTTAAAAATAATGCAAGATGGAAATTTTGAAAAGAATTGCAAAAACTTTTGAATGTGGCAGAGTTAAAAAATGTGCATGTACAATATGGTTTACAATATTTTCTTATAAGAGTAAGCAAGCTGAAAGGGCAATTGGCCGGCCATAATATAGGTAGAAGAACCGACATGTGATGCGAAAGAAAACCTCCCAGGTGGCAGCCTCGTACGTAGCGATAGCGTAGACGTGAAGTGTACAGCGGCCTATCAATAGTTGGAGTGACTACCTGGTAAAGAATGGAGAATTGCATGTAGCTCAAGATCGAGTTTTGTGGTGTTCTTTGTAGAGCTGTAATATGATAACTGATATATATTTGTAAATGTTTAAGCCTTACAAACCTTCTTTTACAGTTCCACCAGACATATATATATGAGTTAGTGCTGCATTTAATAATCTTCGTTGTTGGGGGTCAGTGACGCTTGAATATAAAGACTTACATTCATCATTTAGTACCACAATGTACTGCACCCCACTCTTTGCGTTCACTTGTATCAATTTGTATCCATATACCTGTCAAATAGTACAAATTTTTTAACAGACTACAAAAGCAAGAAGATTTTTTTTTATTTTATATTAGTAGTATAGTTGTAACACGAATGGGTAGATGGGTGGGAAGGACCACGCTCTCACAGAATACCAGCGTAAAATTGCAGCTTAACGCTGCTGTGTTTTGTATGGTGAGTGTAGGGAACTGGAGGCCCTTTTTACTCGAAACGAGGCATTCCATCTTAGTCCTCACGGGTGACAACGCATCTGCATTTTAATTCATAATCGAGTATAGATGTAGATGTCTATGGGCCACAGCAACCACTTACCATCAGGTGGACTGTGTGCTCATTTATCACCCTTATCCTACAAAAAAAAATTATATTGTTTTAATTATAATGTCTACTCTGGATAATTTTTGGCACAGCAAATTTCACTATACAACATGGTTGTCTGAGCCTGGAATGTTATTATGTAGGTTCCTTGGCATTTTTTTTAAATTTTTTATACAAATATTAATATTTGAAAACAATAGGTGAAAGACACCCATATGAAGTTTGATTGAAAACTTATATTCGTAACATTTTCTTTATTTTTATAAATAATATTAAGTCGGGGGGACATATTATAGAATGCATTATTTAGTCAATTGCTTAGAATCAACCATGTACTAGCAGTGTAAAAATATTCTTTTTTTTTTTTTAATAGGAGAGGGGGGCAAACGAGCATGCGGCTCACCTGATGGTAAGTGACTACCGCCGCCCATGAACAACTGCAACACCAGGGAGGGAATTGCAGATGCGTTGCCGGCCTTTTAAAAAGGAGTAAGCTCTTTTCTTGAAGGTCCCTAAGTCGTATCGGTCCGGAAAAATCGCTGATGGTAATCGATTCCACAAGGAAGTCGTGCGAGGAAGAAAACATCTTCTAAATCGCACAGTGGTGGACCGCCAATCATCCAGATGGTGTGGATGGTATCGGGAGTTCTGCCGCGATGTGCGTTCGTGAAATTTGGCGGCTGGGATTAATCCGAACAATTCCTCAGAGCACTCCCCATGGTAGATGCGAAAGAAAATGCAAAGAGATGCAACATCTCTTCGCAGCGCCAATGAGTCGAGCCGATCGGAAAGAACTCGGTCGTCGACGATTCGAGCCGCTCTGCGCTGGATGCGGTCAAGTGGAAGGAGCTGGCACTGGGGAGCCCCTGCCCAGAGATGGGAACAGTATTCCGTGTGAGGCCGAACCTGCGCCTTGTAAAGTTGCAGGCGGTGTGCCGGCATGAAATACTGTCCCGCTCTGCTGAGCACGCCAAGCTTTTTAGAGGCCAATTTGGCCTTCTCTTCCAAATGACCACGAAACTGCACGTCACTCGATATGTCGACGCCGAGGATTCCGATACTGGCTGAGGCAACCAGGGGAGTGCCTTGAAACTGAGGAGATACGACAAAGGGGTTCTTTTTAGCGGTAAACGCGCAAACTTGTGTCTTCTGAGGATTAAACTGGACTAGATTTAGTCGCCCCCAGTTCGAGACTGTCCAGCAAAGACTCGACTTCAGACACAAGTTTGTTCCGGTACTCGGAGACGTTTTCCCGAGAAATATTAGCACGGCCGGTGTATAGAGCATCACCAGTGCTGTCATCCGCATAGCAATGAATGTTACTAGTTAGCAACATATCATTGATATGCAGAAGAAACAGCGTTGGTGATAGCACACAGCCTTGTGGAACACCAGCGTTAATAGGCTTGTAGTCAGAACATGCACCGTCTACAACAACCTTGATGCTCCGATCTGCAAGGAAGCTGGTGATCCAATTGCATAATTTCTCGGGAAGCCCATAGGAAAGGAGCTTCGAAAGAAGCGCTTTGTGCCAAACCCGATCAAAGGCCTTCGCAATGTCCAGACTAACGGCCAACGCCCTTGGACTCTACTGCCTCCGCCCATCTATGGGTCAGGTAGACCAGAAGATCACCAGCTGATCGACCCCGACGAAAACCGTATTGGCGGTCACTAATCAGCTGGTGATCCTCAAGGTACCGGATGAGCTGGCAGTTGATAATGGATTCCATTATTTTGGAGAACAAGGAGGTGATCGCGATAGGCCTATAGTTGGACGGGTCTGAGCGGTCGCCTTTTTTAGGGATCGGGTGGACAAAAGCTGTCTTCCATGAATTCGGGACTACGCTTTGGGAGTAGGAGTACCGGAAAAGACGCGTTAGGACCGGTGCCAACTCCGGAGCACACGTCCTCAGCACAATTGGGGGGATTCCGTCAGGCCCACTCGACTTCTGGATGTCCAGGGAGAGAAGTGCTTTGCGAACCGAGCGCTGTGAGAACAGCACGTCCGGCATAGAGCACTCACACCGCGGGATGGTCGGCGGTGTTTTCCCCCCGTCATCAAGAGTCGAGTTGGACGCAAAAAGGGAGCCTAAAAGGTCGGCTTTGTTTTTTGCGTCATGGGCCAGTGAGTCGTCCTCCCTGTGCAGAGATGGTAGTGATGGCTTACAGAAATTCCCTTGGACAGCCTTGGCGAGAGACCAGAATGCACGGGTTCCCGAAGGAAGGCGAACTAGTTTCTCGCCAATTCTGCCTATGTGCTCTGACTTTGCCTTGGCAATAACTCTTTTGAAGGACCTGGAGGCGAAGTTATACTTCTTTTTAAGTGTGCTGGTGTTTACATCCCGAGTCGCCGAAGCCGCAGCCCAGGCTTGATAACACTCCTGCTTACTGCGTAATGCAGTTTTACAGGAGCGACAAAACCAAGGCTGAGATCTGCCTCCGATGGGTACCACAGATGATGGAATAAATAGTTCCATTCCCTGTAGCACCACATCAGTGACAGAGTCAGCAACAGCGCTGGGATCATCCGGCGAGAAGCAAACCCGCCCCCATGGGTAGGATGCAAAGACCGCATTCCGTCCCAATCCGCCGACCTGTAATGCCAAACACGGCGGCAACCTGCAGAACGCAACCGCGAAGGGAGCGTGAGTGGCACCATACTCCGGATCAAACAGTGGTCCGAAGAGCCGAGAGGGGCATCGACGGAAACCTGATATCCGTCCGGATGAGAGGTCAGCAGAAGGTCCAACAGGGAAGGTGTATGATCCTCCACATCTGGAATCCGCGTAGGCGAAGTAACCAGTTGTGTCAGACCATATGCCAAGGCAAAGTCATAAACAGATCTCCCCGCATGATCGGTTAAACGTGAACCGAGCCATTCGGCATGGTGGGCGTTAAAATCGCCAAGGATCACGATCTCTGCGGATGGGACCTGTTGTAGCAAGGAATCTGTAGCCATTTGGACGTGGTCGATGAGTCGGTCTGTTTCGGCATTACCGCTATGGGACCTATAGAGGCACCCGTAGACGCGCGGGTGGTCGTCGCTGTCTACGCGTAGCCAAAGGATGGACAGGTCCAAACATTCAAGACTGCCGAGGCGTCGAGAACAGATGTCCTCTCTGACATACACGCAAACTCCAGCCCGAGGCACAAAGGAGTGCTCCAATTTGTACCCAGGGTAAGAGAGATACGAAATATCAGCCGGAGAGGAAACCTGCGTCTCGGTCAGGAAGAGCAAGGCCGGCTTCACCGTCTCGAGATGGTAGTGGACGGCGTTTAGGTTAGAGTGAAGTCCCCTGATGTTGCAGAAATTCACGGATAGCGTGGCAGGGGTCGCCTTGGTATTGTTGCTCTGTTTACCCCGAGCAGTTATGTTTTTGAGCGGAATTTTGCCCCCCCCCCCCCCCCCAGAATACGCGGGGCAGCCTGAGCACCCACGCTCAGGATTGGAATAACATGGTCGTGGATGCTCAGCGAGGGATTCTCCAGGGGTACTGGTACCCTCCTGGGGTAGTCTATTGTGTAATTCCACTACCATGTTGATGGGGGGGGGGGGGGTTGGGCTTCCGGCCACCTGCACTCACCAGACGAAACGCAGAAGCAGAGCTTCTACTTCACGCCGGTATTCTGTGAGGTCGTGGTACTAACCCGGCTCGAGCCGGCCCATACGTGCAACAGCAAAAACTGCTGCTTGGCTCTACCACCGTTAAATTTATTTATTCACTACCCTAAATCTTCCTGTTGGTGTCATAAGAGGTGATAGAGGGAAACACCGGGCCATCTCCTCTACTAGCAGTATTTTTCTATTATCAAATTTAAAAAAATCTGTAGCCCCCTGCCTAGTTTGGCAACAATGTCAAATATCCCCCTTACAAAGCAATCAATAAGGAGGCCTATGTTCTGCAGTGGATTTTAAAAGGTTGTAATTATGATGATGATTACCATGATGCTGCGAAAGTATAGGCCCACTGCCCTTGCATTGAAGGGACTGCAAATCATTTGCTTCCAAACTAATTTCTCTGAAAATGTTTTATGATGCCTACAAAGAAACAGGAAACCGAATTATTTCTGTCATTGAATTTGGTTACAATTTGGTGACAGATTACTGACTCGGCTCCTCTTACATCACTTCCTTGAAATAACTCAACCAATATGGTTGATGATGAGAAATTATGCTAATTTCAATAAACTTAATAATAAGATCATCATTCAAATTAAGTTGACAAAAATATGGTGAAATTTACAGGTAGAAACTTGTTGACTAACATCTAAAATGATACCCTAAAACCACATAAAACACAGTTATAATATACAAATATATACAGGTAAAAAAAAACCAATCAAGCAGAAAACAAACGAAAAAACGAAGCTAACCAAAAAACGAGCTGTCAGTCCACCTAATGGTATCACTATAAAAGAACTAGATACACAAATCCCATGCAAAAGTTCTCTAAAAATTGTCGCCAATGAGGGCTAATAATTTTCTGCACACCAGATGTTGCTAGTTGACACTGAGGTAAAGTTAAACTGAGGTTTTTTGTTACACAATGTAATTTAATTAAAAAGTTGTTTTTTAATAAAAGTTTATCAGTTTCTAGAGTATTATATTAATACACAAAACAATGCATCAGTGGTTTGCTCTTTTGTTACAAATTTATTATTATAAATGTTTTGCACATTTTTAACTTTTTTTTTATTTTTCTACTTTTATGAATATCAGTGGTTTGGTTTATTTATTTTTAATGTTATTAATATAAAATATAGCTAATATTACAAAAATAAATATTAACTTTTACATTTCCTTTACTTTTTTTTGCAAGACTCGCCGCAGAAGAACACAAAAACTCTCCGATCACACTCTTAATCTCATGGCTGTTAGACGGGATATGAAGCTACGGTCTTCAGTAGATTTGACAGCATACAGGCAACTGAACAGAGAGATCTCCAAATGCACGCGGCGGGACTTACGCAACTTGAATACTGCTCGTATTAAAGAAGCGATCGAGCGGAACCAGGGCTCCAAAGTCTTTGCTAGAGATCTGTCTGCCAGAAAGAGCCAACTGTCGAAGCTGAAGACCGAGTGTGGCAGCGTCGTTTCCGGGGCACCTGAGATTTTGAGTGAGATTGAGAGGTTCTATGGGCAGCTGTACACATCATCATTGGAGCCACACGTAAGTGTGAGTAAAGATCCAAGAGCGAGCCTTATCCGACACTATTCCGATGATATCCCGGACGTCAGTTTGAGCGAGATTAGAATGGCTCTCCAGCACCTTAAAAACGACAAGGCCCCAGGCGAGGATGGAATTACAGTGGAGCTTTGAAAGCGGGTGGAAAAACGGTACTTGAAGTCCTTCAGAAGCTCTTTAATTCCGTCCTCCATGGTGGCACTAAACCGGAGGCGTGGAGCAGAAGTGCGGTGGTCTTGTTCTTCAAGAAAGGCGACAACGCTCTCTTGAAGAACTACAGACCGATTTCCTTTCTGAGCCGCATCAACGTGCTGTTTTCGAGAGTCATTACGAATCGTCTCGTGCGCAGACTTGACGACTTCCAGCCTCCCGAACAACCCGGTTTCCGAAAAGGTTTTAGCACCATAGATCACATACATACCCTTCGGCAAATTGTACAGAAGTCCGAGGAGTAAATTTTGCCACTATGTCTGGCGTATGTGGACTATGAGAAAGCCTTTGATTCCATCGAAATTTGGGCGGTGCGGCAGTCCCTTCAGCGATGCCAAGTTGACTGTCGGTATATCGAAGTGCTGAAGTGCTTGTACAGTAGGGCTACGATGGCTATCCGAGTACAGAACCAGAGTACGAAACCTATCCAATTGCAGAGAGGTGTAAGACAGGGTGACGTGATATCCCCGAAACTCTTCACCGCTGCATTGGAAGACGTTTTCAAGCTTCTGGACTGGAAAGGATACGGTATTAACATCAATGGCGAGTACATCACTCACCTTCGATTTGCCGATGATATAGTCCTTATGGCAGAATCGCTGGAGGACCTAAGCACTATGCTCAATGACCTCAATAGTGTTTCCCAACGGATAGGTCTTAAGATGAACATGGACAAAACAAAGATCATGTTTAATGTCCATGTCACACTTAGGCCGGCAGATGTTGGGGACGCTAAGCTCGAAGTTGTTGACGAGTATGTTTACCTGGGACAAATAGTCTGACTACGTAAGTTCAACTTCGACCGAGAGGTCAATCGGCGGATTCAACTCGGTTGGGCAGCGTTCGGGAAATTACAGCACTCTTGTCAGATATACCTCAAAACTTGAAAACAAGGCTGTACAACCAGTGCGTGTTGCCAGTGATGACCTATGGTACTGAGACGTGGTCCTTCACTGCTGGCCGGATGAGGAAGCTCAAGGTCGCTCAGCGAGCTATGGAGAGGGCTATGCTCAGTTTCTCTGCGTGATAAACTTAGAAATGAGGATATCCGCAGTAGAACCAGAGTGACCGACATAGTCCAACGAATTACTAAGCTGAAGTGGCAATGGGCCGACCATATAGCTCGAAGAATCGACAACCGTTGGGGAAAAAGGTTCTCGAGTGGCGGGCTTGAACCGGCGGACAAAGTGTAGGGCGTCCCCCCACTAGATGGAGTGACGACCTGGTAAGATATGCAGGAAGTCAATGGACGCAGGTGACTCAGGACCGTGCTTTGTGGCATTCTTTGGGGGGAGGTCTATGTTCAGCAGTGGACTTGTGAAGGGCTGTAATGATGATGATGATGATGATGATATATATATATCCTTCCCAGTTGACAGTTTTCTGAACAAATTAACTTCCCTGCTATGAAATTTGTAGTGGCACCTCACTTTCTAGTGGCACCGTCCTAGTGGCAGAAAAAGCCGTGGATGCCCTCATTGTTTTGATGTAATTCTAGTTGAAATAAATACACATTAATGTAAATTCAACCTTAAATGCATTGCCTAAAGTTGTATTCACAAAGCTATGTACAAATTAAAAGCGTACCAAAATGTTCGAGTGGGCGCTCATTTGGTAAGGACATTTTTTGTCACTCATTGTGTATCTAGTTTTTATTTATGATCGATGCCCCCTCACAACTATACCTGCATTTTGAAAAAATATTATCATGCGGTACTATTAACTCAAATCACAAGTTTATGTCAAATACTAAAGGAAGAAAAATCTGAGAATGGGTGAACATGATTACTGTATCAGTAACACAAACATTGGGACCGTATCAAACAACCTGCGCAAAGATAATTAAAAGTCAATAAATAATAAATAATAAAATCGCAAAGATGCAAAATCCAGCACACATACTGTATTATGTATACATGTACATACATTAGTGCAACATTTGCATAGTACCTTTTTGCATCAGCAATGGCAAGACATTAAGAGTTTTACACAAGGTTATAAAAAATAGCTAGGTTAATTTTTCTTAATTTATTCTTATAAATTCTTTTTTTGATTTAGGGAAGAAGAAATTTTTCCTAATTTTATATTAAGGGTTTATTTATATATTTACAATGCCGGCCTCCACAGTGGTCAGCAAACTCGTCAAGTTGTTTCTCAAAAGCCTCACATAAAATATTTCATTCCCACTTTAGCAACAAATAAACAAATACAAATATGCCTCAGTTTCATTTGTAAATACTTCATATCCAAAGTGTGACTATAAAGACTATTTAAATATATTAACTAAAACAAAATATATCCTCATAATGGTTGGAACCTTCGATTGTAGATATTGTATAGTTGAGCCGTAATCTATCAGGCGCTAGCAAATTTTTTCACTAATAATAACTTAAAAGTTGAGGTGTAAGTAAGGAGAAAGTACAGACCGTCTTCAGCACATTATTGGCTTCTACTATCACGATATTTACTTGATTAGAGGGTGTTTCACAAACACTTTGTATATGCTTTAAAATTTCAGCTCTTTTGATGGGAATTTTGCTACCTTCACGACAGAATATGTATCTAACACATTCTTTTACAGCACTTTTCAAGTCTGTGTTATTTATTGATTCATTATTCTTACTTTGTCGCTTCTGAGACATTTTAGATAATTGTTTTTGTTTTGGATTTTGGTTGTTGTTGTTGTTTTTATTATTCGCTCGAGAGAGCAGGTAAAGGAACTATGCCATACAGCCTTATCTTTATGTATAATTATCCTTCATAATTCACTGCTTCACAATATGTTGATGCGTCACATTGTGCAGCTCTTGGGAGATTTTGACGGCAACTTGAGCCAGCAGGCATCTGACAGTTGGCGATGGTATCTAAAGGCGCCTATGCAAACAAACAGCTTATCTTGAGAATCCATCTCCGTCAGAGCACTTGTTTCACAGTTTCCACTAATAGTTCACATGCGCAGACACTTAATACACAAAATCGCACCACTTTTATATATCAAAGTCCACTTCAAACCATTATTTAAACAATAATACAGGAGCAACAAACCTCCGCAAGTCAAGTTCCCGCCAAAACTCTTAATTGTTTTGGTTTTGTGAGTCTTTATTC
This sequence comes from Parnassius glacialis, assembly GCA_033319125.1. Classification (NCBI taxonomy): domain Eukaryota; kingdom Metazoa; phylum Arthropoda; class Insecta; order Lepidoptera; family Papilionidae; genus Parnassius; species Parnassius glacialis. The sequence goes on along the minus strand of JAVANC010000011.1, from coordinate 8,379,850 downwards.
TCTATATACAGTAATAGTATATAAGTATCATAATAGTCTGTGATCGTAGAGGGGGGTCTGTGATATACAGTAACAGTAATCTATGCTCTTTATTCTCTAAAGGCGGCTACTGACATGCCTGCCGCAGGGGGCAATCTAGGGTGTAGGAGTGGGGATGAGCCTTAATTGCCTCCTTAATTGTGATGTGTGTAGGCAAGCAGGGGCAATTTTTTAAGTCGCCCCTGTGGCAGGGCGGCAGGAGCGCAAGACCTTCCTTACTCCCTAGATCGGCCCTGCCGCTGTCGCGTGTGTAGCGCAATTGGAGCAATTTCGTTCAGTTCGTTGCGACTTTCGCGCGGAGCACACGTATGAGTACAAGTCAGAACTGCAGAAAGAACGTTATTTTCAAATTTTTCACAGTGGTAGAGCCACGTGGCAGCTTTGCTGTCGCACGGATGGGCCGGCTCAAACCGGGGTGGTACCACGACCTCACAAAATACCAGCGTGAAGTAGAGGTTTACCTCTGCGTTTCGCTCGGTGAGTGCAGGTGGTCGGAGGCTCTTTTTACTGGAAAAGAGGCATTCTACCTTAGTCCTTACGGGTGACAACGCATCTGCATTTTGATTCGTAAACGAGGATAGATGTAGATGTCTATGGGCCACAGCTACCACTTACCATCAGGTGGACTGTGTGCTCGTTTCTCACCCTATCCTATATAAAAAAAAATTATTTGAACATTGTAACTTACAAGTAACATTACTGGGATTTGTTACCTAACTTATCATAAGGGCTAGTATGGGAAAGAAAATATTCCAATAGTATTAAAATTGCTGGAATATAAATAAAATGTTATAAATTAAATAATTAAACATAAATACAAAATTTAGTAATTAAATTTATTAAAACCCATCATTAGAAAACTATCCTGGCTATTTGTAACACTGGTTAAATTATAGTTACTAAGCACTAGTTAGTTATATCACAGAATAAATTGGTTATATTAAATTATGATGAGTGAAGTTAGTCGTATTTAATTGTGTTTGATAGCCTAAAAATATCCCTAACTGTAACTAGCTCCTAACTGTACCTCCCCCCCCCTCCTCCCTGGCCTACGAATTTAGAGTATATATAAAATACAAAGATGTTTTATAGGTCCAGATACCGTGTACGCGCGCCTAAAACGCTTCCATTTAAAAGGCGCCAATATGGGCGTATTCGTTCGATCGTTCCGCCATTACGCCAGCGACGTTCACTGTGAACATACATCACGCACCGGTGTTTTTAATTTCGCAAAATGACTATTTGTGCTGTGAAATCATTTAAAAATTACTCTTGGAAAAAAGATAAGGATAAGAACATCACCTTTCATAAGTAACTATACAATTTTATGGTGTATTTCTTTGTAAAAGAATACGAAAGCTAAATGTCAATACAAGTAATAATACTGCGCAATAATATTCGAGTGTTGCCTAGTCTATGAAATGTTTTTACCATTTTTTAATGTCATGATCAACCGCAAAGGTTATCAGTATAGGGGTTTAAACAGTCTAATTTTACAGATTTTACCCAACCTATAGAGTTAAACCGTTTTAAGGGTTAGGGTTGAACTACATCTGGCAGCATGAAATTGCACTTTCCTGTGCTTCTATCCTTTTTGGTCATTCAGAACCGTTATTTACTAGAGCGAGAAAGAGAGCGCGAGTGTATAGATCCACCCTCAAAGAGCCGATTGTAAACCGGTTTTAAATGTTTATCTAACATTCTTGACAATCCATACTAATATAATATTATAAACGTGAAAGTGTAATTTTTTGTTTATTTGTTTTTGTCCTTCCATCACGCAGCAACAGAACGGAGCAATTTAAAAAAATCAAACATTTTGCTATCTCTTGGCCGAAGTTTACGCTTAACAAACTTACTTTTCTTCGTCATTATACTTAGGATTGAAAAATAATTTAATGTCTTCGTAAAAAAGCGGCAATATTTTGTGTTCTACAGTACAAAAGTGTAGTACTCTGTATATATATAGTAATAATAGATTATAAATATATGTTACATACATAAATATCTACTGTGCTTTTTTATTTATTTTAACTGTTACATTAATTATAGGTTTTATTACATATCTTCAATATTTTAGTGCGATGTTCGTACTTACATAAAATAAAATCTCCCACATTTTTTGGGTAATCGGTTCGCACTGTTATTACCGAAGTCACGCACATTAATGCAGCCATGGTGCGTAAGATATACGCGTCACGTGGTACTCACGCACACATGAATCAAAGACTGTCTTCACTATGAACGTTGCGGTGTGTTAGCAACACGGTATCTGGACCTATAAAACATCTTTGATAAAATAAAAATACTGACAGACGTAATAGCGCATCTCAAAAATATTAATTATTTAAATTGCACTCATGTAGTTTATAAATGAAAAATAGGTAAATATTGCTCAACTTATAACATTGATATAACTTCAAATAATTATAAATGGGTAGTTTTTACAACATGAAATACTGCACCCTGCTTGGCGTTAGAAATGCATAAAATGCAATATTAAGTGCAAAAAGATAATAAAACCAAATTTGTTAATTGTCGACAAACAGTGTATTATCAGTAGGTTTAATAGGTGGGACTTCCTTAATAAAAGTAAATGTATCAAAGGGCACTGTTACTTTGTCAACATCAAGATATGACATTTTTAATTACAACACCCCCCACTCCCCACCCCAACCTACGAATATAGAGTATATATATAAATATATTCTGACAGACGTATTATAAAAATAAACTTCTCAAATATATAAGAGGCGAGATAATAGGCAACACACCTTTATTGACATTACTTATATTCCCTTTAATCATTATAAGGTAAGATGCTTGTGTTAGGAGCGGTTCATAACAGTTGTCGAATGGCGGATTACAACCCACCACCTTTTGAATTCGCGGTCCGCACACTGCCATTAGGTTATTTTCGCTTACTACACTGTATTCTATCTCATTCTCTCCTAGACGCATATAGATGTATATGTTTGTCTCTTTTTAGTGTCGCTTTTTCGTTTCATCGCAATGAAGGCATCCACGACTTTTTCTGCCACCAGGGCGGCGCCACTTTAGAGTGAGGTAAAATATTTGACAGATTTCATAGCGGGGACAATAATTTCTTAGGAAAATGTAATATTTAAGGTTTCTTTCTGTATTATTAGTTATATTTTATATTAATTACGTTGGAAATGAATTAACCAAACTATAAATATAACTAAAAGACGACTTTTTAAAAAAAAGAGTTATAATGTGCAAAAAATTAAAAATCAAACCACTGACACATTGTGTTGTGTATTAATATATTACTCTAGAATATGATAAACTATTATTTAAAAGTAATTTCTCAATTAACTGACACTATGTAAAAAAAACTTTACCTCAGTCACACCTAGCGACATCTGGTGATTGGAAAATTATTAGCCCTCATTCAAATCACAACGATTCTTTAGTACATCAGTAATAATCTATGTGGACAACAATTCCAGCATTAAAACAGTTCCGTAGGGAGATATTATTTGACCTTTTAGTGTGGCAAAATAAAGTTAGTACGTCTTACCGATTGTTTTATAGGAATTATAAGGATCATAAGTAATAATTGTGCATGTAATTTAAATGTAACATTTCATATTTTTGTATAAAATCGCATGTTTACTTTCACCCCAATGATACCATCTACTTGAGTAAATGTCAACATCATTTGGGGTAAATGGAAATATCGGGTTAATTGAAAATAATGTAACTAATTGTCTATTCTTGGTGATTGGTAATTGGAAATATTTTTAAGGTACACATAATGCCTAGAAATTATAAGAAAAAGAAAAAAGGTCCGTCTTAGTCTTTAACAAATATTCAAAGGACTGTAGAAGATATAAAATGTAAAGGCAAACATACCGTGATGCTAGTACAGATACTACATGGTACATGGTATGTGATTCTACTGACATATGTCACAGAATTAGAGGCAGATAAGTAAGCCTAAATTGAATGGATATTGGTGTATCAAAAGATCTGTTACGAAAATACTTATGTAAAGACAAATATATTTAACTGATATTTCATTTGGCAGTAGTATGACTAGGAAAAATAATGAATGGAATGGACCCTGTTAATTTAGAAAATGATGCGTAGACTCTTGATTTTTCTCCGGTGTATGGTGCGTCTCCAGTGAACGACAAAGTTTCAATTATCACTGAATTATCTCTGAAACTGTTTGATATCCATGCACCGGTGCGAGCTATTAGAGTCAAGCGACCTCCAGCTCCGTGGATTACGAGGGGAGTTCCATGGCAATGACTCAACGTGACAGGTCTTTTAGAAAATTCAAGCGTGATAGGTGTGATGACAACTGGCGTTTGTATAAAGCGGCTCGCAATCGCTGTAACCACATGGTAAGGGCAGCAAAGCGTTGCTATTTCCATGAAAATATTTCTAACTCTTCTTCGGCCGATGTATGGAAGTTCCTCAAATATCAAAGAAAAGTTAAATATGATAGGAGAAGGTGAATGGGGAAAATTGTGCAGTAAAGTTACAAGTGTTGAGGAAGAATACCGAAAAAATTACCATGTGATCGACCTGATGACGGAAGCTCAAGCGAAGATGAAAGTGATGATAAAGTAGCCTCTAGTAACACCAACACACCATCGACATCTGGCTTCCATGTGACCCAAGACGACATAATGGACGGCGTGTCACCCTTAGCTTAAGTTTTCTTGTTACAAACTACTTTATATTTTACGATAGAAATAACAAACAATGGTCAAGTAAACATTATCCATTTCTAATTCCAACCTCTTCCAAAGTTCTAAGTAGCTAGTAAAACACCCATTATGATTCTACAATAAAACAATTAATTACTATAATATTATAAAACAATAGCCTAATACCATGTAGTACTTTAGAACGCGACTGTACCTACATTCCCTCCACTGTCAACCTGTAGACGCAGTAGGTTTCAATTTTGGCGGGGTTCGTTATTATTTTAGTTTTTGAGACAGTTCCGTGTTGATTTTGTACACGCGTGCGCGAGCGACAGTTCAATCGTTTTGTTTATTAAATTCTTATTGTTATTACTTGTTATTACGTGTTGGTTTTATTCTTATTGTTACGTTTTTTGTTTCTTTTTTGTTTTAATAATGCCTAATGCGTACGTTTATAGTGCTCGTGAATACGGCAACATGACATTTTAGACGACCTACCGTTGGCTGAATATCGTCGTCCGTGAGTGCCTCACCGAATTATTTGATGATCGCTGGATTGACAGACTAGGACCACACGCTTGGCTACCTCGCTCACCAGGTCTTACCTCGTTGGACTTCTTTCTGTGGGGGTATGTGAAAGAAAGGGGTTTTAATCGTGAGTGTGATAGTGCTGACGAAATGCGCCAAAGGATCGTGGATGTTTTCGACAAACTACGTACGGACTGTGTCGAAGACCACACGATGATGCCCCGCCTGCACGAGGAGACGCAACATCGAGCCCAAATCTGCCTCGAAATGAATGGAGCACAATTTGAGCCGTATCTCATAAGGCCACGGAGAATTTAGAGCGGTAAGCTGTTTCATACCTAATTTTTTTTAAATAACTGTGTACTGAACTGATCTGAATAGTTACATAACTGAATACATCAGAATAATAAACATACCTACGCAGCGGATAAAAAAGCATGCCTCAAACGTTGTTAATTTTTTTTAATTTAATTGTATTTGGTTTATTTAATCTATGAAATCGAATTAAAGTGGCTAGGTGGAGACTAGCACAGTGGCAAAATAGTAGGTTAAGTAGATAGATAAGTTAGGTATTTAGATAAGTGTTGTAAATAATTAGGTATTGCAGTATGGCCGTATTTGCAGTACTGCCCACAGCTAGCGATCGTACGATCACTGGCTGCGGGCCGCGTGGATTCGGCGTCAATTCCACGCGACAATAGGGTCAATAACCCTATGGTCAGCTGATTTTATTTAAGTTCCACTGCTGGTTTTATGTTTAAGTATTTTTATGTTTTTTTTTTTATAGAATTATCGTTTCATTTAGCTGTACTAACATGATGGAGTGTGAATAAAACTAATAAAACGTTGTGAAAAGATGATTTTTTTCCTCGGAATCAATTTTTTTCCTGCACATGATCAAAGGTATCATTAGTACTATCGCCTGTCTTTATTTTCGGGAGCGTTTCAAAAACACCCGGTTACTGGACGGTTAGATGACGAAAAAAAACGACAAAAGCACTTGAATGCTTTTTTAGTTGCTTAGGTTAAGAGTGTATTAGGATATAAAATGTATAAATACATATATGTATGTATAGAGCTATATATTTATGTTAGTGTAGTGTAGTGTATAGTATGCGCGCGCGCATACTATACACTACATTACATTACATTAATTTAGATAGTCTATTGGATAATACTTCGATATGATTTTTAAAAGACAGGTTGGAATCTATTATTACACCAAGATACTTAATGTTATGGACTAATTCTATTTTGTTACATTTACATGATTTTATATTAATATTTGAGAGACATTTGTGTGAGATCAGAGATTTATTGATAATATAATATGATCAAGCCGTTCTTTACGTATTGTGAAAGCAATGTATTTGGTTTATTCAGAATTCAAGGTAAGAAAATTAGTTTGCAACCAATCATTTATCAAATCAAATCCCATCTGGGCAGCATCCTGAATAGCTTCCCAGGAATTTGTAGAAAATAAAGGCATGTGTCAACAGCATATGATATTATATGTCCATAAGGAAGCTGAATAGAAGTGAAATCGTTTATATAGATGAGAAATAATGTGGGACCTAGAATGCTGCCTTTCTTTTTTTTTTCTTTTTTTTTTAAAAACGTTACCACCACACTAGGATTTTCTCCTGTATCGTGGAGGCAGTTTACAAATATATATTGGACTAGGACAAACATCCAGACCCGGAACAATTATTTGTAGGCCATACAAATACTTGTTCCGTGCGGGATTCGAACCCGCGGCTCCAAGCGTTGCAACTCATTGCTAAGCCACTACGCCACGGAGCCGCCTTGGGGCACACCGTAGGAAATTAATGCCTAGTGACTAATGTAATCTCCGATTTTAGTACATTGTGTTCTATCACATAGATAATCTTTAAATAGAGCAAGTTGCTTTCCTCTAACACGACATAATTCCAACTTTTCTATTAGAATGCAGGTGGCCTTAGCGAGATCCAAAAAAAGTTCCAATGACTTTGTTATTTTTGTCCAAATTTTTAACTACGTAATCTGTTAAGTCGTGCACTGCTTCATCAGTGGATCTGCCCTGCCGAAAACCAAATTGGTTAGGGGATTAAAGTTTTTTACTTTCTAAGTAGTTCGTGAGTTGTTTGTTTATAATTCGTTCAATTATTTTCGAAAAACATGGAAGAATTGAAATCAGTCGATAGTTTCCAACATTATCTCTGTCTCCAAATTTATAAATTGGATGAATAATAGACCGTTTAAAAACTTGAGAAATACACCTTCATTAAAACAAAGATTACATATTATATATGTCAATGGCCCAACAATATATTCTTTAATTTTTTTAATAAAACAGTTAGAGATATTGTCCCATCCATTAGCACATTTGTTTTTTAGGCTCATGATGAGTCTGGAAACTTCTTCTTCTTCAGTGTTGAGTATTACAAAGGTCGACGTACAGTTCTGTATTGATCTAATTGCTAAAGAACTTTTAACCCTTTCCTTAACTGCAATATTATGAGCAATGTGTTTACCTACATTCGCAAAATAATTATTAATTGAATTGACAGCCTCTTGAGGTTTCTTGGCGCTGTTAAGCAGTTCAGTAGAATCAGTTTTCATTTTCGTGGTATTTGATATCTCATTAATGGTTTCCCAAAGCTTTTTATTATCTTTACCTGCTTTACTAATTTTATCTCTATAATAAGCCATTTTAACTTTTTTAATCATGAAGTTACAATAATTTCGATATCTTGTATATGTTATTTTTATGATATTATTGTCAGGAAAAGATTTATATTTTTTAAATAAATTATCACGATTTCGTATACATTTTAAAATTCCTAATGTAATCCAGGGTTTAATAGGTCTTAAACGGTTCGAAATTGTAACTTTAATTGTATTCGCTATTAATAATTGTTTTAAATATGATACAAAAAGTGTAGCAGCCTCATTTGCGTTAGATCATTTGAATACAAAATCAAACTTATTTTGTTCTAATTCTAATCTAACTTTGTCGTAATCAATTTTTGTTCGAGTTCTAGATGTTAAATTATTTTTTTGCTTGGTGTTTAAACATAATATCACAGCTTGATTGTCAGTTACCGTCGAATTACATACTACTGTAGTGGCTGCCATAGTTGACCGCAACATAACGTGATCCAAACAAGCACTGAGCCTAGTAGGCATATTATGAGCAGGAAGAAGTCCTAGAAATGCATTTAGATTAAGGTACCCAGTTGATCTGTTATCCGTTGTATAATTTACTATATCTAAATGTATATCGCCCATCACAGATAAGATTTTATGGGAAGACAACGACGTAAGAATTACATTTAAAGATTGTAAAAACAATTCTACATTTTGAAAGCCAGGCGAACGATAAATTGCAACTATAGCAATACTTTTGTGTTTTATTACCATACAGTTTCCTTCAGAAAACATGGGTTCCGTAATTAAAACCCCAATATAATTTTTGTAATAAATTACGATACCATCGTTTTCTTAGAGGTCTTTATAGATTTGTAATATGTCTAGCCAGGTATTTGTGGTATTATGGAATTACACAATAGCCAACACTCGGTTAAAATAATAATATCACATTGTATTCTAATTTGCGTTAAAAGAACTAGGAAGTCATCTATATTACGTGAGATATTGCGAATGTTTTGTTGTATTATTGTGAGGCATGTACATTCGTCAATCTTTAATAAATGGAAGTTTTGTGTATCGCATCTCGCCATACCCGATACAGTAACATTGTCAACATTCTGTGTAATTTCATTTAAATGATTGAATTTTATAGAGATAGCTGCTTATTCCAAACAATTGATGCCGATATACGAGTATTATACATAAGTAATGAATATTGTGTAAAAATAAACCAAAGTATATTATTATAAGAAAGTAAAAACGAATTTTAAACACAAAATGTCTAAAAATACTAAACAAGGTTAGATGCACTATTATTTTGTTGAAATTCCTTATTTTTTCTAGTTTATTAAGGAGTTGATAAGATGAAAGTGCATGCCTTATATAATTTGCGGGTATAGTAACCAATGGACGGTCTAAGATATACATTAGCAGTTTATATTCTACCAAAAACAATCCAAGACTTACGAATGCAATATACTGCTTAATATAGGGCAATTTATTTATAAACATAATAGGTAATAATACATTTAGAGTAATAAGAAGCATTTCAAACGATTGGGATATTGTGATAATTATTCGTATTGGTTTATGGAAATATTTTTTTAATGGTCTTATAATTATAGTCAAAGTCTGTAAAGCCCAACAATAACACTTGGATTTATAACGAATACCAATTATTGTCTTTAATCTATTATCGCAAAAAACTAAAATTAAGTATGGGAATTCAAATATAATTTGAAAGAAGGTGTTGTATATTTTAATAACATAAAGTACAGTTTTTTTATTCACTCCATCGTAAGAAAATGTAATCATACGTTTGGTTTTGTAAATATAATTAATTTTTTTATTGTCTGTAAATAAAATAGGCAGAGGTTTATGTTTTATGCGTAAAAAGTATGAATGTGTGTTGCAATGTAAAATATAATATATAATTATGTTAATAAAAGTAAAATACAAAAAAAGCATGCGAAAGTGTACCATCTTATATTCGTATATAATAAACCAATCAGAAAATGGAGCGATATTTATTTTGTTCACTGAGCCTAGTCACTTCAGTCTGTTTAAGTCTTCTTCCGAATCGATTTTTATGGACGGCAAGCCATCTATCTTTCTTAGAAAAATTTTTCCGTATGAGATCCAGCATCTGTTATAATTATTAGTCTTAGCAAATTCATTAGCAAGGTGAAATAACCGCCTAGCTTTGGCAGTCAAAGCTTCGCAAACAAATATTGGCCATGGTGGCCCGTCGATTTGTAGGTGTTTAGAAGAAAGTTTCATATCCCGGCTTTGTTTATTAAATGATTTCACTGAGCGAATTATTGACTCCTTAATGGAGGTGGTATTCAACCTTGCGATTATGAGGGTATCCTCTTTAGACTTGGATTTTATACGGTAAATGTCACATATATCGTTGTCCTCGATTGGCTGATTAAGGGTTGAGCCAACATGTTTCAATAATTCACAAAGCTCCTGTTTATTTTCGAATTGCATCTTAGGTACATTTCTAATTTCGATGGTGGAGGCAAGAGCAGAGCGTTCCATAAGTTCTATCTTATTTTCGAGAAGTGTTATTCGAGACTTACATCCTTCATTCTCCTTATGTGGACTTTCCATTTTTTTAGAACATTATCATATTTAGCTGATAGAAATTTAATAGACTGCTGAATTGCGGAGTTCTGTTCTCCGATTTTTAGTGTATCACTAAATGTCTGAAATTTGAAGTCTTGTTGCACCTGTATGTCGGCAATCATTTGTTTCATCTCTTGCATCACAGAGTTATCTGATAAATTATCATCAAATTTTCTTTTAATTCCTCGATTATAGTTAACATTCAAAAGCTGCACTTCATCTTTTTCCATGCTAGTCGTGTTAAGCGCAGAGTCAGATAGATACCGCGTAGGATAATTTTCTGTTGCGATGCATGGAAGCATGCTAGGAGGAGTCCTTTGAAGTGACATTATACAGAAAGTAAAGTTATAGGCCTAAATGAATAGCTGACAGCACTGCAGTGTTACTGTATAGGTGTATTTATATATATATCCAATAGATAGTTCTAACAAAGATACGGGTAATGACAGTCAGTCAGTCGCTCGATCGTATTGGCTATTTTTTTTATTTATTTATTTATCCTTTATTGCAACACACCAACTAGGGGTTACAAAGGGCGGACTTAATGCCCTATGGCATTCTCTACCAGTCAACCCGACGAAAAATGGAATAAATAAAGATGTTGGCAAGTGCAAGTTAAGGACAATAATAAAACATAAGTTATAAAAGACAGTTCAGCTATAATAAATAGATTACACAATACAAAAACTACCTAATTGCATTATATAAATACAGTATACATAACCAACACACATATGTAAATATATATACACATACACACAACACACACATATATACATAAATAAATATAAATATATAAATTATAAATACACATATAATATATTAATATATATAATATATTATATATATAAAACGGGGAAGGCAATTAATTGTTGTTTACCTCTAAATAATGTTGTCGCACCAATCTTTTAAACAAAAGCTTATTCGTAACTTTCTTGACATCAGCGGGTAAAGCGTTCCAGAGGAGAATAGCCTGAACTGTGAAGGAAGAATTAAAAAATTTTGTTCTATGTTCTGGAATACTAACTTTAAGTGCGTTAGAAGGACGAGGTTCACGGCCGGAAATAGAGTAGAGAAAATTGAAGTTTTCTTTAAGATATAGCGGAGAATTAGCATCATTTAAGATGGAAAAAAGTGTCAGTAAAATTCTGGAGCAACGCCTTTGACGTATAGTGAGCCATTTAAGCTTAGAACGATAGGCAGAGATATGGTCGTATTTACGTAAATTAAAAATAAATCTTATACAATTATTGAGAAGGCGCTCCAACTTGTTGAGAAGATTTTGCGATAGATCCGGATAGCACACATCAGCATAATCAATAATGGGAAGAATGAGGGAATTTACCAACATAAGCTTAGTTTTGAAGGGCAAGAAAGTTTTCAGACGATACAGGGAACGCAAGGCAACAACAACTTTACGGCTTATTTCAGAGATTTGCAAACTCCAGTTCATAGTTTGATCTATATGCAAGTCAAGATTAACTATTGATTCATTGAAAGGGATCGATATACCATTGTAAACCACAGGTTCAAGGTTTCTATAGTCAATCCTAGCCAGCATCCTTGAACTGCCTACAATCATTGCTTTGCATTTCAACGGATTTACCGAGATACCATGCCTGTACGACCAAACTCGGATAGCATCAAGATCATCGTTCATCAGTCTTATGACGTTATTGATGTCGTCGATACTAGATTGTACGTATAGTTGAAGATCATCTGCATACAAATGGTGCGAACACTTGATAACAGAAGATATGGAATTAATGAATAAAGAAAACATTATAGGAGAAAGTATGCCGCCTTGCGGCACACCAGATTCGATGTCAGCCCAGCCAGAGAACTGTTCTCCAAGGCGGACGGACTGTTGGCGGCCGCGAAGATAGGATGAGATCCACTCCAAGGCTGAGGATGAAAATCTAAGATGAGTCAGAATAGAGAGGAGGATGTCGTGATCAACTGTGTTGAAAGCATTTGAAAAGTCAACAAGCACCAGCACTGTCACTTTCTGTTCATCCATACCTCTTCTTATGTCATTAGTGACCTTAATTAGTGCAGTGATGGTACTGTGACCAGACCGAAACCCTGATTGAAAAACATTCAATAGGTTATGTTCTTTTATGAAACAAGAGATTTGCTTATACACACAGGCTTCAAGAACTTTGGACAGGAATGGGAGAACAGAAATTGGTCGATAGTGAGAGGGTAGTGTAGGATTAGGAATTTTGGGAAGAGGTCGAACATAAGCTTGTTTCCACAAAGTTGGGTATTGACCTGAGTCCAAGGAGTAATTTACAATATGTGTTATTGCTGGGAGAAGAAACTCAAGTAACATATTCACCATAGTCTTGCTTATGTCATCACAACCCAGAGCCTTGGAATTAATAGCTGATAACGCCTTACCAACATCATCTTGGGTCACAGGAGAGAATTCAAAAAAGGGAATGGAGAGTGATTCCATAGAAGCGATAGAATGTATCGTTTGGGATTTAATACTAGGATCAATAGGAACAATGACAGAAAAATGACGATTAATGTCATCTGAATTAAGCGAAGGACCTAGCTCTGCTAACGGAGGCTTGGTAATACCTAGGGATCCAAGGAATTTCCACATACCTGCGGTCGAATTATTAAGGATATTATCGTGAATGTAGCGGCGTTTAGCGTTTCGCACCATCTGATTACATCTGTTTCTGCAAGCCTTAAAACTAGTCCAATTTTCCATAGTGCGTTGCTTCTTAAACTTCTGAAAAGCTCGGTTTCGTCTCGCTATTGCCAGCCTTACGCCTCTGGTCATCCAAGGTGCAGGAGGACGCTTTACTCTTATTTGGTGTACAGGAGCATGAACATTATATAAATTGAGAACAATACTATTAAGGATTGAGATTTTATCATCTATTGTACATGCTAAGCCAAGAGGTTCTAAATCAACACGGGAAGCGTCGCTCTTAAGTTGATCAATGTTCAATTTGGAAAAGTTGCGTAAATGCAAAATAGAGGGTTTATGTTTTGGAGGTTTCAATCTATAAGAAAAGTAAATTAAGTCATGACGTGAAAAACACGGAGCAGAAAGTTGTCCATGCTTAACCACGCGGTCGGGAGAAGAGGTAATAATAAGGTCAATCCATGAATCATCACTGTCGATGTTGTGGTGGGTTTCCTTTAACGGAAGAATGCAGAAATTGACTGATTCCAAGATTGACCGAAGTTTTTGGACGCGAGAGTTATTTAATAATAAATTGGTGTTGAAGTCACCCATTATTATGTGGTGTGTATATTCGGACCCAATCTTGTCAAGAGCAGTTTCGAGATCAAGGAAATAATCTACAGCCGGCGGACAGTACACTACCCCTAGTATCGCCTTAATGCCCCTGATGTCAATTTCAAGAAATAAGAACTCTGCAGAGGCAGAATAGGGGAATGGAGAACATAGAACAATCTTATAAGGTATTGTTGCTCGTAGATATATTGCAACACCTCCACCTCCCCTTCCTATCCTGTCGTTACGAATAAGCACGAAATCTCTGAGTGGATACAGGCTAGACAATAAGGATGGCTTTAGCCAGCTTTCCGATACTAATATAGCATGAATTAAATCAAGTGAGAATGATTGTTCAAATTCAGAAAAATGACCCGGAATGCTCTGGGCGTTTATGTGGCAGACGTTAAGGAATTTACCACAAGGCAAAAAAATATTATTTAAATCATCACGAAGAGATGGCAAATTATCATCAGACGTATCACAACAAGAGGTAAACGAAGTTTCTGATTCTTGAGCAGAATAAAATGATTCATCGCCTGACATTACAAAATTATTAAATAAAGTATATGTAATAAATTACCTAAATAATATAATTAAATACAACTTAAAATAAAAATATATAAAACAAATTGTAATGCCTAATAAAGTACTAATAATTAATTTGCAAGTATTATTATTATTTCACCTTACATTATCCCATCAGCCACGAGTTGACGGTTTACAATAGGGTAAAGAAAAACAGAAAAAGAAAAAAAAAAAAAAAAGAAATATACTTATCAGGTTAAAACGAATGAAGAAGGCAAAATTAACAGCTAAACACAATTCCAATGAATTGGGCACAATCCAAAAATATGCGACTTATGACATAATTAACATATCACTAAAGCATTTATACCAACTCACAATACCGTTATATACATCTAGGGCTTATAAAACTAAACTTAAGAAACACAACAAAAAGGAATATTTAAAATTAAGTTTAAACAATAATATTAAAAGAAGGATATTTTGGTTCGAGTACATAATTATAAAACTGACCTAAATTTAACAAATGAACTACCTTAACAATGGCAAAAGTACTAGTGGTACGAACTACTGAAATTAATAAAATAATTATCAAGTATAAACTATGTAGCCAATATAGGCTGTATGGTCTGAGGTCTTTGTCTGCTTATGACGATTTGTAACAACGAAAATCAACTATCAAACCAATAGCTTGCTACAGTAGTACTTAGCTTGCTACATATATATTTATCTATGGTAGTACTACATATTTTGTCAATGACCAATGATCAATGCCTATGACACCTAAATATATTGAGATTGATTAGGTACCTACCCAAATATCTAATTGACGTTAATAATCTAATAAGCTAGTACTCTAAGCCTGAACTACATGTATATAAAGAGAGAGACAAAAAAAAAATTGTGCTTGTTAAATTAAAACGTAGAGAATATATTACAAACAAATCAACAATGCTTGTTTATCCATGATATCTCCATGGAGTGTATATAACAGGTACACAAGACGACAGCATCAACTTATCAATTAACTAAATGTAACTACCACTGAATTTCATATATAATATCAGCACAGTATATTTATGGGATAAAAGTATACCGCCACCGTAATTTACTTCTTGTAGATAACTCGCCTTGTTCTCTTGCTCTCATTACTTGATACTGCAGTGACTCCCTGCTTGCACTGAACCACTTTCTGTTGGGGGCTGGTTTTTGATGTGCTCAGCTGCGAAACAGTCATATTTTCCACAACATTGTTTTCATTACTTTTAGGAGATGAATCGGCCGCCGAAGGGATACTAGTCGGAGACCACTTTTTCGCAAGACTATTAAATTCTACTTCCGTGAAAACCTTGGCACGGCTATTATCAGGCAATTTAATATAAACGGTACCATCAAAAGTCCAAACGTTTTTAACACCAAAGTGTTTACGTGCATTTTTATAAATATTTTGACGGATCTTCGTGAGAAACTCTGTAATCGTGAAGGGAGTGCCTTTTAATTTGGCCTTGGACTTCCAGATTTCGGATTTGACATTATGCTCATTGAATTGCACAAGAACAGGCCTAGCTCCAGCTTCACTACCCTGAGATCCCAGACGATGACACCGCTTAAATGAAGTGCTACTTACATTAGAAAGTCCCATCTTGTTTTTAATCAAAGAAAGTACCTCATTCTCAATGTTAGATTCTGGGGTTTCAGCTATGCCATTAAACAACAATATTTCACGCCGCTGCCGCATATCCATTTCATCAATAGAATCTGTGCATCTTTGGACTTGATGTTGCAGTAGGCTAAGCATTTTTTTCACAAGCTCCTTAAAGTTGTAAAATTCTTGACTAAGTTGCAATAACGTCGGGCTGGACGGAACCAATGCAGCTTGCAAACGATCCTCAAAATCAGCCATCCTTTGAGTCCAGCTTACTTCTAGCTCTTTATGCATGTTGTGTACATTAGCGACATTTTCCATTTTGAACTGTATTATGTACCAAAATTAGTAATAACAAGTAAATTATAGGTTAAGCAGAACTGATGGGTAATGCAGGCAACTAATTACGGAATACTTCACATAGATGTAACTATAATATTATAATAATTTATGTTCAAAAAGTTATAAGTAAAAATATCACTTTGTCTTCCTCTAAATTAATTTTAAATAAATATAATTAAAGAGAGATCAAAGACAGCTACTACTTATTTTACACCTACCCACCAAAAAAAAAAAAATCAATGGCTATCAATTAACTTTAAACGTCTAAACACAGTAAAATATCTCCACACTTCTTATACTGTCATCAGCTTTCTCTCTCACACACAGCGTTTCGCACACAGCGTTTTCAGCGCTCCTAGTATTGTACACTAAGCGATTCGAATGTCACCGCTTACTCGTGCACTTTTTTGCATTAATAATAAATAATGTTGGTACTCTCACCTAGTAGTGGGCGGAGTCAAAGTTGACGTATTTCTTCATCGGTTTTGTTGTGGCGCGGCTACAATACGTTTCTATCTGTCTTCTTTGCCCTTGCGCTTACAAATATTGTATTATTCAACTTCTTACGTACCAAAGTAATCTTGTCTAACAAGTTACCTCTTCAACTTTATGCACTTCTATTTTTCTTGTGTAAATAATATTTCACAAACTTTTAATAAAATATAAATTTAAAAATACAGAAAACACGTCAATATCATACGACATCCGAGAAGCGAGAGGCTATTTATAATATAGATATATATCTATATTTTCATGAAACACACAGAAATTCTTAGTACAAAAATAAGTAGCTCGGCATATGCCCTGTAAAAATTGATTAAAGTGCTTAACATTAATGCGCTGCTTATAGCCTATGGTACGCTGTAAGCAGCGCATTATATTGACTTAGTTTCATCGCACCTAAGATACGGGATTATCTTCTGGGGCAATTCGACTTACAAGGACTTACTTTTCGAAGCACAAAAACGATGTATTAGGACCTTGTTTAAATTGGAGCCAACTGATAGCTACAAACTCAATTTTATAAAATATAAAGTACTGACATTACCATCTCTATACATTTTAGAAATTGCCATGTTTGTTAAATGTAATCGGTACGGTACTTATTTCCACGTCTACCAGACGTAGTTAGTCGCAACACACGCGATGATACTATTCTCTGTTTGCATTAGCTCAAAAACTGCACTGATACGAAGAAGTGTTTTTTGCATGGCCTCTTTAATATATAATAAGTTTCTGAAATGTTGGAAGGAGCTGAACGCCCGTGTATTTAAAAATAAGTAGAAATTATATTTAGAAGGTAAAGCATACTGTAGAATATTAGAATTTTTGAATAATAAAAAGTAAATCTCATGTAACAAGCAATTCTTTTACTGACATTGTGTAAAGCAGATAAAATATAATGTATCTTCATAGCAAATAATATTACCAGGCATTTAATTTTCATTTATTACTTAGGTTTAGATTTATTGATAAAAATGTTAAAATTTAGTTTACAATTCAAAATAGAACTGTAAACTATTTATAATATTTTCATTTATTTACACATTTGTACGCCACAAAGGCCGAACATGATTGATCATTTCAATGTATCTGAACAACCTGCGTGCTTTGTATGTACACTCATGTTTCCATAAATAAATATCTTGTATCTTGTATGAGATAATATCGAAATATCGATATATCGGTATTCTTTACCCAAGCCTACCGCAGTGAACTCTTTGCAAAGGACGTATACTTCGACATAGTGTGCAAGAGATAAGAAAATTCGTTATGGCAAAAATGCAAGATAGAAAAGAATACCAAATCTCATGGCTCTGTCACCGATTTTGATTTACAGGTCGGCACAAGTCGGCACGCGAGAAAAGAAATAAACTCCTAGATATTTTGTAATTTTTTAGATTATAATAGTGTTAATGTTTATAATTAATAGTTTTCCAAAATGGTTACATGTTCCGTGAGTGGCTGTGGTATCAATAATATGAATAATCCTGATGGTTGCGCATTTCACAGGTAAATTCGCAAGACGTCGTTACTGCAATGACGCGTCTATTTTGGGTTAAAATTTATGTTATATATTGTTTAAAATATAGAATATTTTCAATTATTTTATTAATTTTGATATTTTGCAAAGAAAAAAGTCACGTTGTTAATAATTTGTATGATTTCGGTGAAATAATTTGTAAACAAAATATTTTACAAATATTATATAATATTTTATAAATAGGTATGTACTTAATTAAGATTCTACCTATTTATATTTGATTAACGTTATGTTAAAAAAGAAATTCCGGGGAAACTGTCCATGGCAGTAAAGTTTTCTCCAAAGGTTAAAACTCAAAAATGCAACTTTCCGATCTGATTATTGGAGGAAATTGTTTAAGTTTATCGGTAGACTCACCTCTTCAGAGATTATTTCAATATTTTTTAATTATTTTAGAACTTCCTTGTAAATAAAATGTACATCACTAGCTAAAGCACACAATGACACATCAAAATTGGTGAGGGTTACACATTTTCGGGCTGTCAGGAAGTGTTGCCAATCGTACGATTTAAATCGTATTCATACGATCTTTTTGGCCCTAGTACGATGTACGATCATGTATTCGTAATCGTACGCAAAATATACGATCTTTTCAAATATTATAATCTTTATAACACAATACAAATGATAATTGATTAAGTTTATTTTATCGATATGAAAAATCAATAATTTCAAAATTGAACGGGCTCTGAACTTTTTATTTGTATTTTTTATGAACGCATCCAATCTAATAATTTTTTAAACTCTTTATTCCACAGTATGGAGTGTAGAGTAGAAGGAGAACCATCTTATAAGGTGCGAAAGTTAAAAAAGTGTCCCACTATATACTGAAAATAGAGGTTCCAAAACCTACCACAATAGCGCTGCCGTCTGAAAAACTACGATATGAATATAGCTGTTGTGGACGGAGTGAAGTCAGCTAAATTCAAATATTTTAAAAATTTCATGGCTAGAGTAGTTAGTAAAATGCCATTATACAAAACCTCAACTATTTACGTAGTACAAACCAAGCGGATTGGTCGGTCCTTGTTTAATTCTCCATCTTATTTTAATTAATTTTGGCGCTTTTTTTTTAAATTTATCCTATGCTACTCCAGCGCCACCCTGATTGGACGCGTTTTTAGGGACACTTTTGATATACAGAGATGGTCCTCCTTCTACTCTACACTCCATATTCCACAGGCAATTTAGAAATATGCAGCATCATATCACCACATGAGTAAAGAAACCATACCGTACAGAGGCAAAGCTTCATACAACCGCGCTATGATAATAACACCACTACAAGCTTGAGGCGCGTTGGTGTGTGAGCACAGGCGGCTCGTCATGTACAGAGAAAAACTGCTTTAAACCGGCTCGGTCTGTGCTCAAACTCAGGGTTGTGTAAAGAACAATACGTGTAAAATTTTCTTTTTTAAAGAATTATTCGTGTTCAATGAAATATAAAAAAAATGTAAATATGGTTTAATATTCTTGTTTGTATGAAAAATAATAGAATAAATATAAATATATGTTCTTAATTATCCTAAAGACTCGACTATAAAAAACCACTTATAGGTAAGTATATATAGTATATATCATCATTATCATCATTACAGCCCTTCACAAGTCCACTGCTGAACATAGGCCTCCCCCAAAGAATGCCACAAAGCACGGTCCTGAGCCACCTGCATCCATCGACTTCCTGCATATCTTACCAGGTCGTCACTCCATCTAGTGGGGGGACGCCCTACACTTCGCTTGCCGGTACGAGGCTGCCACTCGAGAACCTTTCTTCCCCATCGGTTGTCGGTTCTTCGAGCTATATGGCCGGCCCATTGCCACTTCAGCTTACTAATCCGTTGGGCTATGTCGGTCACTCTGGTTCTACTGCGGATATCCTCATTTCTGAGTTTATCACGCAGAGAAACTCCAAGCATAGCCCTCTCCATAGCTCGCTGAGCGACCTTGAGCTTCCTCATACGGCCAGCAGTGAAGGACCAAGTCTCAGTTCCGTAAGTCATCACTGGCAACACGCACTGGTTGTACAATTTCGTTTTAAGGTTTTGAGGTATGTCTGACGAGAAGATGTGTCGTAGCTTCCCGAACGCTGCCCAGCCGAGTTGAATCCGTCGATTGACCTCTCGGTCGAAGTTGGACTTACCTAGTCTGACTATTTGTCCCAGGTAAACATACTCGTCAACAACTTCGAGCTTAGTGTTCCCAACAACTACCGGCATAGGTGTGACATGGACATTAAACATGATCTTTGTTTTGTCCATGTTCATCTTAAGACCTATCCGTTGGGAAACACTATTGAGGTCATTGAGCATAGTGCTTAGGTCCTCCAGCGATTCTGCCATAAGGACTATATCGTCGGCAAATCGAAGGTGAGTGATGTACTCGCCATTGATGTTGATACCGTATCCTTTCCAGTCCAGAAGCTTGAAAACGTCTTCCAATGCAGCGGTGAAGAGTTTCGGGGATATGACGTCACCCTGTCTTACACCTCTCTGCAATTGGATAGGTTTCGTACTCTGGTTCTGTACTCGGATAGCCATCGTAGCCCTACTGTACAAGCACTTCGACACTTCGATATACCGACAGTCAACTTGGCACCGCTGAAGGGACTGCAGCACCGCCCAAATTTCGACGGAATCAAAGGCTTTCTCATAGTCCACATACGCCAGACATAGTGGCAAATTGTACTCCTCGGACTTCTGTACAATTTGCCGTAGGGTATGTATGTGGTCTATGGTGCTAAAGCCTTTTCGGAAACCGGCTTGTTCGGGAGGCTGGAAGTCGTCAAGTCTGCGCGCGAGACGATTCGTAATGACTCTCGAAAACAGCACGTAGACGCGTCTCAGAAGGGAAATCGGTCTGTAGTTCTTCAAGAGAGCGTTGTCGCCTTTCTTGAAGAACAAGACCACCGCACTTCTGCTCCACGCCTCCGGTGTAATGCCACCATGGAGGACGGAATTAAAGAGCTTCTGAAGGACTTCAAGTACCGGTTTTCCACCCGCTTTCAGAAGCTCCGCTGTAATTCCATCCTCGCCTGGGGCCTTGCCGTTTTTAAGGTGCTGGAGAGCCATTCTAATCTCGCTCAGACTGACGTCCGGGATATCATCGGAATAATGTCGGATAAGACTCGCTCTTGGATCGTTACTCACACTTGCGTGTGGCTCCAACGATGACGTGTACAGCCCATAGAACCTCTCAATCTCACTCAAAATCTCAGGTGCCCCGGAAACGATGCTGCCACATTCGGTCTTCAGCTTTGACAGTTGGCTCTTTCTGGCAGACAGATCTCTGGCAAAGACTTTGGAGCCTTGGTTCCGCTTGATCGCTTCTTCAATACGAGCAGTATTGAAGTTGCGTAAGTCCCGCCGCATGCATTTGGAGATCTGTCTGTTCAGTTGCCTGTATGCTGCCAAATCTGTTGAAGAATGTAGCTTCATCTCCCGTCTAACAGCCATGAGATTAAGAGTGTGATTGGAGAGTTTTTGTGTTCTTCTGCGGCGGGTCTTGCAGAACTTAGCTCCGACCGCATGGACAGTTTCCACGAGCTTGTCATTCAAATCGTCCACTTCATTGCAGTCTTCTAGGCACTGAAAACGGTTTTGTAACTCGAGCTGAAAGGTTTCGGGACTTTGGATTAGAGCACGAGGGGGACGGAGCGTTGACTTCATTAGACGAGACCTCTCCAACTTAACGTTTAGGTTCAGTGTGCCTCTAACCATTCGGTGATCGCTGCCGGTTTTCACCCTCGCGATCACTGAGACATCACTGAACAGTTGTCGTTTGGTCGTCATAATGAAGTCAATCTCATTTTTTGTCGAACCGTCGGGGCTCGACCAGGTCCACTTCCTGTGGGGCCGCTTCTGGAAGAAAGAGTTCATCATAAAGAGTCCCTCTTTCTCCATGAAGTCGGCCAGCTGCTGGCCCCTTGGGTTCCGTTGGCCTATTCCAAATTTCCCTACTTTCAGCTCACCGTTCTCTCTTGTGCCTAGTTTTGCATTGAAGTCTCCCATTAACACCGTATATTGGGTTTTGGAGGAATGCATGGCTCTAGAGATATCCTCATACATTTCCTCCACCTCCTCATCGGGGTGTGCCGAGGTTGGTGCGTAAACCTGTATGACCTTCAGCGAATACCGTTTGATGATTCTGAGTATAAGGTACGCAACCCTCCTCGACACACTCTCAATCTTTACAACGTTGTTAACGAGAGACTTGTGGACGATAAATCCGACACCTCCTTGGGACAGATGGTCGCCCTCCCGGTAATAGAGCAAGTTGCCGGATTCGAGGATTACCGTGTCCTCCCCCTCTCTTCGGACTTCGGATAATCCTATAATATGCCAGCGTAACTTGTCTATCTCTTCTTCCAGCTCCACAATCTTCTCGTCAGTCCTCAGGGTCCGTGCGTTGTATGTTGCCAGGTCAAGTCGTTGTAGGTGGCAACCGAACCTCCACCGGAGATTCTTAGCACCCCCTAGTATATATACTTGACTATAATTTACTATTTTTAATGTGGTAGATAGATACCTCACTTATATAGGTATATTATGCATGAGGTATCTATTAAAATTGAAAGAAAACGTATGTAGGACCTAATAGTTATTTTATAATGTTTAAAGCTGTCCGACATAAATATCTTTTAAAAATTTGTTGATTAAAAAAATTGTGAGGATCACTTCGAAAAATCCTGTATTAAATTTTAAAAAGGACCGTAAAATATTTATTTGGAAATTCTGTTCCAACGCTCAACTTGCCGACAAATGATGATGCTTATTCAAGTTCCAGTCAATTAAAAAATGTATCTGAAATAAAGCCCCTTAGAAGCTTTGCCTCTGCACGGTTTTTTTTACTTATGTGCTAGCACTTCTTATTAGTTTGTAGTTTATGGTATTATAGTATTCCGTCAACTCATCGCCGATTAAGGAATACCACGCGCAGTTTAACCGCCTTTCTTCGAGTTTGTTTTACGTCATTCTATTAGTACATACATACATATAATCACGCCTCTTTCCCGTAGGGGTAGGCAGAGACCACTTCTTTCCACTTGCTACGATCCTTACATACTTGTTTCGCTTCGTCCACTTTCATTATTCCCTTCATACATGCTCTACGGTTTAGGGTACTCTTAACCTGGCCTTTTTTCAAGACGTCCCCAATTTGGTCTAGAAATGTCCGCCTAGGTCTACCCCTTCCAACACTTTCATTCACACTCGCCTTATACACTTTTTTCGTCAATCGTTCTTCATTCATTCTCTCGACGTGGCCAAACCATCTCAGCATACCTTTCTCAATTTTTGTCACTACATCTTCTTTCAGACCACAACTTTTCCTTATCTCACTATTTCTTATCCTGTCACTCAGTTTAACTCCTATCATACTTCTTAATGCTCTCATCTCAACTGCATTTATTCTGCTTTCATGTTTCTTCTGCCATACCCAACTTTCACTTCCGTACATGAGTGTTGGAACCAACACCCCCTCATGCACAGCCAAACGAGCCTTGTTAGACACCTTCCGACTGCTCATAAAGGAGTGCAAAGCTCCATTCACCATGTTTCCTGCATTCACTCTTCTTTCGATATCACTCTCACACTTTCCATCTCTTGTAAACTTTGACCCCAGATACACAAACTCTTTCACCTGTTCAATTTGTTCATCTTCAATCACGATATTGCAGTCTGTCACTGCCTCATCTTTTTCAAACACCATCACTTTCGTCTTCCTTACATTCATCTTCATTCCCTTTCTAACAAAAGCTCCACTCATAGCAGTTACCATCTCCTGCAACTCCTCGGCCGAAGACGCAAGTAATACTTGGTCATCAGCATAGAGAAAACATTTGACGAGTAACTCATTCATTCTCAACCCACTTTCATTCTCTTTTAAATCTGTCAAACAATTGTCCATGAACAGATTAAACAGCCACGGTGACGCTACACATCCCTGTCTATTAGTTCTAATCCAAATATTATTACACTACGTAGATAATCATATATTACATATTTTTGTAATAGACGGAAGAGTGAACACAGTGCGTGCCTATTTTTTTAATAAAAAAAAGTCGTAATAAATATAGTGTCAGATTTTTAAATAAAAGATAATAAATAAAAGTTAAATTTTGCTTTGATGTTATAATAATACTATTTTTGTATTTTTTACCATTGTTTTATTGAAATATTGATGCGTGCTATCTTTTTTTTGAGTTCTTAGCAAAATACGAGCTTTTCCAGTCTAAAAATAAAGTAGGCAACCCTGCTGTCAGGTCGTCTATACGCCACTTGTGACAGTTACTATACTTTTTGACGCTAGTATATCTTCGATGATCTTTCTATGCTCGAAGCAGTGTGTTCTAAGTCTATGGGACAAGATATTGTCGGTAATATAATAATGTACTCTGTGCAAGATATATCGCTTATCTATGAGCAAGGTACAGAAGGGCTAGAACCCAGAGCCGTGAAGCTAGTTTATAAAAATAAAATATCTATGAGCAGGAAATCACAGAACACAGGAAATGGTAAGCGACGTAAAAGTTAAAAGCTGTACTTAAGATGGAAGCACCAGGGTGGCCCGCGAAATTCAAATTTTCTTGCGTTTTTTGGAATTTGTAGGTCAGGGTTAGGTTGTATATTTAACAAAATATGGTTCGCGACCGTACCGAGTATGTATTTACAGAGTTATAGTCATTATAATCATCAATACAACACTGTAAGTTCGTATTATCCCATTGTATGGCTATTTCCAGAAAAACTCATTCAAAGGGATAATATGAACTTACAGGGTTGTATTGGTGATTTTAATGATAATAATTCTATAAACACATAATCGCTACGGTCGCGAATCATATTTTGTTAAATATACAACATAACCCTGACCTGCAAATTCCAAAAAACCCAAGAAAATTTGAATTTCGCGGGCTACCCTGGAGCTTCCATCTTAACTACTTATATCTCTTTGCGCCAGACTCTTAGCTTCATCTAAACGTTGTACTGTACTAAAAAAATAAAATTTTCAATCTTTTTGGATTTATATTGTATGTGATTAGTGTATGTCTGATTTTGTATTGATTTATATTTATTTTGAAGATAAAAGTGCAACTTGCACTTCTACGGAAGATCACAGTTTTTGTTGGAACTGAAGTTAATGAATAGTGCGTTGCATTACATACCTGTTTACAGAGACAAAAAATTCAGTATTTCAGTTATCGGTAAATAAACATATCATCATATGAGAGTATATAAAGCTTCATCTGTTACAAATTTTAAAGGTAAGTTGGAACAAAATCTTTCTGCTTTAGGTAAAACAAATTATAAAGTTCAAAACACAATCTTCGATAGTGTTGTTTTTATTTTATATTATAAAGAATTACACAATACGAAATAATGTAGTTAATATGGCACTAAAATAGCTCGGGGGGGGGGGGGCAACCAAAATTTAAGCAACCAAATTCAAACTAAAATGAAGGCTACGAATATGTTGCTACTTCTGAGGATTAAGATGGAATGCCTCACAACCTGCATTTATACTTGCTCTTACAGTTGCATGGTGGGAGAAGTAGGTAAGAGGATGATGCTTATCCAGACAGACTTCTATGCAGAAATGGAGTCCTGTGATACTTATTGCTAGTACTACTGAAATTACATTTAACTTCATATTAAAATATCAAAAACTTCCATAATTTATGCTGGGAGACTGGTGCCAAGCCATTAAAGTCCCATTATGTAAAGGGAAAGAGCAACAGCAGGACTGTTAAAACTACCATGGAGTTAGCCTTTTTAGCACCATGGAAAAACTGTACGGTAAGATCTTGACAAGTCTTTTGTATGCCCATGATCACAGAGCAGTTTTTGGCGTAAACCAAAAAGATTTTTTGTGCCTTTATTGGAAATGGAAATATCTATTGACAGAGTAAAGGTAAAGGATAGGGTTGCTATATCGACGATGAAGTGGCAATTACTCCTAACTCAAAAAACACTACTTTACAGGAGACGAAAAATACGTTTCTCTTAATTTAACATATACTTTTGGAACATTGTAAAGTTTTAATTTTGTAACAGATAGATAAGAAATAAAACTATATTGTTATATATAGTGAAATATTTCAGGTTTCTGAGATACTACTACATAGGAGGAATTGTAACTATTTTTTTTATTTTATTCTTGAGATAGGAGGTATTGCAACGAAAAAAAAACCTGTATTTTCATTAAATAATCACTATTTATTAAATCTCTTTTGGTGAAACATAAATAGAATAGGACTAGTATTTAAAATACTGGACGATATCCCAAATATTGTATGTTTGAACATTTACACTGTTGTTACAATAATCTGAAATACAAGTAGGCACCTATTTTTTAACATAAGTACACATTGCAAAAAGGTAAATTAAAATCAGAGAACTACGAATCATAAGTCAACAGTTAACTGGAACTTATCATGATAATAAATCAACTCAATTTGCAAGAAATATCTTCGTGTCATTAGATATAACTTGCTGCTGAATTTACTTACAATCCGCTGATTACCTACCCACCTAAAATACAAGTGGAAGTAATCGTTTATAGAACTAATACCCAAAAGTCTACAAAATTAGTAAAATATTATAACAAATATCTAACAACTTAACTAAGTGCCTACTGAAATACAAATTCACATTAGTTATACCGTAAACAAAAGGAATAACATTCATAAATATTTCACAAAAATAAACTTTAATTAAAGAAACAAAATACAAAGAACAGACCACATCATTGCATAAAATAAAACACTGCCTATTTGAAAGGCAAAGAGTCGTAGAAGGCATGGCAATCGGAGGGAGTACTGCCTTTAATTGCTGAAGATGATTGAATTTTGTAGCTTTTATTGGAATTCTATTCGAATACATTGGACGATGCACTATTTCCGAATATATAATCTTGGGTCTCTGTGGAAGAGAAGTCCAATCTTCATCAAAGTTGAGCTTTACTTCAATTGTCATTGTGTTATATTTTATGGCTCTTATGTCTACTACTTGTGGATTGCCAGCCCTACGCCCAGGTCGTATACTTTTATAATACCAATTTACAGCATCAGCATAGTTTTTTACAAACTTGTAGTCGATTTGTATAACTTCATAAGCATTTATCCTGCATGCTTCCTTTGTAATTGTACTGTAGTCGCTTGGTAAGTGAATTTCTCGATTTTTGGGTTTTCGTTCGATTGCCGCATCGACAGAGTCGCACTCCATTTGCGTATGTCCTGGTTCTAGAAACTTTTGAGTTTTTGTGATATTATTGTATTTTTTACTTAGAAACAGCAGGGCATTTGACATAATGGCATTACGATTTTGATACGTACACCCATCGGAATAAATTACGATCGGTAGGAGTTGTGGAACGCAATGTCTTTCGATATAATCAACTAAAAATGACACAAATTTACTTGCAGTTAAGACAGCCGATGTTTCATCAAACCAATAGCAAGTGCAATGTTTACTAATTAAATTGAACACTGTGAAGTTATGGACTGTTAATTTAGTTTTAAAGTATAATGCACTAGCGGTTAAAAAGGGACAAGCCTTCACCGATTCCAAATCCATACTCAGTAAAATAAATTCCCCTACAGCAGCTTTCTTTTTATCAATTTTTTTTTCTAGTCTAGCTCTATCTTTTTTTATAATATGCATTTGATAATCAGCCTCGCTCAAATTGCCTGCTGTGTAACTAACACAAACGTCACACATATCTTTTTTAGGAGTGTTCAATGATAACTTACACAAATTACATTATATATATTACATACACACACAAATTTTAAATACGTGCGCAAACAATACCTTGCGCGAGTGACTATGTTGTTGCTCTCTTCCATACATTAACATGCGTCTCACTCATCCCATGCATAACTAGCTTCAACCTGCTCGATGAGTCATGCGAAAATTAACAGTCATTCATATTCATACATTCATACTAGATCACGCATGAAACGGACGTGCCACAGCTTAGATAGGATAAATTGCCAGCAATTTTTTTTTAGAATAACTGAGAAGGTATTGCTACACTTCAATATCTTGCTCAATTTTGACCCTATGGACCTGTTGTCTTCATGAGGACCTGAATTATGTAATTTTACGTAAAACTATGCAATAAAAAAAAATCGCAAAAATTGAGATAGCAGTAATTGCCACTTCGTCGTCGATATGGCAAACACTGGATTGTTTTGGGTTGGGTGCTGGGCTGATACAAGCTTTAAAATCTCTTTATAGGGAAGTGCTTGTGTCAGGGCTATCTCAAACTGGTTTGGCATCTATAAAAGTGTCAAACAGGGTTGTGTAGCATCCCTGTGGTTGCTGATGCTGTAGAAATGTACTCATCAAATGGTAGTCAATAGTTTCTACCTACTGGGTGCACCTGCCTGACATGTGTGTCTTGATGTTGTTGTGTTATGTATTAAATCACCTCTTTTATGTTTAATACTGCGACAGTCCCATTGTAAAATTGTAGCCATGCTTATTTATAATATTTAAAACATTAGTTCGCAACATTTCTTCTTAAAAGTAATATAATAAATGAAATAGACTAATAATAAATAAAATGAGATAACTTACTATCACATTCTTCTTACATTATTTGGTACTAGTGAAAATTAATTCCGTCACATCACAACAGGTTGATCAGGCCTGTTACTGGTAGAAGAATATTCTGTCAAATCAATGTTATGAGTTTGTATTGGGACTGTAATCTTTTCGTTTGTTCTCTAGTTAATATAAAAATACTTCGTTTTCTATTCCTTTGAGATGGGATGTACACAATCTCAAAATCGTATTCCTCAAGATAGTCTGAACTTGGTTAATAATAATAATAATAAATAACTTACAGACTACAATTAATGAAAAAAACTCCAAATACATTGATTTAAAACATGAAATTATTAGAATGTGGAGCTTACATAATGCCATTATTAGGTACTATACCTATAGTCCTCTCTACAACTGGTGTAATACCAAAAGCGCTTCATCAATCATTAAAAACTCTTGATCTACCAAAACTTACATATTATATTCAATTGCAAAAAGCAGTTTTACTTAATACTTGTTGAATAGTTAGAAAATTCATCTCAACAGGCTTGTAGAATAGTTAGAAAATTTATCTCAATGGTTACTACCACGGGACTAAGCCAACATGTTGACTTAGTCCCGTGGTAGTAACCATTAATCCAGTTTTGTTAAAAACAAACTGAGAAAACGTAAAAACTTTAAATAAAAATAATAATAATTAAAATAATCTACTGGATGGATCTTTTAAACTGAATAAGTATACCAGTGGTTTATGATCTGTAAAGATTTTAAACCTTCTGCCATACAGGTACGGTCTAAATTCTAACTCTAAATCTATAACTGGTTATCTACTTTCGTCGGGTGATAAATTACAACTCGTTTAAGCAACTATGTGATTGTTTTTGTTTTATAAAACTGCTCCTAGACCTGTTTACAGGCATCTGTATGCAAATCAAAAAACATTACTTTCTGAACAATCTGAATATTAGAATATAGGGGGAGATATTAAACTAGATTTCAACTTCTGGAAAGATTCATTACATTCAGCTGTCCAACCAAATCGTACATTCTTTTTGCATAATTTATGTTACGGCCAGCAGCTGCTTATCCAACAGTAGAGTCTCCAGGCCCATAGAGGAAGAATCTACAAGCAGATGTTGGTCAGGCCTCCTACAGGCCAAAGGTGGAAAGTTTCTACTTACAATAAACAATCAGGGGGGGAGCGTTCTATTCTATTAAACGGAGCTTACTTACGTCTATCCAAGGCGACTGGTCCCTCAGGATTCGGTCAGGTTGCATGTGGTTGTATAGTGCTAGGAAAGTAAGGGTCAGTGATGTGTATCTGGGTGTGGCTGGTAGTGTTATTGACCTTATTAGACCGTTACCATCTGCAGCAGTTCGGACCTCAGCACCGCTCCCACTGCGGCTCCGTCCACAGTCACTTTCTTCGTTTTCTACAATGACAGTCCATTAACTCTGTCGTACGATTAACTACCTTACTGAAGCCACTAACTCGCGACACCGGATCAACGGTCACTACCGCTTCGCGTAGCAACAGTTATTTCTAGAATATCAAATACCGCACTAGCTATTATTGTGGAATGCATTTATACAGATTCTGAGTTAGATACAATAAGTCCCGGGTGAAGCTAACAAGCAAGGAATGCGCGTTACGTATCATAAACCGTATATTTCCTAGATGCGCGTGTCTTATTCCGCTTCCGACTTCCCGACAAAACAACAGCGTGCCGCCTATCGCAGCGCTGAATTTGGACTGACTTTTCACGCACGACCCGCCACGCTCTTGCCACTACCACGCCGCTCGGCCGAACTTCAAACCGGTATCGCGCCGAGCCGACTACCATCTGGCGTCGATTCTTGACATTAGCGCTTTGGCGCAAACAAACCCCGCCCCGGACATAAGGACTTATGTCCACGAGCAAACGGGCCAGCCGGAGGGTCGAGCCTTCACTGGATGCCCCTCCTGGACATCGCAACACCTCAAGTCCTATACTGGACAGAAGTCCGACGACCTCTCTCAAACACCTATCTGTGCCCCTATGATTAGTTCCGCAATCCGACCGGATCAGGTCTGCAAACAGCGACGCGACACGAAGTCGTTAATTAAGTACTCGACCAAACCCAAATCTAATACCCCTTGAGAGCGTGATTAAACGCTCCAGGGTAGCCCCAATCTTCTCACCACCAAGTGGAGGCCACACGGCGTGAACCCGAGACTAATAGAGCGCAACCGCTAACAGTCGCCACTCGGGTTGTACGCCCTCACTGAGGCCGTCGGCAACAGAACAGCTTGACAAGTGGACTGTTGACGGCTTAAGGCTCAGTAGAGGCGGCCGTGGTGGGAGCTAAGGCGGCAGCTAGCTAGGGCCGCCTCCATGAAATGGGGAACGGTGGTACACCAGTCGCGGCCACTCAGCTAACGGGGGTGAGAAGGGTTTAGCGGACTGATGAGTGGCCGTGAAGTTCCTCTCCACACGCTGAGGGGTGGCGATGACACCCCCGCCCCTGGGGAAATTACCCCCCGAATGGTCGGGGGAGGGACCCCTTTCAAACCTAGGGGCCTGGTGGCTGGCCGGCGGGCGCCGAGCGTCGCCCGTCAGAGGGCGTGGCTGAGCGCCCCCGCCCGTGGGGGTCGAGGGCCTGGCAGAGCCCCGAGAGGAGACGCCGTTCGCACCCAGACACAAAACTGCATGGTGATTGCCCTGGCAATGCGGACAGTGCCGCTGGTGCAGGCAGTCTCGCTGGAGGTGCCTTTCCAAACACGAGTAGCACCAGCGGCGCTCCTTGGCGATAGTTCGCCTAGCCGGAACCGGCTTACCTAATAACTTCGGGCACTACGTCACCCGGTGATCGCATGCTCGGCAATAGGATCAGGGGGCGCCTCCCTGGCCACTAGGCCACTGTAAGATTGTAGGAAGCGGCGCCCTCTCGCGGGAGCTCCGATTGGTTTTAGGGGGGTTGATGACGACTTGCCTGGCGGATTGCGCCTCTCACTGGGCACGGCTCGTAAGTCGTCAACGGTGCCCGCCGCGTTCTCAGTCTGCCGGCACTGCTCCTCCAAGAACCGCAGCAGATCACTAAAGGGCGGAATATAGGAGGCGCCGTCCCCGCCATACCTCTCCTCAAAATGTATCCTAAGATTGAGAGGCAGGCGGGACAGCACGATGTGGAGCAACAAGAAGGACCATTCGCCCACTGGCAAATCCAGCCGCCTTAACGTATTACAGGCCACCAAGACTGGATCCAACAGGTCCGGACGTAGTCTGGCCCAGTTATTAAGCAGCGGGAGGCTTAGAAGCTGCTTAACATGTTCGTCTGCAATTCGCCGGACGTTGGCGTATCTTCTGGCTAGGAGGTCCCGAGCAGTATGTTAGGCGTCGTCCGACAATCTCAAATGACCGACAACGCCTAGGGCCTCCCCCTCCAGTGAGGCCAGGAGGTACGCCATCTTCTGGCTCGCGGACAAGTCACTCCGGGCGTCCACTAGGCTGTCGAAAAGACCAACGAAGGTCAACCATTCGGAAAGGACCCCGGAGAACCTTGGCAAGTCTAGATTTGGGAGTCGTCCCAACAGCTCCTGCTGAGGCTGCTTCCGAAAGGACTCGGGCAGACCACTCATCCGAGCTTCACGCGCCTCCTCGGCATACCTGCCTTCAGCCTCGATCAACTCGTCCGTGAGCGAAAAGAATTGCTCGTAGTCCGCGAAGCAGGAGTCCAGGACTCCCTTTTCCACATCCGAATCCTCGAGCTCAGCGTAAGCCTCCTCCTCCTCCCTTCGAGCATCGACCTGCTCGAACCGCTTCATCAAGTTATGGACCCTATCCGGTCGACCTATCAAAGCATGGGCGCTGGTGGCCCAGCGTAACTCAGTCCGCAGGCAACGGATTAGTAGCTTGGGCGATGACATCACTACTAAATACAAATTACGACGCAGGTCGAGCTCAAATTACAAAAATAACAAATAACAAATACAAAAAAATTAACAGTTAACAAATGCAGTTCCTATCAAATCGAGTTGAATAGAAATTACACAAATAGGAATTACTACTTATACTACAAACTTCTCATCAACTTAGTCAAACCAAATTACAAATAACAAATACTAGTGCGATCAAATCAAGTTAAATTCTAATTGCGCAAATACAAATTACTACTCTTTAGTTCAAATACAAATTACAATACGAAAGATACATAAACGAAGATACACATCACGGTCGATCAACAAAAAATGCCTAGCTCGGAAATCGACCCTTCGATAAGTAATCCACTACAACTATCCGACAACGATAATTAACCGATTACGTAAAAATAATCATCTATCTACATGACGCAAACTCCCGCTTGCGCACTAAACGGGCGCGGCTTTTCAAATTTACCCGCTAACAACAAAAAAGCAAGCCATAAAAGAAATGAATTTTATTATTACGTATATAATAAAAAAAAATATATTTTTACGTATTACGGACGGACGTGATTGTAGACACAAAATTAAACCAATCAAGCCAACGCTCCCTGCCACCAAAATTGTTTTAATTTTTATCAAACACTATGGTCGGGATCGACCGGGAATCGATCCCGGAATCGCGGTCTGCTACCAAATGTTACGGCCAGCAGCTGCTTATCCAACAGTAGTCTCCGGGCCCATAGAGGAAAAATCTACAAGCAGATGTTGGTCGGGCCTCCTACAGGCCAAAGGTGGAAAGTTTCTAATTAGATTAAACAATCAGGGGGGCAGCTTTTTATTCTATTAATCGGAGCTTACTTACCTCTATCCAAGGCGACTGGTCCCTCAGGATTCGGTCAGGTCGCATGTGGTTGTATAGTGCTAGGAAAGTAAGGGTCAGTGATGTGTATCTGGGTGTGGCTGGTAGTGTTATTGACCTTATTAGACCGTTACCATCTGCAGCAGTTCGGACCTCAGCACCGCTCCCACTGCGGCTCCGTCTACAGTCACTTTCTTCGTTTTCTACAATGACAGTCCATTAACTCTGTCGTACGATTAACTACCTTACAGAAGCCACTAACTCTCGTTTGTTATTTCGAAATTTGGTATCGAGACAGTGGTGAACAACCCAAGTCATACAGTGATAATCTGGAGCCCACTTCCAACTTGCCAACGGTGAACAAGCTAAGGCATACAGTGATAATCTGGAGCCCGCTTCCAACTTCAAACCGCCTGGAAGTCCCGGGGAAGGAAATAGGATAGCTTTAATCACGGAAATCATCCCTAAAGAGGGTAATGGAATTTACTTTGAAAATGCGATTATTAATGGGTCACCTAAAGCTTAAAGTGTAATATCTAAGCGGACGATGTCGCGGGCAAAATTTAAATAACACTAATTTCACGGATTTTATCGCGTATATTAACTTATTTTATATTCCCGACGTTTCGAACACTACAGCACCCATGGTCACGGGTGGGACTGAGGCGTATGACCACAGAGTACCTTTATATATACTGAAACATATTACGTCCCAATGTCATAATTAACCACGGCTACCTCCAGATTAAAAGTTATTAATTTTTGTTCCGATTTACGCAGTATGAACATACAGTATTTTGAAGTCTTTCAGTTGTATGCTTGGGTTGGGATTTAATTTTATTAATTATGGGATCCCAAGCAGATGGTAGCACCCAGCCATTTTCTGTATTGCAATTAGGATGTTTTTTGATTTCAATAACCTCGCGAATCATCCTTGGAAAGAATCGGTGTTCTTTAGCGAGCATTTGTGGTCTATCAAAGCTGTAATAAATACAAATGATGAAGTATCTCAGTATCAGATGGGTCGCTATATAAGAAGCAACGAAGCTATTTGTCGCATATTTTCATTTGCGGTCTACATAAGACATCCTACAGTAGGCCATTTGGCAGTTCGTCTAGAAAATGGCCAACGAGTGTATTTCAATCAAGAAAACGTTAGAGCGGCACGTCCACCATCGACCATATTAACAAGTTTCTTCTCAATTTGTCAAACAGATGTTTTTGTTCGCACTTTGCTTTATGCATATGCCATTTTATTACACGGAACGCATCATCGATATCGTTTCAGCGTCGGAAACAAGGAACACCAGTTGAAGGACACCCTAATATATTTGCCTCAGACGCTCTAGTTCGCATCTACACGGTACATCCAAATAACGATGAATGCTTAATTATCTTCGATTGTTGTTGGTGAATGTTCGTGGTCCAACATCGTTTCAACGACTGAGAACAGTTGATGTTTATTTGTGTGCGAATTACCGTGAGGCGTGTCAACTACTACAGTTGCTCGAGAAGATTTACATTGGTATAATACGTTTAAGGATTTCGTCACATCAAATTCGCACATTCTTTGCGATTATAATATAGACATGTTTCCCCTCAAATCCGGAAGATTTGTGGATGAAATATAGGGTTGACATGATAGAGGATGTGTTACATCGTGTGCGTTGTCAAACTTTAAATCCTACACTACTAATTACTGCAGAAATTTACATTGATCATGAATAAAGTATTGTCGTGTTTGGGTATGACAGCACCCAAATCGTCCCATGCGCGATGCATTTAACCACGAGTTGCAAAGAGAACAACAATACGATACTGAAGTATTGGCCGAAACAGTTCGTTCAAATGTTCCGCAATTGACTAAACAACAAATAATTATGTACGATACTTTGATGGAAGCTGTGAACAGGAGATCTGGTGAAATTTACTTTCTTGATGCGCCTGGGGGGCTGGAAAAATATTCCTAATTTCATTTCTGTTGGTTGGCAAAGATCAGATCGCAAAATGAAGTAGCCCTAGCGTTGGCTTCATCTGGAATAGCTACAACATTGTTAGAACGTGGACGAAGTGCACATTCTGCCTTAAAATTACCACTAAACTGACGAACTAAACGCATGCTTAAAACATCTAATTTGTAGCGGCATGTAAAGAGACTCCAATTAACACTTAACTTGCGAGTGTTTTTGCAACAAGATGAAACTGCAATTATGTTTTCGAAGCAGTTATTTTAAATATTGGAAATGGTAAGGTCGCAGTTTGACACCTCGACCGGATTAATTACACTACCCCCGGATTTTTGTAACTTCGTCAACTCAAATGAGGAGCTTATTCAGCGTGTTTTACATACATAGATCAACAGTTCAAAAACCATAACTGGCTGAGTGAACGAGATATATTGGCGGCCAAAAACAAAGATGTCGATGATATCAACGCGACCATTCAGAGTTTTCGTCCAGGAGAGTTGTTTTCCTACAAATCAGTTGACACAGTTACAAACCAGGATGACGTAGTCAACTATCCCACAGAGTTTTTAAATTTCCTGGATTTGCCTGGAATAACACCTCACAATTTACAATTACAAGTAGGATCAATTGTGATTATGCTGCGTAACATTAATCAACCTAGACTGTGCAATGGAACGAGACTGGCTGTGAAAAATTTTATGAATAACGTCATCGAGGCCGAGATCATCAAGGGAAATTAAAGGAGAGGATGTCTTGATCCCGTGTATACCGATGATTCCAACGGATTTGCCATTCGATTTTAAGCGTCTACAGTTTCCCGTGCGTCTGGCCTTTGCGACGACCATAAATAAATCGCAAGGCCAGTCGTTGAAAATTTGCGGAATCAACTTATAGTTTCCCTGTTTCGTGCATGGGCAATTATACGACGCGTGTTCGCGAGTCGGAAAACTATCATCTTCATAAAAGTAAAAGTAAAGTAAAATATACTTTATTGTACACCAAAGAACATATTACAGTATTTACATATTTAAAGGGACATTGGTACAACAGGCGACCTTATCGCTAAAACAGCGATCTCTTCCAGGCAACAGGGCAGAGGATACTATTTTTAAAAGATAGCGGACAGTATATAATATAGAAAGATAAATAGAAGAACATAAGTGATTAAGAGGCGTATTACAAAAAAACGCGAAATTACTAGGTTTCCTAGTTGAAATTGTATGTTTATCGTTCGTTGCTTGAAATAACAATTACGTGGTAAAAATAGTTCGTTTTCTCTTCTCAAATAAGCTCTGATCGGATTTTAGATAATTTATTTATTTAATCAGTAATAATCATTCTCCCGATGCATGTTTAGGCAAAAACTCTCAAAGACATGATTTGGCAGCTCTAATTTGTAGATTCTATTGAATATCTACCATTAAAAAAATATTTTTATCTCCCAAATATCCTACACTTTAATAATAATGGAATACATTTTCGTTATATGCTTTTCACGCTAGGAAAAAAAATTCGACATAATTCTAAAAACGACCAAAAAAGCTTCGATACAAGCCTCTATATTTCCGAAGCTCTACATCACTTAGACGTAAAATTTATACCAAAATAATCATCAACATTTGCTTAAACTATAATATTAGTTTTGCTTTTTAAATCGTTACTATTATATTTTAATTAATTAAATAAATGTACTATATATTTCACTGCGCCGGCCATCTGCGATCATTAACGCGCGAGCGTTTGCCGAGGCTGGACCTGCGTCCGTTGATTTCGGGCGCTGCATCATTTCGATACTACCGTAGTGTGCGTCGATTGCCTGCGACGCAGAGCGTCGTCAACTGCGACCGCAATTTTTGATCGATCGGTTTAAAACTATTTTATATAGTTATAATTTAGATCACGTCTCTTTCATTAAATATGGTAGTGACAACGAGTCTGTAGCATTGGCACAATTGAGCAAACATGAAAATATTATTATAGAAAAATGTGGTCTATTCATTGACCTAGATCATTGTTATTTGAGGGCTTCACCTAATGGTTTATACAGCGACGGTCTTATTGAAGTTAAATGTCCTATTTCAGCTTTCGGAATAGATTTTGACACGGCCTTTCGACAAAAAAAAGTTAAAGGTTATAAATTCAGTGATTCAAGTGTAACATTAAATCAAAATAATGACTGGTTTTACCAAATCCAAGGCCAGCTTCATTTAGCAAATAAAAATGTCTGAATACTTGCCTTATAATATATATGCATTGGCCCAGATTATGCAGTAAAAGTACTAAAAATTTACAAAGACGACTAATTTTAGATTTTCAATATGTTACCCATGTTACAAGCTTTTATGAAAAGTACCTACTGCCTGAAATTATCGACTCGAGAAAAGTTCGGTCAATGCCGTCGCAGCAAATATTTTTGTAATAAAAAATATGGTAATTGACTGTAAGTACCGATAAAAAATATTTGTTACATTTGGTTGTTATATTTATTAAAACAGGTTGCAACCGTTTATTTATTTATACCACTATTCTACCGGTTAATTATTTGATCACGGCGTAACAATTAAAATATTTATGTGTACTTATTTTGACACAAAATTTCATAAATAATGAATAATATATCAAAATGGTATATAATAATAAATAATAAATTATATAATTATGTAATAATAAATTAATAAGATAACATTAAAATGACACACAAAAAATATTCCATCCACTGAAGTCCATCCTAAGAAAACTTTGTATTATGGAAGATCAAGATCGTTTAATCGCCATACTCACAGTGTTATAGTGCGAGCGAGTGAATAGATATGAAAGAAAGTATCGGTCGCGTAGCTCGCCACCCGCTCGGTGCGTAAAATACCTAAATTTGCGAAACGCCGAAATGTAAGAGGGCTCTTAAAGGAAAAAAAAGTGAATGACGACAGGTAGTAATTTAAGAGGAAAGTGAAAAAAGTTTTAATTTATTTTTAAATATAGGGAGAGATTTAGATTCTTTAATATATAAGGGGAGAGAATTCCATAGTCGTATAGCGGTAACCGTAAAAAAATTAGAATAGAAGGAAGAGGAATGTCTAGGAGTACTTAGGAGATTATTTTGAGATCGTAGAGGTAGAGTGTAAACTACAATCGGTCTTTTAAATAAGAAGGAGTGGTCGGATTGAACAGAATGCAGTAAAGAAGATGAAGAATGTGAGTATTCCTGCGAAGGCGAATCGGTAACCACTTGAGCTTATGGCGGAATTCGGATATGTGATCATACTTTCGTAACCCAAATATAAACCTTATGCAATAATTTTGAAGCCGCTCAAGTTTATTAAGTTCATCTTCATATATTTACGCACTGCAAAAGAAGAAAAAATATAGTACATCAGAAAGCTATAAATTTATTAAGTGTATAACTGTGTTGCATTTAATGTAAATCAAAATTTTGTATTAAGTTTTGATCATACTTTTCACAAATATATGTACGTGATACGAAGTTCACCGGTTCGTCTAGTCGTCTTTATATATAAAAATTACGTGTCACATTGTTTGTCCGCGATGTACTCCTAAACTACTTAACTGATTTCAATGAAATTTTTCAAACTGTGTGGACTTTGGTCCAACTTGAGGGATAGGATAGTTTTTATCCCGTTAAGTGACCCTCAATATTTTTTATTGCGTATTTAAGAATTTTATATAGGAAGGGTCTTCGGAAAGTGCAGAACAACGTCTGCCTGGCCAGCTAGTCTATTATATAAAAATCAATGACTGTCCTCGGCTATGGCTACTAATGGCTAGTCTCGCTAAAACTTAAAACGGCTCCATCGATTTTGATGAATTTTTTGGGTGTATTTAAATGGGTCCCTAAATAGTTAGTTATAGTAGATTCACATTCGGAGCCGGTAGGTAGCGCTGTTGTCGAGATACAGATTCACACGTGTGAAGCCAGGGCGAATGCCTAGTAGTAAATATTTATTTATCTATTTACAAACACACTTAACAACTATCCTTACAGGCTAAACAAACCCTCTACGATAGTGTCGCTAATCTACTTAAATATACTATGTATTACAACTAACTTACGTAACTAATAATGTATAAAAGTACCTTAGCGAGTTCACTCAGATTACTCGAAAATATGTCAATCCTCTCGTCAACTTTATTCACTACGAGGATTGTTCGGACATATGTGAAACTTTCCATTGTACACAATTAAATATGGGATTTTAGGACACCAATTTCCGGGCCGTGTGATCTCCCGTTTTGGCGATTTAATTAGCCGGATAGATCGTTTACCACAGCAAACATTAAACCTTGCAATTCTTGAAAACTAACATTGGAGAATAAATCGGCAATTTGCAGCTTGTGGTGGTTTTACGAGCAATAATTCGAAATGTCATAAAATGTGCATCAATTCAAGAGGGCGACCATTTGATCGATATTATTATTTCAACTTAATGTCATCAATTTTTACAACATCAATTGTTACACCTTCAAATGAACTTTCCGTGAAAACAGAGCCAGAGTTTTTTCATAACTAACAAAATTGCAGCCTATTCACATTATGACATCACTTTTGCGCCAACCTATACAATAAAAAATCCCGGACATAAGAACCGTGTTGTGCATTAATGTTTTAACCCACAAACAAAAAGTTATTCAGATTAAATGCATTTTTAATGTGTCATATCAGAAGCCCTGATATATCATTTTGCGATTACTTAGTTTTTCTAGAAGTCATTCATTATTGGAAATAAACTAAAGAATGAGCTTCTGTATTATTATTTTGGCCAGTTTGTGAATGTATAATTTCTGCACAACACGGTTCATAACTGCACAACAGTCCTCAAACTCAGGGTATACACCGTAGGTACACGCGCGTTGTGTTTGTTTCACGTTTTGATTCGCTACTTCGTTCATCATGCGTACAGCAAAGGACTGGAATAAGTTGCCCGCATCTGTCTTTCCATCCGATTACAATGGGGGTGTCTTCAAGCCAAGAGTGAATAGGCTTTAGTTAAGTCAGTGCGCTTCACCATCTTAGGCTACATCACCACTTACCATCAGGTGGGATCGTAGATAAGCGCTGGCTTAGTAGAATATAAAAAAGGCAAATTAGCAAATTTTTTTTATAGGATAAGGGTAACAAACGAGCACACAGTACACCTGGTGGTAAGTGGTTACTGCAGCCCATAGACATCTACATCTAT
Organism: Parnassius glacialis; assembly: GCA_033319125.1. Taxonomy (NCBI): domain Eukaryota; kingdom Metazoa; phylum Arthropoda; class Insecta; order Lepidoptera; family Papilionidae; genus Parnassius; species Parnassius glacialis. The sequence continues at coordinate 8,339,037 of JAVANC010000011.1, read as the reverse complement.
CCTCTATTACAAATCAAAATGTAGATGCGTTGTCACCCGTGAGGACTAAGATGGAATGCCTCATTTCCAGTAAAAAGGGCCTTCGGCCACCTGCACTCACCAAGCGAAACGCAGAGGTAAACCTCTACTTCACGCTGGTATTCTGTGAGGTCGTGGTACCACCCCGGTTCGAGCCGGCCCATCCGTGCGTCAGCAAAAGCTGCCGCGTGGCTCTACCACTGTTGAAAATTAGTGAAATGAGTAAAAAATAATAGTGTTATGCTATAATAGATGAATAGCTATATAATAGCTATGTTATGTCTAATAAATATGTTAGGTTATGGGGAACAAATCGAGACGAAAACATAGTTCAACAAATGTTTTATTTCAACTCTTTCCCTGTCATTCCGCGAACTTTTGACCTCACCTTGAACTACAGTATAGGTATTATTGTAAAGACTGTTCAGAACAGAAAAATAAATGTAAACTTTGCGTAATCTTGTCTGATATAAACAAGTTTATATCAACCCCATTATAATGGATTTCCGCAAAGTAACGCCTGATTCTAATAAATGTAAACTTTTTTAATGTCTTTTATTATTTTGTATCACCTCTCGTACTTCTTGTCACACTCCCATTTTTAAATAGCCATCTCTAGATCATGGTCCTTATCTTAATTTAAGTATATTCTTGTGCTGTTTAATCTGTTTTTTTTTTTGAAAACGATTTTTTGTTTTTTTTGTAAAATATTTTTGAAGTACAAGTTTTCATTCGTTAATTGTTACCCCAGTATATTCGAGATCCCGAATATCGATTTGCGACTCCTAGGCTGAGATCTATAGACCGTACTTTGACTTTGCTCACACTTTACTTTCGAGCTAAGACAATGTCGGTATTTATAGAACTAACTTCGAAGTCGTGCTGAGTGTGCGCTCAGCAAAGCCTAAGTCTATTACTCAAAAACACCGTATTAATTTTAAGTTTTTGTTTTTATGTTACTCTAATTATTTATAACAATAAATAGGTAGTGTTCTAGTTTTAAATAGCATTAATCCATTTTTTATTTACTTAATTTCAATCTTATTTCGAACGTCTAAAAATCTTATTTTTTTTTATTTCTAATTTTGCACATCTCATCCGTTACCGTAATCATACGCGCGTTTTCTATTTCATATAATTATAACTTATTTATGAAAGATAATGTGGGCTGTTTTCGATTTTAAATATTTTTAAAAAAAATTTATGTAGTAATTTTGATTTTAAATATATAAGTATATTTTTTAATTTTATATATTAAAGTCAAGAACATAATGCGTGGAATGAAGCATCCATTAATATTTGGATTGTCTGGGCCTTAGCATAAGCTTAGCTTAATCTCAGCCCGATACAACTATAAATTCAAAATCGAAGATTATGCTGAGCATATACTCAGCTAAGTTTTTTGTAAGCTAAGTCTGAGCCAAAGTACGGTGGCACCATCAACACTGAGTCTCAGCCTCAGTGTTGATGGTGGTTGATGGATTCTATCTCTTATAATATAACTAGGTACTCGGTTAAAGATAAATGTAATTTTGAAATGACTTCGTATCGCTAAGTTAAAAGTCATTAATAAGGTTTTCAGAAGCAAGATGTTTCTTAACCCCTCATCTTTTATTAATTATTTGAAAGAGCGTGGTCTTGTCAATCAAATCTACACTGCAATGAAAAATGATGATAACTCTGATGTAGTTATGGCTGCTCTCCATGTACTTGAGGAAAGTGGAAGTTTACCAACGATAGAAAAAGAACACAAATGTGAGAAAAGATCTGATAAATATCGGGAAGAAGGTAATATCTCATTCAAATTAGGTAATGTAAACAGAGCTCTAGAATTTTACAATAGAGCTCTGATGTATGCGCCGAAAAATTCAAGAGCCATAAAACTTGCTTATAGCAACAGGTCGGCAATTTTATTTAAAATGGAACAATTTAGAAAATGTTTAATTGACATAGAAACTTGTTGTAAACTTGGTTGCCCCACAGACATTGAAAGTAAGCTTATTAAAAGGAAAAATGAAGCTACAAAAAGAAGTAAAATAGAAAATATTACTGCAAGTTTGCTTACTAGTTACTATAAAGATTATTTTAAATTTGATCTTAAATCCAATACTTCTATACCTTGCGCTAGCTCTGACATAGAAGTTATAAAAGGAGATGATTTTAAAGTAGTTGCAGCAAAAGATATTAAAGTAGGAACTCCTCTGGCTTTAGAAGATTCGTTTATAAGTTGTAATAACGAAAAAAATATACCATTTTCTTGCCATTACTGCCATAAAATGTCTTTGAACCTAATACCATGTGAAGGTTGTTGCTTAGTTTTGTTTTGTAGTGAAGAATGCAAAGAAATATGTTTAAAAGAGTACCATACCATCGAATGTCAAATTATGGAGGTTATTCAAAGCATAGGTTTTGATCCTAAGGCGAACTTGATGATAAAAGGCACTTTGAAGTTTGTCCAAATGTGTGGGTCATGGAAAACAGTAATTTTATCTTCGCATTGCACTGGTGCTGACAGGATACGCATCAGTTCTGAACAGGAAATGTACGATGTCAATAATAAGTTCTCGGTACTTAATTTTAATGATAATCGGCTGTTCGTACATGGATCAATGTATTTGGCTAGTTTTGTATGTGCTACAGTTATTTATTATTTAGAAAGAATATCTGGCTATTTGCCTAGTTCATTTGATGAAAGGAAACTTGCTAAGAAAGCACTGGGAAGAATCATGATGTATTTTCGCCTTTACGCTCCTCTCACACTAGTTGGTCTCCGTGTATTGGATACCAATAATAAAAAATCTTTTTTCAATCCATTTTCAAATTACGGGTGGTATCCTTTAATTGGTAAATTGAAAGAATCTTGTGCTCCAAATCTAATTGTTATCAATTTAAATAAAAAAATGTTGTTGATTGCGTTGAAGCCTATAAAAAAAGGATCAGAGTTAACTGTTTCTCACATGTAAGTATAATTTCTTGTTTTGTTTTTTTTTCACAATGCCAGTTATTGATAGTAGTTCAACTATAATACTTACGTAGCGGTAAAATAAAACGTCATAGACCATAGATAAGTACGTTTCCTGTACTGATCTCAATTAGGGTATGTTTTTTTTGTATGTATGTTACGCGATATCTTCGCAGATTGTGAACCAATTTTGAAATTTTCACCCCTAAGAGTAGCAAATAAATAACTTCTTTTTTAGCTATTTGAAGTCGGTTTTTGTTTTAATTATTTGTTGCTATGATATTTTAGAAAAGACAGTATGAAAATCACAAATAATAAGAGTTAATAGAGGGAAACTGAATAGCCAACTCGTCTGCCAAGCGTGAGATCAATCTATGAGGGAGGCCTTAGTTCCGTTGTGGATTTTGATAGGATTTAATTATGATCGTCGCGACCAATCGCCGCGCTCCGAGCAAGCGCGGGAGTACGTCGGTCGTGCGAAGTCCGCCGCAAGAATAATAGGCGGGCATCTGACCGGCGGAGGACATTCGCGGCGCAGAAGAGCTCCAGGCAACAAGAATAACAAGGCTAAGAAGAAAAGGAAGATCCCTCACAATGCTAGTAAATTAATTAATATTACAGTGCCGCCTTTGTAAATACTGCTATAGATTGTTTATAGGTGCGTCCCTCTTTCAATAGAACCGTCAATAAAGTGAAATCATGTCTTCACAATATTGAAATGCACACTGTTTTATAAATTAATACAGTCCACTTGCTCTGATTATGATGATGATGATGATGATAATAATGTATAAAATGGCGTAATAATACCAATATCGGGCGGGAACCTAAATACAACTAGCACAATTTCGTTTTTCACTTCTAAGCTAAAAAAATAAATATTAAAGTATGTTTTTATGGATGTTTGTTCATATGTCACGCTTGAATAGGTGGATGTATAGAATTCGATTATATCGTGAACTAGTACTAAGATGTCTTTTGTAAACGTTATAAGTTATTACTTCAGTTAAGTCTCTGTACATAGAGCCATGTTGCAGCTGTATTATATTAGTAGTACGAAAGAGTTGGCTCGGCCAAGGAACCGCGCGCTCACAGAATACAAGAAGGCGAGTGTAGAGTACCGGAGACCCTTTTTACTGGAAGAGAGGCATTTCATCTTAGTCCTCAGGGGTGACAACGCCTCTCCATTTTGTCTATTAATAGACGTAATGGACCACAGCATCTAACATGATTAATCTTTTAATGTAGCAGATCGTCTAAGCCTGAGCTGTCGTTTTATTGTTTTCCTATCACTACACCACCTCACCTTACTCCGAGGTTGTCGTTACAGTCATCTGATTTGTTAAGTTTCTAATTAAATATATTTTGTTTTTTCAGAGGCCATTATTTATTATATGATAAAGAACCTCATGTACTAAATTCTATATCATTCGATCTGTTCGGGAATGTATGTAACTGCATTATATGCACTGATGAATGGAAATCACAGAGAAAACAATTTTCGTTGACGGAAAAGCAACTTAACTTATATAAAGAAATATTTTTGCATGAAGACGTACGTATCAACTTTATGACAAAACCCAATTTATTTAAAAAAGTATGCAATGTGCTCGCTTGTCTTAGCGACGTGCCTTTCTCAGAAGAATATGTACATGTTTTCAAAAATTGTTTCTTCCCATTTATATCGGGTTACCAAGAAGTTGTATGCGCTAATGTAGTTTTTGATAGAATCCGCTAAATAGTTTAAATTTGATTCAATTACAGTACCGTGTAATTGCTTGCTTATTTTTGCCGTTGCTTATTTTACTGTAACAGAATATCTATTAATTTTGGTAGTTTTTAAATTAAGCTGGGAGAGAATGAGTGGCGTAACAGTGTTTCATATTTATGCTAGGGTCACATTGTCGCACAAAGATTGTGTCGCGTTTTCACAATAATACTTCGTGTTCACTCTACGACGATCCACATGGCTGATCCGATGGCCGAGATTAAAAATTTATTAAAAGAGAAATTAAAAACGGCGAGATGGTTCCGCTAGGCGCGAGATAATAGAAGACGCGGTTGCGCCGTATTATATGCCTCTTTAACACTTGAATAACTCTACTATATTAATAAAAGGTTAAAAAAGTAAAATAAAAGACGATGGTGAATTTCAAAAGTTTTTCGTTACTCTAGTTCATATTTTTCCTATTACAAAATCAGAATAATCCAAGACAAATACGTGCACACTGCTGGACGTCTCGCAGTAAACAGAGCATAGATTACTGTATATATACGAGAGATAGATGCGCGACTCAAATTTAATTTTCTTTAGTGTCGTGCTTTGTATAACAGATGGCGCTTACAAAAGAAGGAACTTGAAAAAAAAGGGAAAAAATAAACACATCTGCTGGACGCGATCCGGGGTCTTTAGATTTGGGGACCGCCCGAGTATCCACCTGGGCTAGTATAACCTTGTGCGATGGGGCGAAATTTACCTTCGTATTCTAATAATATTTTAGCAGTTTTTCATTGTCTGAAAACACTAAATATTAATAACAATTTAAGCGTAACTACCAGTGACCGCTACTAACTGCGTAGTGCGCGTGGATTATTGCGTATGCATAGACTTAATATATAAGTGCCCTCTAGGTCTAGTGAGATTAAAATAAGTCTAGCCTAGCGCTTCGGAATGTAGATGGAAGCACATAAAACGTATCATTTTGTTCGTAAAATAATGTTCTAAGTTGCATGCCCATGAAACAGAGAGATCGAAGTGTAGACAGTAAACAATCGCATGAACTGAGTCGCGATAAAACCCTTTGATGTACAGAAATTTACCGACAGTCGCGTGAGGAGCATTCGAGTTTGTCTGAGTGATTCGCGATATGACGAATTGCTTGTCCAGACGTGTCGCATCAAATCAAATCGTCGCCTTAACGCGACAATGTGGCCGCAGCATTACCGTAATAACAGGGAAGTGGAAAAAAATAATTTTAAGCTATAATGCAGATTGGAAATTTAAAAACAATATTTTTTCTAATCTAAATAATTATTAAAAAAAAATCAATCTAAATAATTTCTTGTACACCTAGTCAATTTCTAACACCCGTCGATGTTGCGAACCAGGGTGTTTTGTCTTATAATTTTATTAGTTATATCTAATTAAGCTATATTTTTTATAAAAGAGCCATAATTGAAGGTAAGTTTTGGTTTCGAGTTACATAGCAGATTTTACGGAAAGTAGAAATTTCTTAGTGTTTAATTTCAAAACTTTTCATAACACAAGTATTAAATCTTTCTCAATAATTGTTATTAAGTTTATGGATCGTTAGTGGCAGTGATTTCTACGCTATCTAAACAATCGCCTTCGCTTTAATCATTTAATAATACAATTTAAGAGCATTTAATATCACCTCAACCACTGAACTCTATTTGTATCGTACTTGTGTACGCTGGACTGGATAGCCAATTTATTTTGATTTTTAATTAAAAGAAAAAATAGTAATATATATATATATATATATATATATATATATATATATATATATATATATATATATATATATATATATATATATTACTATTTTTTCTTTTAATCTATATATATATAGAATTCTTTGATACTGACTTATCATTACTCCGCACTCTACGAGCAATAGTCTCACTTTTTAATTAAACATGCATTTTATAAACAACTAGCTGGTTCCCGGTGCATTGCCACCGCAGTAGAAATAATTGTGGAAATATCGTTTTCAATTTGGATGAGTTATATCGTTTGATTAGGAATTATAATACAGTCATTGAAATTGCATGATCTATAACTTTCAAATAAATAAAGTTTTATGGCAATCTGATGAATGATATGGCAGCGCATAAAATACGAACAAACAAACATTAATATTTCTCTGCACTTTTTCTTTTAATACTATAAGTTAAAATTTTCTATCGTAACACGAAACCAGAGCCTGGCCTAATTTTATAGCCCTGTGGCGAGCTCTCCTAGACATCCTCGGACACCTCAGAACTGGGGTGTCCGAGGGTAAGTTGTAAAACGACTAACCGGGAAATATGGGGAGCCGCGCTTATTTTGGATTAATAAAAATTGTCTATTTTATGCGAGAAGACAAATAAGTCGCCACCAAGCTAAACCCTTTTTATGAATTATAAAAGGTTTTTCTTTAAATTTTTCCTTAAAATTTTTTCATTTGAAAACAGAATTAAGTATAAGAACCTTTTGAGATTATCAACAATTTTCTAACATGATAGTGTTCGTGGTCGGATTACCCTTATACGTTGCTAGTGTTTTGTTTTTTGTAATAAACTGAAAAAAATTCTCACTTCGTTTATTTAAATTTATTTTTTAGCAGTGCTACAATGTGATTTTTATTTTGTTTTTAAAAAAGTAGTTATTTCACATAAACATAGGCCCTATTATGTAATTTAAGTTTAAATAAAAATAAAGCACTGACGAGAAGGACCAAAGAAAAGAAGATGTTTTACCTTACACTAATAATAATACAAAGATGTATTTTAAATTGTCAGCACAACGAAACACAATGAAAACTGTTAAACATTCGTCTCTGTATAATTACTGTGTTACTGCATATTAAATTAAACGTTAATAATTTATTAACCATTAATTTTTCCAGTTTGAACTTGATTGTAGGTATTATTCTTTAACTTTTATCCGAATTATTATTAATATTTTTTAGAAACAAGTGTAACATTTTGGATGATAATGTTTTGTATTAAATTAAATAAATTTTTTAACTTCTCTTTTTTATAAACCTGACTGTCCGTATTTTTAATTTTTACATGGTTGAGTCATTCTGAAGCTATACACAAATGTGTGGACTAATCCAAAATAAATATTTACAAGTCCTAAAAATGAAGATAAAATTTTATTAAGTGACAATAATCGCAAGTATTTTTGCGAACTTATTGTGTGTGGCGTGTGCGTTTGTGTGTTTGTGTGTGTGATTAATTTCTTGCTTGTTAATTTCGATTTAAGGAATGTTACGGTGTAAATTGTATTACATCATCAGTACATGTATGTAGGTAATCTAAGCTGGTGGAAACGTCTCTAAATGGGCCACTAGCTAATAAAATTAATGCGGGATTCGTACCACAGATTTTCTGATAATCTGCAACTCGAGATAAAACCAGTAACGGTACCTATGTGTGTGGCCCACGAGGCGCCCACGCCGTGGGGGCTGTTAAACAATTCCCTACGATTGCTCAGGCACCCAGGTGGAGGCTGATGCAAGTTAGGGAAATAAATTCGAAGGAGCAGCGGGCAATCGCATGTTCATAAGCTCACCTGCGATCTTCGGATGCGGGGCGGCGCGGCGAAAAACAACTTACTCAACAGCTGCGATGCTGTTATCTTCTTATCTTCAGCACGATTGGCTGATTAATACGAATAGTTCTTGCGGTATCACACAGTCTTGTTGGCGACAGTTCCATAGGTTTTCGTTGTTGCGACACGTGCACGGCGTGTTCTTCTAGCGAGCGGTAAGCGACGAACGCTTAAACATACGACTAACGTTGCGCGACGAAAAATGACGCGTGTGAGTGCGCCCACAGTTAGAACGCGACTACGTCGACAGGGTGTTGCCCACAAGGTCATGACATGCAACTCCCGAGGCGAAACAGATTATTTAAGATAATGGCAGCAAGCGACCCCTGGCGTATCCATTTCCACCGGCCTTGAAAGGTTCCACTTTCAATACAAGTGAAAACGGCGAAAGATTGCGGTAGAGAATAAACTCCAAGCGGTAAAGGAAGTATAATGCGGGAGTAATCTCTATGTGGATAAATGTCCTGTCGGCTATAATAAGTAAAGTAATATGTTACGAACAAAAACTTATTTTGAGTGGACGAGATGCGTCCAAAGAAAGAAAGAAAACTAAGTCTAAGTCTAAGCAGTGCGTTGCGTTGTTGCTATTTGATAGGTTATTTATGGACAAATGTAATAAACATTTATTTACAATCATATTATTAGCCGTTATGGCTCAAATTCCAGCCACCCTGAACAACCGAATGTCGTCCTTTTCTATACCTAATTCCAGCATAGCATAGAGCTATGCCTTTTGAGTTTTTAGTAGGTACCTATTGTAGGTAAGTTTTACGGACACAGAAATAAATTCGTACTTAACAACTCTATTAAGGCAGACGACAACATTATTTTATTTTAATATTTTACTACTTAACTTACTGTGTTTTAGTTTAAAGCAGTTCAATAAATTAAAACAAATTATGATAAAATATTATGTAGTACATCGATTTCTAATAGTTTAATCATCCAAGTTTTCTAATCATCATCGTCATTACAACCTCAAGTCCACTACTGAACATCCTCCTAGATAGACTGCCGCAAAGCCTGGTCCTAAACCACATTCCTTGTCATGAGTTTTTCATTTATGTTCTAAGTTATAATTAGCATTACTAAGTTATGGGTTTTGCTTGTATATACTATATTTATTGCTTGTTTTTTCTTCTTTCTCAAAAATTAATTGAATACTTACATAGGTGTTCTTAATATACATCGAATGTCAGAGAGAAATGCCAGTACATCTTTTGCTAAACTTTAAAATCTAAAACCAATGTAAAAACAGCCGAATTGATCATAACTCCCTTAGGTATAAAATAAGAAGAATAAATAAATAAGTTATGATCTAATTAATGGTATTTATTCCAGTTTATGACAGCCCTGATTTATATTACGCCGCTGAAATTAGGTACATACTTTTTATTAGGTACATTACACCAAATAATAACAGCATATACAAATAATAAATAAATAACAGCCTGACGGCTGATATTGTGCACTACATACATTTCGTATATCTAGTTACAGCCCCATTAATTTCCGCTAAAAGAAAATAAATAACTTGTAAATTTAAACAAAAATAACTACATTACCATAGTATAAAGACAGGGAAGTACGTTATCTTCAAACAAACGCACTGCGCGCGGCTTGTATGTGTGCGCCATAGTATCTATGGGCGCCGCACGCACACTTAAACACAATCTCGGTATGTTTCTCCCTACGCCAGTCTGGGCTAACACCGCACGAGGTTCGCGCGTTACGGCTTTTTTACATACATTTACATATTTTTGTTGTATTAGTTTTCTATCAGACAGAGGAATAATAGTAACTAAGTACCTACTTACGGTTATAAAATCGTAATTAATTATATTTGCAAAAGTTATTTATAAGGATGCGGATATATTACACATTAAAGTTTAATAACAAGTCGTTTCGTAATAGTCGAAACCGAAGAAAGTATTTTTCTGTAGCTAATTTGTAATCTTGTAATAAATGTGTGATTCAATATATATATATGCTTGTATTAATTAAAAATAAAAATTAATATGGTCCTTTATGTGTGCAAATACTATATTATGCCTATTAAAAATAAAAAATAACTAGAATATACTAAGTAAATAATTTAAACACGAGCTCACACACCGCCCCGCTGGTTTATTTTATCCCTTTTTTATAAATAATACTGCTCTGAATCTTAATACATTTCTGTATTTGTTAGGAAAACCATTGTTGAACTTTATCGACTAATGATCACTGAATTAGTTATACAGAGATGTATTATTTTTGGCAAGGGCCGGGCTTTAAACTAATGATTTGGTGACAATGACAACCCTGAGACAGTAGGCAATTATATCGCGGATTGGGCCGGAGTCAGCCTACTTCCCTGTCTTTATACTATGACATTACTCTGTCTATAGTCATATTCATACAAATCAAAAAGCCTATATATGAGATAATGTAAAATAAGCATTTTTAACGTGGTATAGCCATGCTGCAGCTGTATTACTGGTATAGTTGTAGCACGAATAGGTCGGCTCGACCGGGGATGGACCACGCTCTCTCAGAATGTCAACGTAAAATAGCAGCTTAACTCTGCTGTGTTTCGTATGGTGAGTGTAGAGAACCGGAGACCCTTTTTACTGGAAACGACGTATTCCATTTTCGCCCTCACGGGTGACAACGCATCTGCATTTTTGTCATTCTTATCTTAAAAAAAAGCATAATTTTACCGGAATTACAACTTGTCCAAAAATTAGGAAAATGAGCGTTTTTCATTGCGTACGTGTTTTGATTGTTAATTTAACACTCTTATGTTCAAAACTAGAATGAGGTAATATTTGAAATATACTTTCCTTTAATTACGGAGAATTTTTAGGTGACAATATTTATAGTTAAGACTACTAGAAATCTTATTTACGAAGTAAAAAGGCGAAAAATCTGGAATTAGGGGCATGGCTGATATTAGGGGCACCCACCCTATAATTAATTTTTACATATAAGAAAACCAACATGCACGGCCGTAAGTATGAGTATATAGTATGAGCTGAGTATATAGTATTTTAATTCTAATTCGATACCTACACGTTTTCCCGAGATAAAGGGTCTTGACAGGCAGACGGACGGACGGACAAAAAATGATACCTACTATCCCTTCCAAATAACAATAAGACGGTCAAAGACGCCATCTTATGCTGCGATGTCATTAAACAAAACTTCTGAAATTTTGTAAATATGGTACCTGTGTTTAGTCTTTTTAGGTACTTAAATAAAATAAATAAATATCCTGGACATTTCACACATAAGTAGTCCCTGATCTCCCTTATTGTTCTGTGTAAACCTACTGTACTAGGTATGGAGGCCTGAGAAATACATAGATAAGTAGGTAGTTATTTAACACCTAGACACAGAGCAAACATCAGTGTTCATCACACAAAGGTTTGGCATGTTTGGGCATCGAACCCACGACCTCAGGATCCGCATCCAGAGCTACTAACCACAGAGCAAAAAGGCCAGTCAAATAGTTATTGGTTATCCACTTTTATTTTTTTGATTCGGCTTCTGGCAGGCAGCACTGGTGAAAAAATGGCGTCTTTACTGGTCATATTGTTATTTGAATCGCATAGTAAGTACTTACACATACCTAAACACAATCACAACTCTTTGTGTGGTAAAAAAACTGGTAACCTACTAGGTAGTTAGGTAAGTCCTTAGGTATTATAATGTGAATACCTAATGATTTCTTATATTTACGCGAACACTACACATTTAAATAAAACTAATTTTACGGATTTTATCGCGTATATTAACTTATTTTTATCTTCCCGACGTTTCGGGTGCTTTCCAGCACCCGTGGTCACGGGGGACTAAGGTGTTTGACGTCCTGCTGTCATAGTTAGCCCGGCTACCTTCAGTTTTTTAATATTAATTTTTGGTTCGGTTTACGCAGAATGAGCTTACAGTATCTTGAGGTCTAGCAGTGGTATACTTGGGTTTGGATTTTATTTTGTTGATTATGGGATCCCAAGCAGATGGCAGCACCCATCCATCTTCTCTATTGAAATTAGGATGTTTTTTAATTTCAATAGCCTCGCGAATCATCCTTGGGAGGAATCGGTGTTCTTTTGCGAGGATTTGTGGTCTATCAAATCTAATGTAATGGCGGGGACGATCTTGAACATGTTCACAAACTGCAGACTTCCCGATACGTCGGTGCTTCACGTCAGCTATATGTTCTTTAACGCGGGTTTTTATAGATCTTTTTGTTTGTCCTATGTACGAGAGACCACATTCACAATCCAGCTTGTACACTCCTGCATCTTGTAGAGGGATATGACACTTGACGGATGGTAAAAATTGACCAATCTTCTTCAGCGGCTTGAAGTATGTTTTAATGGAAGCTCGCTTCAAGATGTAGCCAACCTTGTCTGTGACTCCTCTGACATAGGGTAGTACAGCAGGCACACGCTCGACTGTGGCTGGCTTCACTCGGTCACTGTGACGTAGGCGCGGGACCCGAAGCTTGTTGTCTTGCAGTACTTGCTTGACGTGCTGAAGCTCGGCGGCCAGAAAACATCTGGCCGCCGAGCTGGATTGTTAATGTGGTCTCTCGTACATAGGACAAACAAAAAGATCTATAAAAACCCGCGTTAAAGAACATATAGCTGACGTGAAGCACCGACGTATCGGGAAGTCTGCAGTTTGTGAACATGTTCAAGATCGTCCCCGCCATTACATTAGATTTGATAGACCACAAATCCTCGCAAAAGAACACCGATTCCTCCCAAGGATGATTCGCGAGGCTATTGAAATTAAAAAACATCCTAATTTCAATAGAGAAGATGGATGGGTGCTGCCATCTGCTTGGGATCCCATAATCAATAAAATAAAATCCAAACCCAAGTATACCACTGCTAGACCTCAAGATACTGTAAGCTCATTCTGCGTAAACCGAACCAAAAATTAATATTAGAAAACTGAAGGTAGCCGGGCTAACTATGACAGCAGGACGTCAAACACCTTAGTCCCCCGTGACCACGGGTGCTGGAAAGCACCCGAAACATCGGGAAGATAAAAATAAGTTAATATACGCGATAAAATCCGTAAAATTAGTTTTATTTAAATGTGAATACCTATTTATTATCATACGTGTCGATCATGGATGAGAGGGTGCGTTTCCACTGGGGCGGTCTTTACTCCGCCCCCCTTCATTTGAGCCGGGATCACATCCGGATTAACTCATTAATATAATACCTACATAATAACCAGTGCGTGTTGCCAGTGATGACGGATGTGAGACGTGGTCCTTCACTGCTGGCCGTGTGAGGAAGCTCAAGGTCGCTCAGCGTTTTTTTCAGCTCAGGCTATGCTCGGGGTTTCTCTGCGTGATAAACTTACAACCATAGAGTTTCTAAATAGATTTTTTTTTATAGGATAAGGGTGACAAACGAGCACACAGTCCACCTGATGGTAAGTGGTTGCTGCGGCCCATAGACATCTACATCTATCCTCTATTACAAATCAAAATGTAGATGCGTTGTCACCCGTGAGGACTAGGATAGAATGCCTCATTTCCAGTAAAAAGGGCCTCCGGCTACCTGCACTCACTAAGCGAAACGCAGAGGTGAACCTCTACTTCACGCTGGTTTTCTGTGATAATATGAAATAATCAAATATGGATAATAAAATGCTCACCATCATCTTCTGATTGGTTCATGACAAGTTAACAAGATAAAACAAATTCACTCCACTCACACGATAACAAAAACCCGCGCAAACGTCTTGACGCAATCAAATCTGCCAAAGGATCCTCAAACGCAATTTACGTAGCAGCTAACGCATATTTCTTACCTTATTACTCTTACGAAATAGTGTACTGGGTTCTCTGTCACACGCAGAACGCGACGTTGCCGCTTTGTGTTTGCGTACCTATTTGTCAGTTTTGGCTCTGGATCCACTCAGTCTAAGCAAATGTCGCATATACTTAAGTTAAATATATTCTGGATGTAAGAAATCATATTCAGTATGATTTTTTCGACCGTTTATGGACCAACAAATATTGGTCAAATCGCTGACGAGTATGTTGAAAACTAGGAACTGCAGATCCACCGACGTCACACGCACATCAAGGATTGATCAAAGTATATCAGTTTGCGCGACGCAGAGCTGAGTATATACGTAAAATAGGTGGATCAATATTTGTTCTAACTTCTCACTGGAACAGCATTTACCGTGAAAGGTTCTATATATATATAACATAGATAATTTTGTGTGTTTTAAATTGTCAAGCGTATGTAACACAATGAAAACTGTTAAACATTAGGTTACTGTATTATTTTTTAACTATTATTCGTACTATTATTAATATTAATAAACAAGTGTGTAATTTTGAAATATAATTTTTGTTTTAAATAAAATATAATTCCTCTGATGACTTCTTTGTTCGGCCCATAAATTTTTGCACTTTTGTAATCGATCTAGCGTGGATACCGCGTGCGTGAAGAAGGTCGGGGCCACTCACGCGCGGTTCCTCGCGTTTTGGAAACTGAGCACAAATTAACTAGTAGTAACACAATGCATCTTGACAAAAGAATGATTCTTATGTATCTGCTCGGCGCCTATTTCGATCGCATTAATAGTTACACGATATTAATCGTGTGTTAAAAACTTCGAGGCAACCGGTTCGACTATCAATAATAAACAAACAGGGTGGCCACGGAGCAGGACGAGCGAGGAGACAGTGGCGCAAGTAAACTGCGCGACGATCCCGAACGACTTTGCGTCGAATATTGAAATCTGAATTAAAACTGCATCCCTTTAAGATACAGTTGGTGCAAAAAAGAAAACTATTTAATTTTAAGAAAAAACTTCGTCGATACGATGCTCAAGTTTAGTAACTTAGTAACATAATGTCACAACGATGTGGGCTCTGCTTGATACCTAATGAAACCAAAAGCGCTGACTCTACAGTTACTCGATACTGCCTAATGCTTATGCATCCCCCTTTAGGTACAAACCCTGACAACCCTATGGTCTTGTGGTTGCAAACTCCTCCGTCTCTAGAAGCGGAATTATCGGCTTCAGTGTTTTCAGCTGTTGTCCGATGATGCCGCTATGATGTTAACTAAATAACTAAAACACTAGAGATAATAACAATAGGTAAAATAACATACAGTAATAAAGTAGCTAAGCTGACACCTTTAACCCTTATTACACTGTTATTACTGATCACTATGTTCACTACCACTGAACTTAAGATTTTGATTCAATACATATGCTAGATGTTTCAGGTCGTCTAAGGCTAAGGCTTTCAGGTTAACTGCTTCAGTATCTTCAGTGCAGGTGATCCAGTCTTGGTAAGTTTATTACTGGGATCATTCTATAGCTTAATTCCTTAGCGAGTTCTAGGCGGTGCAACAATTTATAGTTTTCTATGAAGGTCTCACAATCCACACTAATACTTATAACTAGCTGTGCTCCGCGGTTTCACCCGCGTATATCACGCGTCTCTGCCGCGCGACATGACATGACACCTCGCTCATTTAGTTCAATCATTTTGGCTAAAAAAATTGCAAAAGTAATGGAGTACTTTTATCTATCGGCATATACACGTTATACAGAAAAGTTAAGTTTTATCCACTCTCCCCCCCCCCCCCCCCCCCTCCATGGTTTAGCTAACAAAAACATCTTTCCTCTTTACAATATTATATATAAGTATAGATAATGATTTTTTTTTATTAATTTTTACGTACATTTTTAATTTTTTTTGTTCTTTTTTAATATTTGATAATTTTATTTTGTTTCTAATATTTGTAAAAAGATAATATCTACAAAACATAAGCCATTAAATTTATTGGGTCAGAGCTTCCTTGTAAACGATATTTCGATATTGTTTTATTTTGTGGCAGCAAAATAAATTGATTTTTAGGAGCTCCGACCCGCGATGGGCCTACATACAATTTTGGCCATGAGTAAAACATTCTTTTCGTAGGTCCATCCCTACTTATTCGAAGGTTTGGCCTTGGCACTTGTTAATAGTTAATGCGAAAGATGTTTTTACCTGAAATTGAAGCCGTTTCAATGGGATTGGCAGATCAGTTGGGATCATCGGTATCCTCGGTATATGAGCTAGTTGACCAGCTGATGGGCCGGTGATAATGATCGCTACAATTAAATTGTTCTTCAATTCCTTAATAAGCAGCCTCGTTCCATTGCACATGCTTGGGAGGCATCAATTTCTCAGAAGCATGATTGGCGTTCCGATTTTTAACGTCAATTCGTGTGGTGGCCAGAAGTGGTCCAAAAGGGTTTAGTGAATTTAAAAATTCCTGTGGGTAATGGACTGCGTCTTCGATATTAGTCACGGTGTCGATCGATTTGTAATTTTTTATTTGGCCGGGGACTTTTAGAATAATCAGATTGTTTATTTCGTTGACAGTATCGTTCCTAAGCGACACTATTGCTCTAGAACATAACCAATAAAAATGTACTTTTCGTGCAAATTCTCGATGTCAGGGTATACTGCATCTATTAAAATTTCTAAATTATGGACTGTTTGGCCTAGAGACTCATCCAGAAGGACGTCACAATTTCTGCTTAAATTTGGAGTGGGAAAAATTCCTTCCCCAAGTTTTAGCAGTTGTTGTGGGAAATCACTATATGTGATTCCATGAAGATGAGCTCTCATATTCATCCGTAATTTAAAATTTTCAATCGAAGTCCATTAGGGAGACGATTTCAAGCATGCTTTGATGATATCTGCTCCCGTACCTCTATTAATTACGGGAAGTGCCTGTCGGAAATCTCCAGCAAATACAAAAGTAATCCCGCCCATGAGAGCAGAAGAGTTTATAAGATCTTTTAAGGTTCTGTCCATAGCCTCTATATGTGCTCTATGGCTCATGGTGCATTCATCCCACATAATCAATGAGGCGTCTTGTAGTAACTTACCAAGAGGCCCATTTTTGCGGATAGAACATGTAGATTGTTGCTCAAGAGTTACGAATAGCGGAAGCTTAAAAGTAGAGTGAGCAGTTTTTCCATCCTTTAAGAGAGTTGCAGCAATTTCTGACGAAGCAACTGCTACCGCTATCTTCCCCGATTGTCGTATCTTAGCAAGTATCAAATTTGCAAGAAACGTCTTTACAGTGCCACCTGGCGCATCCAAAAAAAAAATCCTTTGTGATTATTCACGCTATCGACTATAGTCTCAAAAGCATGTCTTTGATCTGGGACTAATTTTTGTTTTCATTGACAAAAGGTCAAATCATTTGTATTATAGAGATGTGCCATTGTATCTGTAGCATTGTTTTCTGTACAGTGGCGTAGCGTGCCTTCGAGGGGCCCTGTATCAAAATTTGTTGGGGGGCCCCAATGAAGAGTAAAGATTTCATAAAAGGAACAAAAACGCTTGCATTGAATTCAAATTATTATATATTGATTTTAAGTTATTCATCATCATCGTTACAGCCCTTCATAAGTCCAAGGAATGAAAAAACGAATAAAGGAATAAAAAACATATACATAAAAATGGTCTTCAGTTCTCTATGTACACATAAATTATCGTCAATTATCACGACAACGGCAAAAGTACTAATTCCACTAGTTCATCATCATCATCATCATCATAACAGCCCTTCATAAGTCCATTAAAGAGCATAGGCCTCACCCAAGGAATGCCACAAAGCACGGTCCTGAACCACCTGCATCCATCGACTTCCTGCATGTCTTACCAGGTCGTCACTCCATATAGTGGGGGGACGCCCTACACTTCATCCGCCGGTACGAGGCCGCCACTCGAGAACCTTTTTCCCTATCGGTTGCCGGTTCTTCGAGCTATATGTCCGGCCCATGGCCACTTCAGCTTACTAATTCGTTGGGCCATGTCGGTGACTCTGGTTCTACTGCGCATATCCTCATTTCTAAGTTTATCACGCAGAGAAACTCCGAGCATAGCCCTCTCCATAGCTCGCTGAGCAACCTTGAGCTTCCTCATCCGGCCAGCAGTGAAGGACCACGTCTCAGTTCCGTATGTCATCACTGGCAACACGCACTGGTTGCACAATTTCGTTTTCAAGTTTTGAGGTATACCTGACTAGAAGATGTGCCGTTATTTCCCGAACGCTACCCAGTCGAGTCGAATCCCTCGATTGACCTCTCGGTCGAAGTTGGACTTACTTAGTCGGACTATTTGTCCCAGGTAAACATAAACGTCAACAACTTCGAGCTTAGAGCTACCAACAACTACCGACATAGGTGTGACATGGACATTAAACATGATCTTTGTTTTGTCCATGTTCATCTTAAGACCTATCCGTTGGGAAAAACTATTGAGGTCATTAAGCATAGTGCTTAGGTCCTCCAGCGATTCTGCCATAAGGACTATATCGTCGGCAAATCGAAGGTGAGTGATGTACTCGCCATTGATGTTAACACCGTATCCTTACCAGTCCAGAAGCTTGAAAACGTCTTCCAATGCAGCGGTGAAGAGTATCGGGGATATAACGTCACCCTGTCTTGCACCTCTCTGCAATTGGATAGGTTTCGTACTCTGGTTCTGTACTCGGATAGCCATCGTAGCCCTACTGTACAAGCACTTCAGCACTTCGATATACCGACAGTCAACTTGGCATCGCTGAAGGGACTGCAGCACCGCCCGAATTTCGACGTAATTTTGATTGAAAGTCTTTGGGCTTTCTCATAGTCCACATACGCCAGAAATAGTGGTAAATTGTACTCCTCGGACTTCTGTACAATTTGCCGAAGGGTATGTATGTGGTATATGGTGCTAAAGCCTTTTTGGAAACCGGCTTGTTCGGGAGTAATGACTCTCGAAAACAGCATGTAGACGCGGCTCAAAAGGGAACTCGGTCTGTAGTTCTTCAAGAGAGCGTTGTCACCTTTCCGGAGTAGTGCCACCATGGAGGACGGAATTAAAGAGCTTCTGAAGGACATCAAGTATCGGTTTTCCACCCGCTTTCAGAAGCTCCACTGTAATTCCATCCAGCCTGGGATCTTGCCGTTTTTAAGATGCTGGAGAGCCATTCTAATCTCGCTCAGACTGACGTCCGAGATATCATCGGAATAGTGTCAGATAAGACTCGCTCTTGGATCGTTACTCACACTTACGTGTGGCTCCAACGATGATGTGTACAGCTGCCAATAGAACCTCTCAATCTCACTCAAAACCTCAGGTGTCCCGGAAACGACGCTGCCATACTCGGTCTTCAGCTTCGACAGTTGGCTCTTTCTGGCAGACAGATCTCTTGCAAAGACTTGGGAGCCCTGGTTCTGCTCGATCTTTTCTTTAATACGAGCAGAATTAAAGTTGCACAAGTCCCGCCGCATGCATTTGGAGATCTGTATGTTCAGTTGCCTGTACGCTGTCAAATCTACTGAAGACTGCAGCTATATACCCCGTCTAAAAGCCATTGAGATTAGAGTGTGATCGGAGACTTTTTGTTTCTTCTGCGGCGGGTCTTGCAAAACTTAGCTCAGACCGCATGGACAGTTTCCACGAGCTTGTCATTCATATCGTCCATTGTATTGCAATCTTCTAGGCACTGAAAACGGTTTCGTAGCTCGAGCTGAAAGGTTTCTGGACTTTGGATTAGAGCACGAGAAGGACGGAGCGTTGACTTCATTAGACGTGACTTCTCCAACTTAACGTTTAGGTTCAGTGTGCCTCTCACCATTCGGTGATCGCTGCCGGTTTTCACCCTCGCGATCACTGAGACATCACTGAATAGTTGTCGTCTGGTCGTCATAATAAAGTTAATCTCATTTTTTGTCGAACCGTCGTGGCTCGACCAGGTCCACTTCCTGTGGGGCCGCTTCTGGAAGAAAGAGTTCATCATAAAGAGTCCTTCTTTCTCCATGAAGTTCGCCAGCTGCTGGCCCTTTGGGTTCCGTTGCCCTATTCCGAATTTCCCTACTTTCAGCTCACCGTTCTCTCTTGTGCCTAGTTTTGCGTTGAAGTCTCCCATTAACACCGTATAGTGGGTTTTGGAGGAATGCATTGTTCTAGAGATATCCTCATACATTTCTTCCACCTCCTCATCGGCGTGTACCGAGGTTGATGCGTAAACCTGTATAACCTTCAGCGATTACCGTTCGGTGATTCTGAGTATAAGGTCCGCAACCCTCGTCGACACACTCCCAATCTTTACAACGTTGTTAACGAGAGACTTGTGGACGATAAATCCGACACCTCCTTGGGACAGATGGTCGCCCTCCTGGTGATAGAACAAATTGCCGGATTCGAGGATTACCGTGACCTCCCCCTCTCTTCAGACTTCGGATAATCCTATGACATTCCAGTGCAACTTGTCTATCTCTTCTTCTAGCTCCAGGACCTTCTCGTCAGTCCTCAGGGTGCGTGCGTTATAAGTTGCCATGTCGAGTCGTCGTAGGTGGCAACAGAACCTCCACCGGAGACTCTTAGCACCCCCTGCCTCGCTGTTACCATGGTCGCCACCTTAGCCAGGAATAGCGGGGCTGCCGGGGACTGGGGGCCATCTCTTCGTTACTTTCATGGGGGTATATTGCCATAGTTGCCACGCTTGGCGAGCGGGTTGGCAAGCGCAGTTTTTTTATTGTTGTTTTGCTGTTATCAGAAAGATGCTGCTGCCCATCCTCTGCCTCAGTTTCCGTCTGTCGCCTTTTACGACACCCACGGGAAGATATGGGGTTGTGAGTATTCTTACCCGCCACTACACGGGCTTATGAGTTATTACTTACAATAAATACTCCTAGGAACTAAGCTAGCCAAACAATTTAATTTTCGTGCCTTTTGTTCGGCGAACATAGCTGAAGACGATTTCAGTTTTACTAAATTCTTTACTTCTTTAGAGAATAGTGATAGCCTTTCCTGTCCCATTAGAAGTCCTTGGAGTTTTTGCTTACACACGTTGGGGGCCCCTGTAGCCCGGGGGCCCCGTATCATTGATACGGCTGATACGGCGGTAGCTACGCCCCTGTTTCTGTACGAACTGAAGAAGATAATCCGAAACGACTTAGGCTTTTATCATTTAATTGCAATAGTTTATTTTCTATTTGTATCAAACCTTCGTTATAAATGTCCTCACTGTATGGTAAGGCGAAGTCTTGATTTTGCTGTCTGATTTTGTGTCTAATATCTTCACATAAATCATCTTTGAAATTGTGCCATAATTTCAATGGTTCCGATGGCTGACAAAATAAAACGATGACTACAAACAATTCTCTCAATTGTGCTGGGCATTGCGAAAGCGATGCTTCTCTCAGAGTATTTTTCCAATGGTCATCGTTTTGTAGCAAACCTCTGTCACGGCAAGCTGCTTGATAGGTCTCTTTGAGAACTCCGTTAACAGTTTTTAAGTACTCGAATGAGGTTGGACCGCGTACGTGATGTAGCAACATCCTAAGATAAAAACACTGATTGAGAAGGATGTACACCGGAGACTCTTCCTAAAGCGGCACGTTTCTTATGCCTGGATGGCCAACTACGTCCTCACCACGCCTCCTTCTTGTGAATTTATTATTGGCCCATGTGTAGTATTGCGGGACTTCGTGGTATAGAAGTGTTTTTGCGAATTCATATTCATTACAGAGCTCAAAGAAAGCCAGCAAAGTAGTTTTACGTGGGTATTGGGCCACTTGTTCAGCCGTTTCTGCGGTAAAATACACCCTTTGGCCATTTTCTAAGTGGACGGTTAACTGCACGACTGTAGGATGCAGCTCGTGGATCGAAAATTCTAATATTCGCCAGACAGCTTCGGATGTACTTATGTACCGGCCATTTACGTAGTTTTCCACTTCATCGTTTGGGTTTCTTACACTAAAAGTAGCTTGTTCAGAACCTTTATTGATATATTTACAAATGTATTTGATGGCTTGAACTGAGTGGCAGTACTCCACATTTATGTGTGCGTTAAACGTCCTGCACAATAGTGGAGAATAAAGGACAATCCATCTATTATCTATATTGACCCTACTTCCTCTGATATTTAGCGTAGCGCTCTGTCCTCCATTTTCGGCGTCACGACGACGATAAACTGGATATCCGTCCTCTCCGGTTTGGGTATCGTTGACGAGAAACGTCGACGGTACTTTTTTGTACAGAGATAATTTTTCATACAAGGTGTTGTTAGGTTATGCTCTCCGCATGGTCCGTGCACCATATTTTTAGTTACGATATCGTACAATATTGGGTCGTTTTATTGATTGGGCAGTTATGCAACTATGATACTATCAATTTCGTCTGGCTGGATTTTTCTTTCTAGCCAAAACAGCAAATGACAGTGTGGTAAACCTCGCTTCTGCCACTCCACACTTGCCATGTAACATTTCACTTTGCCGAATATTTCATCTTTGGTGAATAATTTTATGAATTTCCTCATTTTAAATGAAATACCCTTGAAATTATGTCATGACGATCGAAAGACCTTTGACCAGATAATAGTTCCACTTTAATTTCAGGCCATTCGGGGTTACACGTAAAAGTCACAAATAAGTCTGGTCTTCCGTAGTTTCGGACATAAGTCATCGTTTCCTGGGTTTTTTCATACAAATAACGCGGAGAACCTGTGAATGAAGATGGCAAGATTACGTGTTGACCGATATTTGATGGGTCAACATTTGCGTCTTGATTTAAAGCGTCTCTGAGATGAATGTATTCATCAGCCCCCAGTCTTTGTTGATTATGACTTATGTAATTCAATCTTTCTGATATCATTTTTGCCATCATATCGACAATATATTGACTAAATAAGTCCCTGTAATAATGTAGTGGATTAAAACAGTTAGCTCTAACGATCAATCTAAATGCATAAAATTGCATGCACGTCAGAGTTTTGTTATGTACTGTACCTTGCTGAGGAATGGTCAAATAATAAAGTCTTCTCCCATCACGAACATTAAGGGATACTGTAGTGGATCATAGGATCGATGTAACTCAGAGACTCTTTTAAGTTGGCCGTCTCTACCGTGCAACACTATATCTCTGGGGCCTTTTTCTTCTTCAACCAAGAGAACAGCTACCTCGTTTACAGCTGGAGCATTATATCTGCCCGGGTGTGCTGTCTGTGTTGGGCGGTCGGAGTGAATGATTAACTTTAAATTATCCGAAGAGTTACGTTTTAAGTTTTGTTTAAAACTTCGTATGTATACATTGTGGCTATTCAATGCCGTCTGTAGTTCGTTAATTAAATCAATTTTTAGCGTTGGAGCTAAATTTGACCGCAACGATAGCTGATCTGAATCTGAAGTGAAATATATCTGCAAGTATTGTGGATTTTGGCCTGATGGTGGTAAAAGGCTACCTATAAGATGATATACTTGTCCCTCTATTTTAAAAGTAGGCATAAAATTGCCTTCTCTATTTTCTTTCGCGCCAAACGAAGTAATTTGAAATAGGCTATTGTACCTACGTATGTTGCTTAACAAATGTCCAGATAGTGAATGATTATTTGTTAAAAGATTTTTTTTTGGCTGTAGCGGCTCCTGAATATTGGGGAGACTAACTTTTCCAGAAGCACAGCACATACCATTAGGTTCATCGGCACAGAACACTTTGAGCAGATCTTATTCATGGCTCCGATTTGGACGGAAGACTGTTGAGCATAATCAATCTGTGGGTCGTATCTGAAAGCCGATCTATTACTGTGAGCTAAAACTCGATTGCGAACTCGTAATCGTTGACGTTTGTTGTCTTTCTGTTGGATCTCGAAGGCGCTGCGAACGCTCGACACTCAACTCTCGCGCGCATAGTTGAGAGGTTCTCAAATTTTGTTCAAGAAGCCGCTGAGAACGCTCGACACTCGATTCTCGCGCGCGTACTTGAGAGGTTCTCAAACTTTGTTCCTCAAGCCGCTGAGAACGCTCGACACTCGACTCTCGCGCGCGTACTTGAGAGGTGCTCACATTTTGTTCCTCAAGCCGCTGAGAACGCTCGACACTCGATTCTCGCGCGCGTAATTGAGAGGATCTCAAATTTTGTTCAGCAAGCCGCTGCGAACGCTCGATATTCAACTCTCTGGCACGCGATTGCGACGCGTATTCTCTCTGATTTGCACGATTTTTCAGTTTCTGATGAAGATTCTCCTTTACGACGTATTTTTAAAGCCCTCGCCTGGGAACCATTTCTGGAAAGAAAACTTGATCTTTTGGGCATTTTTCATTATTTAGTCAACAGCAAGTAAAAACAAAATGATAAAAATAGTTAAAAGTGCCCTTGTACTAAATTATATGCTCAACGGTTGAACAGGAATTACCTATATAAAAATGTAATTGAAAAATTATAAGAACTACTAAGTTACTAAGCTGTTTGGATAGTTAAATGTACACAATATTTATTAATCAGTGAGTACCTACTGAATATAACATAAAAAATGGGTTTAGAACTGTAAATAACTTTTGTTTGGTTTTAAAAAATAACTTTTTAGTTGGGTTTAAATTTAATCAATACCTACTAAATTAATTTAAAGCGAATTCAAAATATTAAAATTATTGGATTCTGCACACAACCGCTGGGTAGGGGGCCGACCGCGCGAGCGCGAGTGTACCGCTCGCATTGAGTTATATGTACTACGTACTAGAGAAGCCATTCCGAACATTGATTATGTTCAACTGAACTGTACTGCAATCTGTACAAACTATATATTGCGTAAATTGAAGATTTATGAATTCCATAACATAATTATTATTACATTTTATTTAGAAATATGTTTGTTTACACTAAAATAAGAGTGTGTATTTTATATAAAATTCTTATATTTATTTTATATTAATATCTTATTTTATATCAAATTGCATGCGCAACTACTACTCCCGCGCATGCGCAAAGTCATAGAGTAGGACACAATTTTTGTTTGGAATGGCTTCTCTAGTACGTAGTACATATAACTCAATGGCCGCGCGGCAATTTATTTTTTGATGTCGACTCCCCTCCCGCACCCCAATGACACCCGCATCCCATGGTGCTGGCAGTACGCGATATAAGGATTTTTCGGTGTTACTATTGAATATTTTAACATGGAAAAGTAGTTAATGTGAGATAACTGTAATAGTTAGACATATGCTATCACAGACTTTTTTGTAGATATTGATGTCCTCCATAAAACTGTACCACATGACTTTCCTCTATTGTCAATAGTTTCCGCAGCGTACGCGATATAAGGAATTTTTTGGTATTTTTTTCACACCTTGGGTTACATTAACGAAGTTTTCATACGGATCGCCAATGTTCATCAGGAATAATGTAGGATTCTAATAGTGAAAGAATTTTTCAAATCGGTGCAGTAGTTTCAGAGCCTATTCAATTCAAACAAACAAACAAATCTTTCCTCTTTATAATATTTATATATATATATATATATATAGTGTAGATGTATGTTGCCAAAGTGATTCTTTGGTTATGCCATCTTGGCATTTGTTTGTTAATATTATTTAATAGTTGGCGCATATAATCCAATTTTCAGGGCCGATAGACTGTATTTTGACATCCTTAAGATCACCGACCATGTGATATAGGAAGCGTGTCAATGAGGAGAGGCGTGTTGCTGCTTCTAAAACTTTAATTATACTTTTAATTGCAGAATGCCTTAAAGGAGAAACATCACGTCTCATCATCATCATTACAGCCCTTCACAAGTCCACTGCTGAACATAGGCCTCCCCCAAAGAATACCACAAAGCATGGGCCTGAGCCACCTGCATCCATCGACTTCCTGCATATCTTACCAGGTCGTCACTCCATATAGTGGGGGGACGCCCTACACTTCGCCTGCCGGTACGAGGCTGCCACTCGAGAACCTTTCTTCCCCATCGGTTGTCGGTTCTTCGAGCTATATGGCCGGCCCACTGCCACTTCAGCTTACTAATCCGTTGGGCTATGTCGGTCACTCTGGTTCTACTGCGGATATCCTCATTTCTAAGTTTATCACGCAGAGAAACTCCGAACATAGCCCTCTCCATAGCTCGCTGAGTGACCTTGAGCTTCCTCATCCGGCCAGCAGTGAAGGACCAAGTCTTAGTTGCATAGGTCATCACTGGAAACACGCACTGGTTGTACAGTTTCGTTTTGAAGTTTTGAGTTATACCTGACGAGAAGATATGCCGTAATTTCCCAAAGGCTTCCCAACCGAGTTGAATCCGTCGATTGACCTCTCGGTCGAAGTTGGACTTACCTAGTCGGACTATTTGTCCCAGGTAAACATACTCGTCAACAACTTCGAGCTTAGTGCTCCCAACAACTACCGGCATAGGTGTGATAAGGACATAAAACATGTACTTTGTTTTGTCCATGTTCATCTTAAGACCTATCCGTTGGGAGACACTATTGAGGTCATTGAGCATAGTGCTTAGGTCCTCCAGCGATTCTCTCTCTCTGTTTTTTTGTTAAAGAAATGAAGGCAAATTTATTGAGTTATTCCAAAATTACTGACAAATATTCAATCAATTCAAGTGGGAAATTGTCAAAAATTTACAACAATTATGGAAAGGTTATAGCAATTGCAATTAAGGAGGCGAGACTGTATAAGATGAAAAGTTACATGTATGAAGAAATATTGGAAGCAAATATGAGTAAAAATGTAAAACTACATCGCACTATGGGCCATATTAATTTTAAAAATTTGGAATTAATGTGTAAAAATGAGTCATTAGAAGGATTACCTAAAGATATTGAATATGAATATTTAAAATGTGCAATATGTATTGAAAACAAAATGCATAACTTACTATTTCATAATAATCGACGGAAAGCAGAGGAGATGTTAGAGATTGTTCATACTGATTTAAATGGGCCACATCAGACTACAGGATATAATAAAGAAAAATATTTTTTGAGCTTTATCGATGATTACAACAAATTAGTGAAAGTTTATTGTATCAGATCGAAGGATGAAGTATACGACTACTTGGTGCAATATGTTAATGAGGTACAGAACTTGACAGGAAAAACGATAAAGGAACTGCGATGTGACAATGGGAAGGAATATATGAATGGAAGAGTTTTTCAGTTCACAAAAGAGAAAGGAATAGTAATAAAACCCTGTCCAGCATATGTTCATCAATTAAATGGAACAGTAGAGAGATGCAATCGTACATTAATGGATATGGGTAGATGTCTTTTATCAGAAGCAAAGGTAGAAAGAAAATTTTGGCTAGAAGTAATTAAAACAGTTGCTTATCTTAAGAACAGAACTTTGACTAATACTATTGAGAGGAAAACGCCGTATGAAATATTTTTTAAAAGAAAGCCATTAGTCCAAAATTTGAAATTGTATGGAAGTAGAGTTTTTGTAAGAATTCCCGAAGAACGGAGAAGGTCTAAATGGGATAAGAAAGCAGAAGTTGGAATTATACTTGGTTATACTGATACTGGATACAGAATGTTAATTAACAACAGAGGTATTATTGCTAGAAATTGTGATATAATAGAGGAAGATATTAAATTGTGTGGTTTGGAAGGTGAGGAAGATAATAATACTGAATATAAAATAAAAGAAAAGGAAAATGAAGATAAAAGGACACAAGAGGAAAGAGATACAATAAAATACTCAGAAAATGATGAAACAAGTGTAGCAGAAAGTAAAGATGAAGAGCAAAATAGAAAATCAAAAAGACAAGTCAAACGTCCATTTCGTTTTGATGAAGAATTCGGTTATTATTGCATATACTGTAACTACTGCGACGCTTTAGCTCCAACTGATTTTCAGGAGGCAACTACATGTAATGAAGCAATGAAATGGAAAGAAGCAATGAATAGTGAGATGGACAGCTTAATGAAAAATAACACATGGACTCTAGTTAACAAACCTCCTAAGGACAAAAAGGTAATTGATGTGAAGTGGGTATAAAAAGAAGAGCGAAAATGAATACAAAGCAAGGTTAGTAGTAAGAGGTTTTCAACAAAAAAATTGTATTGATGATACTTATTCTGCTGTTGCTAAAATGCCGACACTTAAAGTACTATTATCTTATTGTTGTCAAAATTCTTTAGTTATTCATCAAATGGACGTTGAAATAGCATTTCTAAATGGTAGAATCTTATCTGAAGTTTATGTAAAGTAACCAATCGGCTATGAAAATGGAACTGATAAAGTTTATAAATTAAATTAATCATTGTATGATTTAAAAGAAAGCCCCCGTGCATGGTATGAATGTTTTAATGAGTTCTTGACTAATGTTGGTTTTCGCAGAAGTAAATATGACTATTATTTGTATGTTAAAAGGGAGAACAATTTAACTGTTTATATTCTTTTATTTGTTGATGATTTATTTATTAATATGTTGTGAAAATGTAGAAGTTATTGCTGACATAAAAACTAAATTTTCTGAAAGATTTAAAATGAAGGATATGGGTAAAGTAAAAAACTATATTGGTATCGAGATTGAATATGTGTATAATCAAAATAATATCCTAACATTGAGTCAGAAATCTTATATTGAGTCTTTAGCTAAACGTTATAATATTGAGAATGCAAAATTGTTTAAAACTCCTATGGAAATAAATTTAAAATTGGAACAATCTCGATAAATGAGGATGTAAAATATAGAAATTTGATTGGTGCTCTTTTGTATATTAGTTCAGGTACTAGACCTGATATATCTTACAGTGTAAATTACTTAAGCAGATTCCAAAACTGTTATAATGAAACACATTTTAAGTATGCTTTAAGAGTTTTAAAGTATTTGTATTTGACAAAAGATCTTAAATTAACATATTGTAATAATAGTAATGCTGATATTCTGGATTGTTTTGTGGATGCTGATTGGGCAGGAGATATTATAGATAGGAAATCAACTACAGGATTTGTCATTAGATTGTTTGGAAATATTATTTACTAGAAATCAAAGAAACAAAGTAGTGTAACAAAGTCTTCAACATTTGCTGAATATGTAGCCTTATCAGAAGCAGTAACAGAATTAAATTTTCTTATTTGTCTAATAAATGATGTCTTCACTAAAGTTTGTAAACCAGTTAAAATTTATGAAGATAATTCAGGAGCTGTAGCGATTTCTAAATATGGAAACTTTACAAAGAACTCTAAGCACATTGAAGTTCACTATCATTTTATACATGAAAATGTTAAGCAAGGTAAAAAAATATTGCAGATATTATAGGTGATGGTCCGCTATTTTATATACACCTATATGTAATTAAGGTCCCTTCACATATAAATAAAATGTTCGTAATCACTTTATGAACTTATTTATTACGGACACACAATTCTTTACAAATTTACGACTGATAATTTACACTAATTAACTTCGGCACGAAATATACATAGACAGTAACTAGCAGCGAGCGACACAGGTTTAACGTAGGGAAGTTGACGCGTTACTAATGCGCGGCTCGCCTGTCAGGGTTGCCAACTTTATTTTTTAGGAGATCGTACCATAAACTGGAAAAGATCGTATTTTGCTAAGAACTCAAAAAAAAAGATAGTACGCATCAATATTTCAATAAAACAATGGTAAAAAATACAAAAATAATATTATTATAACGTCAAAGCAAAATTTTACATTTACAGTATAACCATATAACATTTAAGAATCTGACACTAAACGTTACTACGACTTTTTTAATAAAAAAAAATGGGCTCGGACTGAGGTCACTCTACCGTATATTACAAAATATGTAATATATGATTATCTGCGTGGTGTAATATTATTTGGATTAGAACAAATAGAATGACGTAAAACAAACTCGAAGAAAGGCGGTTAAACTGCGCGAGGAATAGAGTTTAAAAAATTATTGAATTGGATGCGTTCATAAAAAAATACAAAGAAGAAGTTTAGAGCTCGTTTAATTTCAAAATTATTGATTTTTATATCGATAAAATGAATTTAATCAATTATCATTTTTATTTTGTTATAAAGATTGTAAGATTTGAAAAGATCGTATATTTTGCATACGATTTCGAATACATGATCGTACATCGTACTAGGGCCAAAAAGATCGTATGAATACGATTTAAATCGTACGGTTGGCAACACTG
Organism: Parnassius glacialis; assembly: GCA_033319125.1. Taxonomy (NCBI): domain Eukaryota; kingdom Metazoa; phylum Arthropoda; class Insecta; order Lepidoptera; family Papilionidae; genus Parnassius; species Parnassius glacialis. The sequence goes on along the minus strand of JAVANC010000011.1, from coordinate 8,308,764 downwards.
TCGCCTGTTGCTATGCTCCGGCGCACCGCGGGATACTTCTCGTGAAGAGATAGGTAAGTAAACTTTATGTAATATTAATAAATAATAAAAATGTAATATATAATGTGTGATGAGTGTATTTGTGTGAATTGAAATTTTGTTTGTGTGTTTATTAATGTGTTATTTAATTGTGTATTTTTATGTATTTTATTGTATATGTTATTATGTATATTATTGTGTATTTAGTATTGTTGCAGGTGGTGCGCCACATCACTCCCCTACCGAGACCGGTTTACGGTCGATAGTAGTCCGGGAATCGGACAGTTCTCCCACTTCGCGTCTTCTTTTCTGTTGATAGCTGTAAGGGGCGCGGGCGTTCAGGTAAGTTAGTCATCACTGGAGCCTGATCTTCTTATCGTCGAGGATGTCGTCTGTCACCAGGTATGCTGGTTTAATTCTGTCTTCTGTAACAGTGGTTTCTTTACCTTGTATTAGTATTTTAAATGTTTTAGTGCCTCGATCCACGACTTTGTATGGTCCTGTATATGGCGATTGTAGCGGTCGCTTCTCTGGGCCACGGCGCAGAAATATGAATTTGGATGTCCAGATGTCTTTAGGTAAATAAAATGATTTATTTTTATTATGGTTTGACGCTGGTACTGGAGCCAAATCGATAGTATGTCTACGCAGGCGTTCAACGTAGACTGACGGATCTGAGGTAAGCTTCGTTGATGGCATGAAGAATTCTCCTGGTAGTCTAATAGGTTCACCATATACAATTTCTGCTGCCGACGCTGTTAGGTCTTCTTTCCACGCTGCACGCATTCCCAAGAGCACTAATGGAAGTGCTTCAGTCCATTGAGGTGTGTTGTGACATGTGATTGCTGCTTTTAGTTGGCGATGAAGCCTCTCCACCATTCCATTGCACTGTGGATGGTATGACGTGGTGGGGCGGTGTTCTGAGCCAATGAGTTTTGTCAGGCTTTGAAAAAGATGTGATTGAAATTGCTGACCTCTGTCCGTAGTGATTGTTTTCGGGCAGCCAAAATGTGACACCCAGCCGGAGACGAAAGCTTTGGCGCAAGACTCAGCAGTTATGTCTGGTAATGGGTAGACCTCTGGCCAGCAAGTGAAACGGTCGATAGCTGTTAAGCAGTATCTGAAACCATTACAATATGGCAAAGGGCCAATTAAGTCAATGTGGACTTGGGAAAAACGTTTTGAAGGAATGGGGAAATTGGACAATGGAGCGGAAGTGTGACGGGTTACTTTAGATAGTTGGCAATCTGTGCACTGTTTGGTCCAAATTTTGCAGTCACGTTTTATACGAGGCCACACAAATCTTTCTGTGATTAGCTTTGTCGTTGCTGCGGTGCCTGGGTGACTTAGTTCATGCATCTTTTGAAAGACTTGTTTACGGAACTTTGGCGTAATGTAAGGACGAACTTTCCCAGTTGATACGTCGCAATAGAGATTGCTATTTGGTAATTTCTCTATTCTAAGACCTGTCCCTTTTTTCAGTAAACCTTGCAGTTCAAGGTCAATCTCCTGATCTCGTGCAAGGGCTTCATAATTTATTGCTTCAGTGATTTCGTCTATTCTTGAAAGCGCGTCGGCGACCACATTCTCTTTTCCCGCAATATGTCTGATATCTGTGGTGAATTGTGATATATAATCTAAATATCTGTATAGCCGTGGTGAACAATTATCCCTTCTTGTTTTGAAAGTGTATGAAATTGGTTTATGGTCTGTATAAATGGCAAAGTTCCTAGCTTCAAGCATATATTTAAAATGTTTTATCGCTTCGTAAATAGCTAGGAGTTGCCTATCATAAGGGCTATACTTCTTTTGAGGTAGTGACAACTTGCGTGAGAAAAATCCCAAAGGCTGCCATATGTTATCTTGCCTTTTTTGCTGCAGTACAGCTCCAATCGCTTCATTTGAAGCATCTGTAAACAACGCTAGTTCTGCCTGTACATCTGGATGTGACAGAAGTGTAGCGTGAGTCAGGCTTTCTTTGCATTGATGAAAGGCACGCAACATTTTATCAGTCATATTTATAGGCGCGGCTTCTTTGTTCTTTCCTGTCAAGGCCTCATTTAAAGGGTATTGTAATTCTGCGGCATGAGGGATGACCTCCGATAATAATTGACCATTCCTAGGAACCTTCGCAGTTGTTTAGCGGTTTTAGGTGGGTCGAGTTTGTGAATAGCTTCCACCTTTTCGGGCAATGGTCGTGTTCCCTCGGATGACACGTGATAACCCAGGAAAGTAACTTCCGGTACTCCAAATATGCACTTAGATGTATTAATAAGTATGCCGTAGTTCTTGAATATATCAAACAGATTTTGTATGTGATTTAAGTGTTCTTTCTCAGTTTTCGAAAATACCAGTATGTCGTCCAAATATCCGTATACGTAGTCCATGCCCTGTGTAACCTCATCGATGAACCTTTGGAACGTTTGAGCTGCGTTCCGTAACCCAAAGTTCATGAAGGGGAACTCATACAGACCGAACGGAGTGGTGATGGCTGTTTTGGGTATGTCGTTCTTCTCTACTGGAATTTGGTTATAAGCCTTAATTAAATCGACTTTAGAAAATATTTTTGCTCCGGCCAGCTGGTAAGCAAAGTCGTTGATGTGCCGGATTGGGTAACGGTCAGGAATTGTTCTCGCGTTAAGAGCTCGATAGTCACCACACGGACGCCACCCATCATCTTTCTTTCGCGCTAGGTGTAGCGGGGACGACCATGGGCTTTCCGATCGGCGCGCTGTTCCGTTAAATAGCATTTCTTCAAATTCCTTCTTTGCAATATTTAGGCGATCTGGAGCTAATCGGCGTGGACGTGAATTCACCGGTGGTTCGGGAGTTGTGCGAATATGGTGCTTTGTACTGTGTTTTGGTTCAATGGGAGCACCGGCAGGTCTTGTTATTTCTGGATATTGTTTTAGCAAGGTGTGGTATGGGGTGCTCCCAGATACTGCTTTAATTGAGACGATTTCTTCTTTAAGGCTGTTTCGATGTGCTATAGACACGGAAAGGCTTGTAAGTCCATCTATTAGGCGATGGTGACGACAGTCTACGAGTAAATTGTAGTGGCTTAAGAAGTCTACACCAAGTATGGGTTTTGTCACATCAGCCACAACAAACCTCCAGTTCAAATCCCTTCGCAGGCCGAAATCTAGATGAAGATGAATGTAACCATATGTCGATATAGTGGTGTTGTTTGCCGCGAATAACTCGAATTTTGTCTTGGTGCGGTACCCTGCGGTCGCGGTCTTCGGAAAAACGCAGAGATCAGAACCGGTATCAACGAGAAATTCCATCTTTGTTTTCCGTTCTACGATAAAGAGGCGGCCGTTGCACTCATCAAGGCAGTCCTTCTCCGCCACTAGTGATTGCCGTTGACATTTCCCTGCTGGAAACTACATGGCTTTGTGCATTTATATGCATTGCTTCCGAATTTATTGTGGTAGTAGCAGATACCATTCCTGTTTTGAGATTTGGAACGAGATCGTGACTTTCTTCTATAAAAACGTCTCCCCTGCGGACGAGATTGTCTGGCACTCAATGCTGCCACTTGTTTAGTGAGCTCAGATATTTGTTTTGCCATGGCTTCCATTGCTATCCAAGTTAAATTAATAGAGCATGATGTAGAAGGGGCTACCTCTGAGATTTGAGGTGTTGGTGCTGCTACTGCTAGAATCTTATCAGCTAGTTCAGCCAATTTGTCCATAGGCATATCGGAGTGTGACGCGATAATCGGCTATATGTTTGGTGGTAGCCTGTTATACCATGTCGTGCGAACAAATTCTTCTGGGATATTTCGCCCAGCAAGATGCTGAAGATGGCGTAAAAACTGTGACGGTTTTCTGGTACCCATCTCTTCGCTGCTCAGGAACTGTTTTATTTCCTCTTCACGAGGCGCCGAAAGTCTGCGGATCAGTTCACCCTTAAGAGTTTAGTATTTATTTTCTTTGGGTGGATTTTCGATTATGTCACCCACCTCAACCGCATATTGGTGATCTAAATTGCTGCATGCAAAATAAAATTTTGTGGTATCCGAATTTATCCCTGATAATACGAATTGTCCCTCTAGTTGGGCAAACCACAATGCGGGGCGATCCGCCCAAAATGGTGGCACCTTAACACCGACACGAAATAATTCCATAGCTGGCTGCAAATTTTCAGTTTCGTCATTTTTCGTCGGGATTGTTTCCTTAGTTAGATTAGTATCTCGTGCCCTTGACATCTCTTTAAGGTAAGTAAATAAGTTTTCGTAAATGTAATTGGTACCTTTAGATCTTCTTTGCGTAGTCGGGGTCACCAGTATATAGGTGATGGTCCGCTATCTTATATACACCTATATGTAATTAAGGTCCCTTCACATATAAATAAAATGTTCGTAATCACTTTATGAACTTATTTATTACGGACACACAATTCTTTAAAAATTTACGACTGATAATTTACACTAATTAAGTTCGGCACGAAATATACATAGACAGTAACTAGCAGCGAGCGACACAGGTTTAACGTAGGGAAGTTGACGCGTTACTAATGCGCGGCTCGCCTGTTGCTATGCTCCGGCGCACCGCGGGATACTTCTCGTGAAGAGATAGGTAAGTAAACTTTATGTAATATTAATAAATAATAAAAATGTAATATATAATGTGTGATGAGTGTATTTGTGTGAATTGAAATTTTGTTTGTGTGTTTATTAATGTGTTATTTAATTGTGTATTTTTATGTATTTTATTGTATATGTTATTATGTATATTATTGTGTATTTAGTATTGTTGCAGGTGGTGCGCCACAATATATTTACAAAAGCTTTGGGAAATGTTAAATTCACTAAATTTAGAGAAATGTTAAATTTAAAGGAGTAAAATAAAGATTGTTAATTGATAGTAACTGTAGAAGAAACTTTATCTAAATATTTTACAATATAAATGTAAGGAGGTGTGTTGGTAATTGTGTACATTTATATTGGCAACACTTTTTTTGTGTGTGCTCGCTCTCTTTAATATGGCGTAAGCGAAATATTACTCGTTTGATGTAACTGTTCTTTTTATATCAAATAAATAAGAAAAACTAAAACAAGAATGTGTAAATTAATTATTTTAACATTCTTTAATAAAACTTTTAAACTTGTTTATTGACAAACTTTGAATATGTTCTGGAATTTTGTTGTAAAAGCGTATACATTGCCCCACAAATGAATTACTGATTCTGTGGAGTCTAGTAACTGGCATTACAAGCTTATGTTTGTTCCTAGTATTTAAAGTATGCACATCCTTATTCTTATTAAAGCTATTTGTGTTTTTATGCACATACATTACATTCTCATAAATATATTGCGATGCCAAAGTTAATATGTTTATTTCTTTAAATTTTTCTCTGAGGGACTCTTTATAATTTAGGTTATAAATCGCCCGTACGGCTCTCTTTTGCAAAACAAATATAGCTTCAATATCAGCCGCATTACCCCATAACAAAATTCCATAAGACATTACGCTATGAAAGTAACTAAAATACACTAATCTAGCTGTCTCAACATCTGTGAGACTTCTAATCTTTCTTACAGCATATGCTGCAGAACTAAGTCTGCTTGCTAATTTAGATATATGGGGGCCCCATTGAAGTTTCGCGTCAATAGTAATACCAAGAAAAACAGTGGTATCCACAAGACTCAACTCCTCCCCATTTAACAGCACATTAGTATTCGAATATTTTACATTAGGTATTGTAAATTTAATACACTTTGTCTTATTGCCGTTTAAGAGCATATTGTTGGCGTTAAACCAATGTACCAATTTTGATAGAGCATTATTTACATCGTCATAATTAATTAACTGTCATTCTGGAAGAAAGAGTTCATCATAAAGAGTCCCTCTTTCTCCATGAAGTCGGCCAGCTGCTGGCCCCTTGGGTTCCGTTGCCCTATTCCGAAATTCCCTACTTTCAGCTCATCGTTCCGTTCCTCTTGTGCCTAGTTTTGCGTTGAAGTCTCCCATTAACACCGTATAGTGGGTTTTGGAGGAATGCATGGCTCTAGAGATATCCTCATACATTTCCTCCACCTCCTCATCGAGGTGTGCCGAGGTTGGTGCGTAAACCTGTATGACCTTCAGCGAATACCGTTTGGTGATTCTGAGTATAAGGTACGCAACCCTCGTCGACACACTCTCAATCTTTACAACGTTGTTAACGAGAGACTTGTGGACGATAAATCCGACACCTCCTTGGGACAGATGGCCGCCCTCCCGGTGATAGAACAAATTGCAGGATTCGAGGATTACCGTGTCTCTTCGGACTTCGGATAATCCTATGACATTCCAGCGCAACTTGTCTATCTCTTCTTCCAGCTCCAGGATCTTCTCGTCAGTCCTCAATTTAGTTACATTTTAATGACAGATTACTGACCCTCAGCTCCCCTTATATTAGCTCCTTTAAATAACTCAACCAATATGGTTGATGATGAGAAATTATTCTAATTTAAATAAACTTAATAAAATCATCATTCAAATTAAATTGATAAAATCAAAACTATGGTGAAATTTAAAGGTAGAAACTTGTTGACTAACATCTAAAATGATACATGCCTAAAACCACATAAAACATATGTTTGGATGATATGTGCAGAATTTAATTACAAAATATACAAATATACAGGCTGTCCCAGTAATGGTGGATAATCTGGTACGTACGTGTTGTGTGTATGTGGTGTATGGGGGGGGGGTGGCCCTGGTTCCCTTAAAAAAATTCTACCCTGAACGGTTCGCGCTCTACGCCATTTTTTATAAAATTCCGAAAATTCGTACTTCTGCTCACATTTGTGGTCATCACGTTCACAGTTTAATGCCTAGATCGGATCTTTTTCTTCATATATGTTCCCTAATAATGATGTTTCTAAATTACCGTTAAAAGTTTTCAACTACACATAAGTTTATTTTTTTACTTTATTAACTGCTAAGTTTGAGCACCTGTGGTGAAAAAAAACTTATGGGATCTGTGTGACCAACCATTTAAAAAGTTTGCCTACATCATGAGGATTCTAAAAGATAAGCATAATATGTACTTAACATTAGCATAATACTTGGGGGGTGGGATGAGTCGCTCGCATCCGTTGGCTTCGACCACCTAATCCTAGGCCCACCCTACACATGTGTCCCCCGAGTGTTGCTAAAACGAGCGACAAAGCCGATAAAGCCAATAGGATAGACTCGGCTCCTCGCCGTATGGTAGCGGCGTAAAATCTACCACCCCTTAGTTCGCACCATGAGCCAAGAATTAAAAGAAATAGCCCCGGCGCCCCTTTAATGGGGCAGCGGTGCGAAGAATCTCCGGGAGAAAAACCGGCGACGAGGTTCGCCACCCATCACGCCCTGTCTCCCGGAGGGGCGAAAACGGGATTGCGGAGGCCCGTCTGACTACGCTGAATGTATGTGGAGCAATTAATGATAAGAATGAAGTATGCGAAATGATGGATGATTTTAATTGAAATCCAACAAAAGGCAGGTAGGTTCAGCTTATTCCCAGGAACATATTAAATGAATACTTTTTAATTATTTTAAAACTATCATGGTAAAATTAGTTAATTTTTGAAGTTATTCAACTTCATGCACTAAACACTTTTTTTAAATATTTTTACCGCTTCCTTAACAATCATTTTCGATAGCCTTGTAAGTAAAGTATATATCACTAGCTAACGCACACAATAACAAATCAAAATTGGTCACGCGTTTTCGGGCTGTCAGGTGGTCTATACGCCAGTATATCTATGGTATTATCTATGACAACGTAGAGAGAGCATGAACTACACAGAGCTAATAAAGAACTACTATAGAGAGCATGTACATACTCTCTCTATGTATAACAGTATCCCACAAACTATAATATGCCACCAATTTATTTGTTCAGTTGACAGCGTCGCTAGTGGAGTGCTTACTATTGCCATTTAAGAAATTCACCGAGGAAATAGGTAACTACATATTCATTACACATAATATAAAATAAAACAAACTTCGTGTTAATACATTAAAATTAATGAGAATTAGTGTTGTTATATATATTATTTATATTTTATAAAAATATTTGTGGTCTCGGAGTTCAAGCAGCCGAATTCCAGGAATTTCTGTTTTGATAGATGTACCCGCGTTAGCTACTGGTTCCAATAATTCATCTTCTGAGTCACTGGAATCGCTTTTACTATCGCACTGACACTCTATAATAAAGGGTTCATTTAAATACGCGTCTTTTAGTCTGTATTCGTTTTAATTTTTTTTTACATGATTACAAATGTTTTTCCACTGCACAGGTGTAATTTTGTGAAATGAATCTTCAATTAATTGGGGCATTAGAATATTAGCAACACAAACTATAAAGCTAGGTACTTTAGATGAATTGCAGTAAATTGAGATATTTTTTTACTATGTTTCACAAGTATATTATTTGGTGATTTTAATTTTCCATATCTGGCAATACTAGCTGTCGCGGCAGGAACGTGTTCATACAGCTTTTCAAGTATAGTTGGGACTTGTACACGTTTCTCTTCTTTCATAAAAGTAAAACTTTTAGGATAATCTATCACGCATCACTTTTAATACCTTTAGGCATTTTATTTACACTTTTTAAAAACACTCACCTGATAGCTCAGAATAAATAATAGCTGACAGCGAAAGGTCATTTACAAAATGGCGGCTTTAGTTCCAATTTTGTCCACCTGAACAGATAAGTTGGTGGCACCATAGAATTATTACCCAGTAGAAACGCAGTCTAGTACAAAACACGAGCGTTAAGCTGAGAGCAAATTAAGCTGAGAACAAATTATCGGACGCGTCCGTCAGCCGCGGCTGACAGTCGTGGCTTAGCGGTGTGCACGGTAGGTAAGACGGCGTCTTCGGACGCCTCACTTCAGTCATTCTATAAAGGTGTTTCAATCTAGAAACATGGCAAGCAGCGACAACGAGGACGAATTTATAGAGTTAGCAGCAGCTGCCTTATGTTATCCTCCAAAAAAAAAAGTGAAAAGGAGTGGTTGGGTCCATGATATTAATGTAAAACGACTCGAGTATGGTGAATTTCATAAATTGTATCCAGACTTACAAAAATGTGATAATAATAATAATAAAAGCCATTTATTTCCCAATTTTCACACACAGTCCATATTAGAGAAATAATTTACAATTTACAATATTATTATGATTCATGCAATATTGTTTCCTTTACTAAATGTCATGTTATCAGTGTTAATTTCAAATAAAAAAGTTCAAATTTAATTTACAAAATTAACTTTTGATTATAAAGAATGTTTCAGTAAATAAACCATTTTATGATAAAAATTAATATTTAACATAATTTTGTCATAATAATAAATTTTTATGACAAAAAGATGATAAACGTTACAAAATGTACTTAAGAATGAATGAAAACCAATTTAATTTTCTGCTTAGTCTGATTGAAAATGATGTTTAATTCAGCAGCAATTTGCTCCCACACTTCCTGTTTTAAAGTAGCATTTTTATAGTGCTGCAGTTTGTAGTTATATAGGCATTCGTGGCCACGAACACATTCAATTAAATTTTCTTCGTCTGACATGTTGCGAGCGCGGTCGGTTCTAAAAAGATACTCTGTGGTCGGTTCGTTTATGACACTCGAAACGTCCGCGGCTGACGGACGCGTCCGATAATTTGTTCTCAGCTTTATCGGACGCGTCCGTCAGCCGCGGCTGAAAGACGCGGCTTATTTGAATCTAGCCAGTACATTTAATACTACACTGTGCAAACTATCGGTCGTAAGACGCGGACGTGCCCTTGGGTCATCCTTGAGCGTTCGGACGTCCGAACAGAATCTAGCCGGCTGGATATTTGTGCGTCCGCGGACGGTGTGCACAAGACACGGGACGCGTCCGCGGACGTTTCGAGTGTCATAAACCACAGAGTACCTTTATTCATAAACGAACCGACCGCGCTCGCGACATGTCAGACGAAGAAAATTTAATAATTAAATCAATTATTGAATGTGTTCGTGGTCACGAATGCCTCTATAACTACAAACTGCAGCACTATAAAAATGCTACTTTAAAACAGGAAGTGTGGGAGCAAATTGCTGCTGAATTAAACATCATTTTCAAAATTATTTCTCTAATATGGACTGTGTATGAAAATTGGGAAATAAATGGCTATTATTATTATTATTATTATTATCATCTTTTTGTAAGTCTGGATACAATGTATGAAATTCACCATACTCGAGTCGTTTTACATTAATATCATGGACCCAAACACTCCTTTTCACTTTTTTTTTGGAGGACAACATAAGGCAGCTGCCGCTAAGTCTATAAATTCGTCCTCGTTGTCGCTGCTTGTCATGTTTCTCGATTGAAACACCTTTATAGAATGACTGAAGTGAGGCGTCATTATTCAAAGTACTCTGTGGAGGCGTCCGAAGACGCCGTCTTTACCGTGCACACCGCTAAGCCGCGACTGTCAGCCGCGGCTGACGGACGCGTCCGGTAATTTGTTCGCAGCTTAATTTGTTCTCAGCTTTAAAATGATGCAAGGTCATTATGTTAGTGGGCGCGAGTCGAATGTGCCTACGCTCGTCACACGCACACATACACGCCTTTCAGTGATACCAGTTTCTGGCGTTTGCAATCAAATTATGCAAATTACTATTTTATTGACAATTTTAAATAATTGATATAATAAACATTACGTATTACGTACGAAGATATATTTTATGAGAATATAAAATGGAATAAAATAAACACGATAATGATGGTACTAATATAACTTTATTATACATATTTTAATCGTACAAAAATACAGACGTAATAAAATTTAAGAATATTACTAAACACAATTAATTTGCTCGAATACAATAAGCACATCGTGTAATATTTAATTTTAACCAACTTCAAAAAAGGAGGAGGTTTTCAATTCGGTGTATTTTTTTAAAATGTTTTTTACCTCCGAACTCTACAATTTCTAAACCGATTTAGATTTTTTTATTTGAAAGGAATTCACACAGATTGATCCAATATACACGCTGAAATTTTAATAGTTGTTTTCCCGAAGTCAAATTATTTTGTCTTGGTAGTACTTATTTTATTAAAATAAAAATTATTAGGATGCAAAAATGGGAGATTTACAATCGAGAAAAACAAAACTCGAATGCGATCTCAAACCAATAGCAATATCTCGCAAGTAGGTCGGGCGTGCGGGCTAGCTTATACCGTATTACTATAATAAAGTTTGAAAAAAAATCGCTGGATGTAACTTAGTGTTACGTCTATCGCACGCACTACCGCGCGCTGCTTACACAGTGAAGGGCCGCTAATAAATGTTCAGAACATGAACTCTCAAGCGTAGTGATACGACATAAACTAGTAAATCTAAAATTGTCTTAGAAATCAGTGTACATACATATTGATAACCTCTCCTTTTTGGGAATCGGTTAAAATAGACTATGTTTGGTTAATGGTTAATGTTTTGGTTGTAAAGTGATATCTGGTAAGTAAAGGCGTTCTTATTAATAATATCTTGATGTTGTAAATGGAAAAGTTTTTATTCTATACTCTAAAACGTAGACTTAGTCAATAAACAAAGCAATTAAAGTTAAATAGTTGCGTTAAAATGGCGTCGGCGAATCGCGATTAGCTGATCAATCCGTATTAGTTTTAAATAGGCACCCATTGTTAATATTATGTTAATACTTAGAGAAGTAGGTATCTATATATAAACATTTGAGTTTTACACAGAGCGTTGCGATTAAACGTTTTAAACACAAATAGAAAATAAATATTTTTAAAAGAAAATTGTGATTTTTTTCCCCACAACTAGCAACATTTGTATTATGATAGCTTAGGTAAGTATTTTTTTAGTTTTACGTAGTTATAATGAATTAAATATATAAACTTGTATGTGAAATGCAGTACCATCACTTCTTTTATGTTTATCATCACTGTTGTGACAATATTTTACAACAAAAACGGTCATTTTTACAATTTTTCGCCAGCTTTTCTCCGTAAGACATGACGTTGCGCACTGACGCGTCGCTGAGTGAACTTACGTGGTTTCGCGTTAGTTTAACTTGCTTCACTTTCCGTGCGCGTATTAGTATTCTATGCGTTATAATTCTATGGGTGGCACGATATATAGAATCACCATAGACATATACCTACTTATGCTACTATATGGATACCTATACTTCTAAGTCAGTGAGAAACACTGCGCGAAAAATCCTATGCAATAATCTATGCTCTTTAATCTTTATTCTCTAACTGTCGTTTCTAAGAACCTAACTGTACCCCTACATATTTCTTTATCTATGCAGTACCCCCTCTACCCCAGACTATGAATTTGGAGTATATATATAAAAAAAATAGTGACAGATGTACTTCAAATATATTATTTAGTTCTAGTAGTTTAGAAATAAAAATAGTTAAAGATCGCTCACCTAACAACGTCGATATTACTTCAAATAATTAAAATTGGGTACTTTTTGCAACATGAAGAAAACTACACCTTACTTGAATATAATTGCACCATCGTTAAAATGCATAAAATGTAATGATAAGCACATAAAGTTAAAACCAAATTTGTTGTGTCGAATGCACCTGCATGACGTTAAAATTGCATAAAATGCAATATTAAGTGCAAAAAAATAATGAAACCAAATTTGTTAATTATTGACAAATAGTGTATAATCACTAGATTGAATAGGTGGGACTTCCTCAGTAAAAGTAAATATATCAAAGGGCGCTAAGTTACTTTGCCAAAATTAAGATATGACATTGTTAATTTTAAAAAAAAATTGGGGTAAATGGAAATATCAGGTTAATTGAAAATAATGTAACTAATTGTGTATTTTTGGTGATTGGTAATAGGAAAGATTTTTTAAGTTACACATCATGCCTAGAAATTATAAGAAAAAGAAAAAAGGTCCGTCATGGTTTTTAACAAATATTCAAAGGGTTGTAGAAGATGTAAAATGAAAAGGCAAACATACCGGGATGCTAGTATAGATACTACATAGCATCCCAGTATGTTACTCTGCTGACATATTTCACAGAATTAAAGGCAGATAAGTAAGCCTAAATAGAATGCATATTGGTGTATCAAAAGATCTTATTACGAAAATTCTTATGTGAAGATAAATATATTTAAGTGATATTTCATTTGGCAGTAGTATGCCTTACACAATTTCTCATCGGACACGGTTATCATAAAACATATCTTCACCGTTTTAAAATAATTAAAAACGATAAATGTCCGTGCAACAATCGCACAGTTCAGACATTGGAACATCTATTGGAGAACTGCCCCGCCTTCTGCCGATACAGAACACATCATGAATTACTGTGCAATAACTTAAGTGTGTCGCCATACAAACTCACAGAACTGATGAGGAAGGAATCGGCTCTGGATTCCTTCATAAAACTTAATGAAAATGTACTTAAGAACCTAAAGAACTCTAATAAGGTTGTAAATAAGTTTTTTTTTAATTGTAGACTAAGAATATGTATGTGCCCTTTTATTATCTTTTATGTATCTATAGAATATGTAGAAATTTTACATAGGTAATTATCAATAACCTATGTAAAATTTCTATATTATTACTATGTTAATTGTAGTATACGCAGTTGAAACTGCTATTTGTTTTTTTTTGTATATGCTTTACGTATCACTAAAGTTTATAGAAAGTAATAGAGAGTGGACGACAATTACGTATCAAATAGCGTAAATTGTTTCTCCACTCACAGTATGTAATAAATTTATGTAAATTGTGCGACCAATATAAAATGTCTGTAGAAAATTGACAATATATTCCCGCTGGGAGGTGTAAACTCCAGCGAAAACCAAATAAAAAAAATGTAAAATTTTGCTTTGGCGTTATAATAATATTATTTTTGTATTTTTTACCATTGTTTTATTGAAATATTGATGCGTATTATCTTTTTTTTTGAGTTATTAGCAAAATAAGATCTTTTCCAGTTTAAAAATAAAGTAGGCAACCCTGCTGTCAGAACGTCTATACGCCAGTATATTTTAAGTCTATGTGACAAGATATATCGCTTATCTATGAGCAGGAAATCACAGAACACAGGAAATGGTAAGTGACGTAAAAGTGTAGGTACCACATACTACATAAAATTAAAATTGAACGCCAGATCCGTACTTACTACTTATTATAATATTATACTCTTTGCGCCAGGCTCTTAGCTTCATCTAAACGTTGTACTGTACTAAAAAATTAAAATTTCAATCTTTTTGGATTTATATTGTATGTGATTAGTGTATGTCTAATTTTGTATTGATTTATATTTATTTTGAAGATAAAAGTGCAACTTGCACTTCTACGGAAGATCACAGTTTTTGTTGGAACTGAAGTTAATGAATAGTGCGTTGCATTACATACCTGTTTACAGAGACAAAAAATTCAGCATTTCAGTTATCGGTAAATAAACATATCCATTACAGTATATAAAGCTTCATCTGTTACAAATTTTAAAGGTAAGTTGGAATAAAATCTTTCTGCTTTAAAGGCTTATTACATTACACGATTTCTCGGGCGCTGTCCGCAGGGACAGGGTAGTGTAATAAGAAACAGGGAGACAGGGTCCCTAAACAGGGCGACCGAGTGGTTCCGACCGCCCTGCTTCCCTGCCGCGCTGTGGATCGTGTAGTGTAATAAGAGACAGGGAGGCAGGGAGCTCAGTTGCGCGGCCGCATGCGCAGAGTCTACACGTCTGTTTATTTAAAGTTCTACTGTATCGATCTACTCTCTAAATCATTATTCGTATTTATGTCATGCGCTAAAGAAAAAGATCCTTCTCAATGTCATCGACTTCTACAAACATATTATGCCTTATCAAATCTTGATAGGAGTTTCCAGTGGCCAAAATCGTAAAGTGACAACCAATCTCTCTTAAAAAAGTATTCTTTTGAATTAAACTTCTTTTACGGATTCTATCGAGTTTAATATTTTTTTTATTAATTCCCGGGTAATTTTCGGGTGCTTTACCACCCATGCTCACGGGGGACTGGGTGCTGTAAAGCACCCGAAACGTCAGAAATTAATAAAAAAAATAATTAAACGCGATAGAATCCGTACAAGTAGGTTTATTCAATGTATAGTGTTCGCGTAAATATAATAAATCATTAAATTATTATTTTTTCTATTAAAGGCGTTACTAAACTTAATAACTCGTCGAATTGGTTTTCACCTATTCTTTAAAATAGTTTCCCAACAAACCTGGGTCCAAAGCGCTGACTATATGCATATTCGAAAGTTTTTCTCTGAGGAGCAAATATATTTTCATCCACATTTTCCTTTCCTTCCTTTTTTTAGCTTGGCCTTGCACGGTACCGCCAGCCAAAGTTTTAAATTATAGGATAGGGTGACAAACGAGTACACAGTCCACCTGATGGTAAGTGGTTGCTGTGCTCCATAGACACCTACATTTATCCTCGTATGCGAATCAAAATGCAGTTGCGTTGTCACCCGTGAGGACTGAGATGGAATGCCTCTTTTCCAGTAAAAAGGGTCTCCGGTTCTCTACACTCACCATACGAAACACAGCAGCATTAAGCTGCTATTTTACGCTGGTATTCTGGGAGAGCGTGGTCCTTCCCCGGTCGAGCCGACCCATTCGTGCTAATATAGCTGTAAACTATACTACTAATATGGCTGCAGCATGGCTCTACCACGTAAAAAAAAACACTAAAGCAATTTTTTGCCGTTTAGGTAAAGTCTGCGCCATAATGCTAGACGTGCAATCGTTTCCACGTTCGAGTAAACAACTGAGGCAGGAAGCGATTTCTAGCGTAGTGTAATAAGCAGCGCCCTGTCTGGTAGGCAGGGCACACGATAGACAGGGCCCGATAAATCGTGTAATGTAATAAGCCTTTTAGGTAAAACAAATTATAAAGTTAAAAACACAATCGATAGTGTTGTTTTTATTTTATATTATAAAGAATTACACAATACAAAATAATGTGGTTAATATGGCAGTACACATGGACGTATAAATAAGGCGGACAGAATTTTGTTAAGAAAGGACTGATGCACTGTAATGGCGGCGGTGCAAGCATGTTTGCGTGTTCTATAGGGTTGTCATGTAAAACAAAATTTCCCCATTTTTTTATAAAACAATCTGTCAAAATATAACATAACTTTGATGTAATACTAATTTATTATTACGTAACTAATAAAAATAATACATTTGACTATTAAAAAAATCTAAGAATTTAAAATTTAGATTTTGATTGAAATCGAATTATTCTATGTCAATCAATTTCCATTTAAATTAGTTTTATTGCAAACATTATATTATACAAAAATTGTGTTATATTATTGGAACGAAATATATTATAAATATTTTTAACGAAATATATAACAAATAAACATATTATAGATAAGCAAAAAAATTTATATAAAATTAATTTAAAATATATTATTTTAGAATTAGTATGGAAACATTTAGAAACAGCATGGTAGCGATCACCTCATTCTCAGGTGTTACTATCAGTCATGTACTCTTTAGTAGTATACCCTAATAATCCTTACTAAACAATTTTTGCTTGCTAAAAATTTTAAACTTTGATAGATAAGGCCTGCATATTTTCTGGGACATGAAAGCGTATACGTGAAGGAATTACTGATTCTTTTGAGTCGTTTAACTGGTATAACTAACTTGTGCTTGGTCCTAGTATTTACAGAATATACATCACTAAATACAAATACATACATTAAATTTCCGTAAATATACTGAGGGGCCAAAGTTAATATATTTATTTATTTAAATTTTCTGCAAGTAAAAATTATAGTTATTATTTATGATAATTAATAGAATCAGGCATTACTTTGCGGAAATCCATCATATTAAATTTGGTAAAAAATTATCTCGCGTACATCCGCTCGTTAAATAAAATGATGTGTCTTACCTAGTTTGAAGAGCACCTCCCGCCATCCCTCAATTGCGTGCACTATCCCCGTCACCACTAATCCCAGCACCACTACTCTCAACACCACCACAATAGGAAAGACACATCACTTCGAAGCGGTCAGCCACCGCAGAGTCTACATCACCTGAAGATGCCTCGTGTAGAGGCGAAACACGTGTCGTATTGTCGTTAGTGGTGTGTCTTTTCTAATTTAGTGGTGTTGGGAGTAGTGGTGCTGGGATTAGTGGTGACGGGGATAGTGCACGTAATTGAGAGAGGGCGGAAGGCGCTCTTCAAACTAGGTAAGACACATCATTTTATTTTATCGAGCGAATGTACGCGAGGTAATTTTTTACCAACTTTGTTATTGTTTATGACAATAAGTCATAAATAATTACCATAATTTATCATATTCATGACAAACAACAACGTTAAAAACCTTTTGGTTGAATAATTTTTCAAAAAAAATGTCTTTTACTTTCGAAGGTTCTTGAAATCCCATCTAATTTAGAAATATGGTGAAATCAAATCGCCAAATATTTTTCTGCTATATATTTAATAACTCATATCTTGTACTCTATCCCTGCAAATGTGTGCTCAAATTCCAAGCTTACAAAAACCCTGTAATTTTTTTTAAAACGTTACCCCCACACTAGGATTTTCTCCTGTATCGTGGAGGCAGTTTACAAACATATGTTGCACAAGGACAAACATCCAGACCCGGAACCATTATTTGTAGGCCATACAAATACTTGTTTCGTGCGGGATTCGAACCCACGGCCCCAAGCGTTGCAACTCATTGCTAAGCCACTACGCCACGGAGCCGTCTTTTGGCAATAAACCTTTCTAATATTTTTGTAAGTATATACTTTTGTTGTCTTCCATTGTAGATTGTAATGTTTTCCTTAATAATCTTTCGTACAACCATTTCGCAAGTACAACAAATATTAAATAAATCGTTAGATGGAAAACGTAAACCTCCTAAAGTTTTCAAATTTATTAATTTATGAAAGAAATGCGGTGCATTTTTGGCATTTAGTTTTTCTTTTGTTGCATAATGACCAATGCTACCCGGCAGATATCCTATTATTAACTTACTACAAAATGCATATAACTGCATTATAATCGATCGGGTAATTTTTTAGAAAAATTATTACAAAAAAGTACACATAAAACAACCTTAAGAAGTTTTTGGGCACACATATATACCGTATCCGTGCCGACGTGGGTAAAAATAGCAATTCCCCAAATTTCGGGTAATTTTCCCTATAAATATAATTAACAACACTGATCACGTGACTCATGTTTTGTGTTCGAAAAATTGCATTTTAATTTAAGACATAAAATTTTCAAATAAGTGATTAGAATTACTGAGTCACCTATGAAAGGTGATTCCTTGATGTTTTTTGATAAAACCACTATGATTTTTACAAAATTTAACGACGCAAGACGGCATATTGATTTTTGTTTTTACTTACGCCAACTACTTCTCTCCGACGACGTTTGTTGCGTAATGGCGGGCGCTAGACTTATTATTAGTGTGAATGTGTGCGTGACCCCTTGTACGTACACGCGAGCTGACTTATTATGGGTGCCTCGCTGAGTTGTATAGCGAGATTCAGTCCGCCTTATTTATACGTCCATGGCAGTACAATAGCTCAGGGGCTGGGAGTCTTTTATGTGACAGGAGAAACCCAAGTACTATTTTTACTTTTTGTTTTTTCTTATAAAACTGAGGTGGCCACAATCTGACAGTCTTTTTAAGCAACCAAATTCAAACTAAGACGAAGGCTACAAATATGTTGCCACTTCTGAGGATTAAGATAGAATGCCCCACAACCTGCATTTATACTGGCTCTTACAGTTGCATGGTGGGAGAAATAGGTAAGAGGATGATGCTTATCCAGACAGACTTCTATGCAGAAATGGAGTCCTGTGATACTTATTGCTAGTACTACTGAAATTACATTTAACTTCATATTGAAATATCAAAAATTCCATAATTTATGCTGGGAGACTGGTTACAATCCATTAAAGTTCCACTATGTGAGGGGAAAGAGCAACAACAGGACTGGTAAAACTACCATGGAGTTAGCCTTTTTAGGACCGTGAAAAAACTGTGTACTCAGGTCTTGACAGAAAGAGTTATGAAAGAAACTGATAGGAAAATTTGAGATGTGCAAGCTTGATTTAGAAAATGACTACTGATGCTGTAGAAATGTACTCATTAAGAATATATTAATTATTCTGAATCTTAGGCTTAAAAATTGTGTGATATGTGAATAGTGTAACTTATAGGAAGATGTGACTAGGATTAAGAAAGGAATTTAGAAAGCAAATTTATGCCACAGAAGGTAGTGGCAGAGTTGGCAAGAGACATCCTTGAAAGAAGTTTGTCCGAATTGGCAATATATTAAAGATGGGTCAAATTAAGAGTATGCTTAACCAATGAAAATGTATGTGTAGGAGGCTAGAGGTGTATCAGGGTCGTACCAAATGGAAGTCTGTAGTCTCTGCCTGCCAGGTTTACCTACCTGACGACAGGTGTGAGTTGTTATGTTGTTATGTTATGTATTAAATCACCTATTTTATGTTTAATACTGCGACAGTTCAATTGTAAAATTCTAGCCATGCTAATTTATATTATTTAAAACATTAGCTGGCAACGCTTTGCCTTAAAAGTAATATATAAATTAAATAAATAAAATGAGAAATTGTACTATCACTTTTTTTCTTACATTTATCAGTGGTAGAGCCACGCGGCAGCTTTTGCTGTCACACGCATGAGCCGGCTCGAACTGGGGTGGTACCACGACCTCACAGAAAACCAGCGTGAAGTAGAGGTTTACCTCTGTGTTTCGCTTGGTGAGTGCAGGTGGCCGGAGGCCCTTTTTACTGGAAATGAGGCATTCGATCTTAGTCCTCACGGTTGACAACGCATCTACATTTTGATTTGTAATAGAGGATAGATGTAGATGTCTATGGGCCGCAGCAACCACTTACCATCAGGTGGACTGTGTGCTCGTTTGTCACCCTTATCCTGTAAAAAAAAAAATTTTCGGTACTAGTGGAAGTTAATTCTTTCACAGTCTTTCGTTTTTTAAGTATATCTCCGATCTCTGGAAGGATGTCTTACGACGTAATATTGTTACCCAAATAAATAATTTCAGTATGTGATTATTCATATTTTATTGGATTTCATTTCAAGTAAAGTTTACAAACAATTTTTTTTTTATTTAGATCCAAATTATTCAATTGAACGATGACCTTGTTTGCACTGGTGTAATTTCCTCTGTAGAGCCAATTCCAACTTTTAGCTGTATCTTAAGTTGATTTCAAACGTAATCACGCACTTGGCTAAAGCCTAGTTTTAAGTACAAATTCAATTAATTGCTTGTGATATGCTTCTGAAAATAATCTTGCTATACAATTCGATATTATCAATGAGGGTTTTTGTAACAGATGCCTGGAAAGGAACCTGTTACAAAAACCCTCATTGATAGTATGTGTGGACAGCAATGCCACTCATAACAGATAACAAGGCAATAGCAGTTTTTAGATCAAATTGTACAATCATCTTAGTATACAAATTACTATCAATTAGGGTTTTTAGATCAAACTCCTTGTTAGCAGACATCTTTGTTTCCTCAATTACTTTAGGTTCGGCCAATTTAATTATTTTATTATACAAAATGTGTATATTTCTATTTATTTTATACAGCAGTGATATCACTTTTACTTATTTCTTTGTGTTCAATTTGTATGTTCAACAGAGAAAAAATACTCTCGAAACTAGAATATAGATGTTTTGCTTCTGCTATGTTATTTAAAATAGTATTTAAGGTAATTTAATGCCTTATGCAATTCGTGTCACTCTACTATAATTTTAGTCATAATAATCAAAATTTCACGAAGTAGCCCACTGTTACAATCATTTTACCCAAATAATAAGAATATTAACACTAACTTATACTGGTTGGATCGAGAGTGAGTGAGAGTAAGCAGTAAGCACCTGTGGTAAGCACCTTGCACGAGAGATTCCACTTAGGTCATTCTACGAGTGCTAAGATAGTGTCGTATTTCTGTTCTTTGTAGTAATTCTTCTCATAGATAATATACTATATAGGGTATAGATCAGCCACTCTGACAAATTAGTAGGTGACGAAAAGAGGGAAGTTTCTTTAGCGCTCTTATAGATGATGGCGTTGGGATTATAAATTACTGAAAAGTACACTAGATGACGCTACCAACTAGGTTCAGTATTATTTCGTACATATTTCAATAAAATTAAAAGGAAATTTATTTAATTAGTAACTAATTTGTTTTTAACAACTCATCATTTAGTTTGTTTTAGATGAGCATGGTTTAAATTTCTTCGTTTATTCTCATAGAATTATTCTATATACAGGTTGTCCCAGTAATGGTGGATAATCTGGTCTAAGGGGGGGGGGGGGGGGGGGGGAGATGGCCTCGGTTCCCTAAAAAAAAAATTCGGAACGGTTTGCGATCTACGCCATGTTTTATAAATTCCGATAATTCGTATTTCTGCTTACATTTGTGGTCATCACGTCCACAGTTTAATGCCTAGATCGAATTTTTTTTCTTTTAATGTGTTCTCTAATAATGATGTTCCTGAATTACCCTTAAAAGTTTTCAACTACTGTGGGTATTATTTTACAAGACTGCACTAAACATAACTTTAAATTTTTTTTCTTTATTTATCTGCTAAGTTTGAGCACCTGTGGCGAAAAAAAAACTTATGGGATCTGTGTGGCCAACCATTTAAAAAGTTTGCCTACATCATGAGGATTCTAAAACATTAGCATACTATTTACTTAATATCATTACTTACTGAGCTATAGCCGTTAATGTGTAAAAGTAGGCATTTCATTACAAGATTACAAAATTATTGGCAGATAGGTTTTTTTTTTAAATTGCATGTCTTTATTAGGTAAAAGTGCACCTGTAGCCCTTGAAAATTTTACTTTACTACCTGCTTGCCTTGTTTGGACGAATTCTAAGCTGTGTGAGCGAGACAAACAGTGAAACTTGACATGTTCTATTATGTACAGCTGTGAAAATATGGTTTGTACTGTTTTCCATTTGTTAAGAATGCATAAATTAATGAAAAGAACATGAGTTGCATCCATTTCTCATTTATTTCGGGGGCACGGCAGTGCCTCCGCCAAGTCGAGCGCGAAGCAAACACTGCCGTACCATCCTTTACTGGAACCATTTCGCTGCATTTTCAGGCCCCCATTTGAGAACCTCTGGATAAGACCAGAACGCAGAAATTTTCGTCATCCAGTAAGCTATAATCACATATTTAAAATCCAAAATTTCAAGTCTAGGTTATTTAGTTCCGAAGTTAAGCGAAACCAAAGTTTCGCATTTATGACACTCACTCACTCACTCATGATCATCAGAATAGAACTAGTACTTCCCATAAACTCAGAGAGCTGAAATTTGGTACAGAGTTAGGGTTTAATGGCCATATAAAGGGAAAACTATAAAAACTAGGATAATCGAAGATCTGGAGTACCTGGTGACCCTGATTAGAAAACACAAGAGCCCAACCAAACTATTAGAAGAGATCGACATACCGCCTTTACAAAAAATATTCAACTTGGTGGGCCGCTTCATTTGATGTCAAAAATCGAAGGTCTGAAGTATCTGATGAAGAACCCTCAACTGGTCTCAGCTGTATTAGAGATATGGTAATGCCCCTTCTACTATTGGTACATAAAAAAATCTACTGTCATTGCAAAATTCCAGCGTATTGGGACACATCTTCTAATAATATAATCTAGCCTATAGCGTCCCACTGTTGGCCGAATGCCTCCCCTTCTGCTTTTAATACGCATATAAATAAAATTAAAGGAAAACTCTGGGTAACACTAGACTGGCTTTTATACTTATACTTACAAGTTTACAAGAAAAAATAGTCGAACGATTAACTTTATTCTACTCGAACATTACACAAATTAAATAAACAAATTACACTAAAATATTAATTTCGCTCAAAATTTAGTCAAAATATAATGAATTGTACTAAGAGCGCACACGTTGCTAGATGGCGCTGACTGTATTTTAAAACGCGCTCACGTTTTGTTTTTCCGATAACCTTATATGGCGAAGGTGTCATATTTATGATTTATGTAAACATTTCAAGCGTTTGGATGAGAGTTTTGGCGGGAACTTGACCGGCGACGGATTGCAACTCTTGTATTATTGTTTAAATAATAGTTTGAAGTGGATTTTGATTTGATATGTAAAAGTGGTGCGATTTTGTGTATTAAATGTCTACGTATGTGAACTATTAGTGGAAACGGTGAAATAAGTGCTGTGATGGTGATGTGATTCTCAAGATAAGGTGACTGTCTAGTGTCTACCTCAAGATAAGGTGAAACAATCCGCAACTGTCAGCTGTCTGCTGGCTCAAGTTGCCGCCAAAATCTCCCAAGAGCTGCACAATGTGACGCATCAACATATTGTGAAGCTGTGTACTATGAAAAATAATTATACATTGTAACTTCAGGCTCAGAAGGGCTAGAACCCAGAGCCGTAAAGCCAGTTATTAAGAAGAGAAAAAGCGTTTGGATTCGTTTGCATTTAAAAAGTGGATATTTTAAGCGTGTTTGCCATTGATTTACAGTGTTGTAAATACAGTGAAGTCACTATACGGTTTGAATAGTTATTTAAATTAACCCTTTCGCTGTCCCGTGCACTACATATAGGTCGCTGCTATTGTCTTACTATTGTATCTGAAAACCGGATATTGAAAGTGTTAAAAAAAGACTTAATTAAGTGCATAAACTTTAAGGCCTAGAATTATAAAATTAGTAAATTCTTCTCAAAAATTATTTTGTTTTCTTGCGTAGTGCTCTTTCTCTCGGAGCATTTTATATGTCTCCTTTTGTGTTCAGAGGTGGCTGAGCTCAATACTGTACAAGAATCAGAACCGGAAAAAAAGAATAGAAAGATTTGTAATAATAAAAAAACTACTCATAAAAAGAAAAAAATGTGTCAAATAAGAAAATCTAATAAAATAAATCGATATGCCCACGTTTCTATAAAAAGCAGTGAAATCCCACCAAAAACATTCCGTAATAAACCAGTCAAGTCTCGATGGAGCTGCTTGTTTATCTCTACAAAGTAATGAAATCTAGACAAAGTCGTGCCAAGTCTAAGGTTCGTTACTGCGATTTCTTTATTATTATAGTTAATGTTGTGTGACTTGGCCGTTGAAGGGTACACAAGGGTACAAAACCAGGTGCTACATGACCCCATTGCACCAATCTGTCGCCAGAACCGCTACCCATTGACGATGGAAAATTGCCACTTGGAAAACGTTGATTGAATAACCAGTCAATTGTAAGCTTGATAAAGTTGCGTTTACACGTAATGTTGCACGTAATTGTGTTTACACGTAATGTTATATCTGTTGTATCTACCTATGTTTGTTAAGCGAGATAATAGCCCATACTGGTATTTGTAATTGGACGCTAGTGTCTCATTTTAGCATTCAGGTATTATGTACTACCGTACTAGAGAGGACACCGCAAAGGATGACTTTGCGCAACGACTTGCGGTACACCGTACCGCAACTTTCCAGTGAGTATCCAACGCCCGCCGCAACGAGTCGTATTTTGTACTATCGTAAATATGCCTGGATGTGTGCGCCAGTGTGTGCTCGTGTGTTCTAAACACTCTAGAACGTAAAAAAAGTGATGGTTTAACATTTCATAGATAAGTAGACATTTAAACAACGTTTAAAACTTTTTGCTAGAATATTTTTCGCAATGTAAACGCCCCGGAGAAGCGATTTGCCGCGAACGCAATTTGGCAGTACAAATTATAGAGTAATGAAAATAGAAGACGCAGATACGCTAACATTTGTACCTACTTTTATTTTGTTGTTCAGTTATCATTATCAGTTTATTCAAAGATTTCAATAGTACAAACAATAGTACAATAATACAAAAAAAATAGAACTTATTACAAGCGTAGTTTAGGCAGATATACAATTTATGATTAACTATTTTACTTCGTAAAATAATTTTATCTCTGTATCATATAGTAAGTATAAGTGAATTTTTTTTTATTACTAATTTGAATGCATTTGACAACACTTCACCTAATGGATAGAATATTGTGTAGATTAGATAAAAAGTAACTTATTTTTAAATAAAACCTTGTTTTTGAGAATTCTACGGCCGGGACATGAAAAAAGAAAAGCGTGGATTAAATTTGTACAAAATAATCGGAATGAAGAAACAACTAAAACATTACAATGTTTCGTTGTGAATGATGTATTCATTTGTTTACTTGATCATTATTTTGATTAACCTTCTACATAAATTATAGAGTTCATCTGATTCTTGCTATAATAAATAAAAATAGGTACAATTGTAAGGTTGCACCACCAGGCAAAGATAACGAATGATTACACGAGCATACGGCAAAAGCTCACAAAACTTATATTATATAAAATTAAAATTATTATTAATTTATATATTTTAATAATAATAATTTGAAGTATTTGTGTAGTTTTATTTTCCATATTCCTAAATTTACTTCATAATAACAATTTACAATATAAAATAGGTACATTATTAACGCATTTGTTACTTCTGTCCGCGACAGGCTGCTCTATGACAACACATCTTTCCACTGGCGCGCGGTTTTTGTTGTACGTGTCTGTTCTAGTACTTTAGTACATAATAGTTCAATGCATTTTAGGCGGTTGTTGATTGTGCAACACATGCATTCAACATTGAAAATGCTGACTTCTGCTCTCTTCATTTTGGAGCGTCAAATCGACCACCGATCTAACATAAAATAGACGTATAGACGGACTTCTATCAGTGATTAGAAGTCCGCCTGTACTGGAAATAATTTTTTATACTTATCTTTTATTAATTTTTTATACTTATTTTTTTTTACTTATTATTTCAGGCTTGCCTATACAAAAGTATTATTGAAATACGCAGCTTTATCAAGCCTACAATTGACTGGTTATTCAGTCAACGTTTTCCAGGCGGCAATTTTCCATCGTCAATGGGTAGCGGTTCTGGTGACAGATTGGTGCAATGGTGTCATGTAGCATCTGGTTTTGTACCCTTCAACGGCCAAGTCACACAACATTAAGAAATCGCAATAAGGAACCTTAGACTTGGCACGACTTTGTTTAGATTTCATTACTTTGTAGAGATAAACAAGCAGCTCCATCGAGACTTGGCTGGTTTTTTACAGAATGTTTTTGGTGGGATAAAATAATTTACAGAAAATGCTCGAACTGGCCTCCTCCGGCATATATCCAGGTTCTAAATATTTTTACAAACGATCTCTCTAAAAGTCTTTAATAATTTTTGGTTGAAATAACCCTTGATGCTTCTGTGACGCGAAGTTTAGTCTTCTTACTTCGAACTTAGGTTCGTTGATTGTTTTAATTGGTTTTTTCTTAAACTTGTTCTTGATCTTGGTACCTAGCCACAATAACGGCCACATTCAGCCGATACATCGGTCACGATGGGCTTCGTTTAAGTATCTCCTTTCTTGGACGGCGTAATGTGCTGGACAACAATCATTTTGGAGCCACTTTGCCGGATGGCTAGTGGCTCATATTTTTATAAATGTGGCAGCTCATTTTGCAGAAATTCTAAATAATTGGCCCCATTCAGGTTACCCGGTATTTCATAGGGGCCTATGATTGTTCCGTTTAGAGTTCCTGTCCAATAATTTATTTTAAACTGGTATTGCGACCTATCTTCTCCCATCAAATATGGGTTTGCTCGCTGCCAACTGTGCAGATTATGCAAGTTAAGGTGCCCGTCTCTTTTACATGTTGATTTGTCGCTCCACATAATTTTTCTAAAAAACCCAGGATCTTTATCCACTCGCCTCAGCATTTCTCTACAAAAAGTAACTCGTGCTGGGTAGTCACGTTGTTGAAGCGTTTGCACACGTGTAACGTAATAAGGGTGAAGTCTCCATTGTTTGAGAATCCGATGTGCTGTAGAGTGCGATACTCCAGTGCGTCGTCCGCTATCTCGCATCGAAATAGACTGATCTTTTTCAACCATATCATGGACAATTTCTTTAATGTCAATGTCAGGTATCGTCCTCTGCTACTGGCACCACCAATACCAGCACCAGGAATTCTTCCCTCTGAATAGATGCAGCGCATTCTTTATTACACGCTACATTCACCATAGATAAAATGCATGATAGCATACTCTTGGGGTGTGTACATTTCTCGTGACATGACACAGTCCTGTTGTTATGCACAAATCACGAGTCCAGTAGAATGCCGAGTTGTCACAATCATCACCAAACCAACAAAATCCAATCAAAATGCACAAGTCAAGAGTCCAGTAGAAAGCAAAATAGTATTTTGTAGTCAAGAGTACGAAATAAGGGAGCACATGCGATGTCGAGAAGGTCGAGATACGCACTAACCATATTTAACAATAACCAAACACAAATTCCAATCACGAATTCATACAATGGAGAATCTGTCGATCCTTTTTACTCACATTAATCCTAAGCACCGTTTGTCTCGCTTACACAGCTTAGAATTCGTCCAAACTAGGCGAGCAGGTAGTAAAGTAAAATTTTCAATGGCGACAGATGTACTTTTACTTTTTAATAAACCTAGCAAGCTAACAGCATAGCAAAGTGGCGAAGCAATCAGCTTTGTAGCGGTTTCTAACGGTTGCCGTTGAGCAATCAGTTTCAAAATAGGAGGTTCAGATGCCTGGGTGATCAGTAATCGACTGCTGAAAACAGAATTTGAAAATTCGAAATCGTTCTCGAGATAATCGTGGGACAGACGGACAGACATCGTGAAATCAATAAGTGTCTCTTCGCAAGCTTCGCCACTTAATAAAGACATTCAATGTTAAAAAAACTTTCTGCCAATAATTTTGTAATGAAATGCCTACTTTTACACATTAACGGCTATAGCTCAGTAAGTAATGATGTTAAGTACATAGTGTGCCAATGTTTTGGAATCTTCATGATGTAGGCAAACTTTTTAAATGGTTGGCCACACAAATCCCATACGTTTTTTTTCACCATAGGTGCTCAAACTTAGCAGATAAATAAAGTAAAAAATTTAAACTAATGTTTAGTGCCGTCTTGTAAAATACTACCCATAGTAGTTGAAAACTTAAGGGTAATTTAGGAACATCATTATTAGGGAACACATTAAAAGAAAAAAAATCTGATCTAGGCATTAAACTGTGGATGATCATGACGTGATGACCACAAATGTGAGCAAAAGTACGAATTTTCGGAATTTCTTAAAACATAGTGTAGAGCGCGAACCATTCGGGGTAGAATTTTTTTATTAGGGAACCTAGGCCACCTCCCCCCCCCCCCCCCCCCCCCCGCCCAAACACATGCGTACCAGATTATCCACCATTACCGGGACAGCCTGTATATACCAATGTATTTCAAAACCTCGATAGCATGATTTAGGCTTCGGTATAAATAATGAATACCAACAGTGGCGCTATCTTATAATAAAATGTGTAAAAATATTGGGGAAAATAGTACTTTTGATGACTTTGAGATGGCGCTAGTATCAACGTAAAAGCAAGCTACTGAGGACTTATACCCCTGATTCTTCTGGTGCAGGCAAGGACGGTGTTGCTGAAAGGCTGCCCTATTTTACGCTGAGATGTGAGGTGTTCTGTTGGTTTGCATACTTTGGTGTTATCATGTGATTATGTATCTCACGTTACACTGGCGTGTGATTGTGGCGGGGACGTGTTACTGTGTGGTCGAACTGTAATTTCTCTATACTGAATGTATAGTGCGTTACACTGTTTTATTACTGATAATGATTAATTGTGTAAGCAAGAGAGCAAGTTGAACATCCGCTCTCAGACTTACTTATTTTTCTACTACACTTATTGTTTTTAACAATTAATGCTATCCTGATGTATTTCCGAGATCAGAAATGGGATCTTCTGCTGAATTTCCGAGATACATATGTTTAGTAGTCTACAACTGAGCCCTTGGTATCGATGTACGCGTAAACAGGTGCGATGCTGCTTGGGGCGGTCTAAGATTCGCATGCAGGTACGTACCATTTATCTTCCTAGCCTTCTCCTTATTTTGTAGTATGATAGGTCATTTACCATAAGGCCATTTGGGCCCGCCCCCATCCCATCATCGTCCGTCGTCGAAAAGGCTAACTATGGGCCCTAGCCAAGGCGACCTTTGCAAGTGGACCGTAACAACACTACAATTCGCTCAAGGTCTCGCGTTATATACGTACCGGCTAGCGTACTCCCAGGAGTGAAACTGTGCAAGTACCAAGTATCAGTGGGCTACCGCCAGTGTCTCCACTATCAAGTTTTTGTTTTTAATTTCGGCCTAGATTTTTTTGACAATTGCCCTAAATAACTCAAATTCATCTGCGAAAATCTTTGATTTAGGGCGTAAAATTTAAAGAGTTTGAAATCAAACAATAACTATCTTTTTTA
Source organism: Parnassius glacialis (assembly GCA_033319125.1). NCBI lineage: Eukaryota > Metazoa > Arthropoda > Insecta > Lepidoptera > Papilionidae > Parnassius > Parnassius glacialis. The sequence goes on along the minus strand of JAVANC010000011.1, from coordinate 8,279,336 downwards.
TATAAAGCTATTTTATACAACCATAAACCGTTTATTACTAAGGTAGTAAACGTAATCAAGAGAAGTAGTAGAAGGTGAAAAATATAAAGCTGATGCTGAAACTGAAGCTGAAGCACTGTCTTTTAATTTTTAACTGCATTCATCGTAGCATTGTCGGGTTTCAAAATCGAGTCTTCCGCAACAAATCATTGAGGGTTTCATTATAGAGCCTAATGTAAAAAAAATAATTTTAACAGTGGTAGAGCAACGCGGCAGCTTTTGCTGTCGCACGGATGGGCCGGCTCGAACCGGGGTGGTACCACGACCTCACAGAAAACCAGCGTGGAGTAGAGGTTCACCTCTGCGTTTCGCTTGGTGAGTGCAGGTGGCCGGAGTCCCTTTTTACTGGAAATGAGGCATTCCATCTTAGTCCTCACGGGTGACAACGCATCTGCATTTTGAATTGTAATAGAGGATAGATGTAGATGTCTATGGGCCGCACCAACCACTTACCATCAGGTGGACTGTGTGCCCGTTTGTCACCCCTATCCTATAAAAAAAAATTCTTTTGTCGGGGTTTAAGTTTTTTAGTACACTGAATATTCTTTTCTAATCTAATTCGACGATGGCAATGCTAACAGAAGTGAAATTACAACTTTAAGGTTTTGGTTCAGTAAGAATTGAGAATATAAAGTCATAAACAAATGAATTGATAACTTAACCGCTTGGAAGGATTTACCGGTTCAGTGCGGGTGACACGCCAGGCGTACCATCGAATACTTTGTATGTGGCGTATGACATGCGAGGCGTGTCTTTTTTTTTAAATCGTTATAACTCGCTCAAATTGCTTTTTTGGAAAATTTATCCAGAACAAAATATTCATTATTATGCAAGTAGTTCATGCCTGCGGCGTCGTTTCTGGATATTTGAAAAATTTAAATTTTTAGGAGTTGACAACCTTTTTGAACTTGTACATGGTACCGTTTTTACTTTATAGGTTTTTAAAACATGTTGTGGAAAAACACTCTAATAAGAAACAAATGAACAAATAATAGCACTCATTGCGATCGCTCACAAACTCAAGTTATAAACAAGTTTCTAGAAAACAACTCTCCTGTTAAAAAAACAATGCCTTTATCTCTTTTGCTTAAAATGGTTGAAGTGCCGACTTATTACTATAATTTGGCCGAATGGAGCTACGAAGTACCATGTGCTCTTGTGTGATATGGTATAAGGTTTATTTTTCTTTGAAACAGTTCGAAACCGTTCGTGCATAAAAAAAGTTAGCTAATAAATAGACTTTGTCAATCCGCCGCCGTATAGCGCCGGCGTTTTTTTCCTTTTGAAAACACTTGTTTTGCTATTCTTACTAATTAGACGTTTTCAGATCGACTTTACTTTTACATTTGTATAACATTAAATAATATTTAACATTTGTAAATATCAATGAATGATATACCTTATTTTTTTTCAAATTAAGGTTCTTCATTGTTTGATATTTACAAATGTTATTATTAGGTGAAAATTTAATTTAATAAAAACCAAGGTTTTCAGGGTGATTTAGCTGTACCTACTTATATAAATGATTTTTTTATAACAACAAAACATAGTACAAAAGGTTTGTAATCTCTTCATAAAAAAAGTCACTTTCTCTCAATTTCAAAGAAAACGCGGAAAAAAACACGTAGTTACCCACTAAAAACAAGTATCCTTCCATTTGTAACTTGTTTGATGTCAAATAAACTTAATTAGGTCTAAACAAGTAAAAAAGCATAAAAAAGAACATTACTTTTACACATGGCGGGTGGCATAATAGGCGTGTCATTTTGTCTGTGGCGCTTGACACGCCAGGCGTGGTATGAAATATTTGTTCGCCGCCACAGCTAAAAGTTGTCGAAAATTGGTGCCGCAACGAATCGCTTAAGTGTAACTCTGTTGGCAGTCAGGCGAGGTATTTCAATAGTAAGAGCTGGATGATGTGTATCCAAACGACTTAAAGGAGAGCACTTATTAAGAATGATATCCTCAAAGGTACAATACACCAAGTCTAAGATTCGACCATTCCTGTTGAGCACTCCATAAAACTGATATAGACCATATAATGAAGCAGTTTCTAGCATGAGACTCGATTTGCGGTCAGTAGAGGGGGAGGATGCCAAGTAGGACAGACCCGAGATATCTCTTCACTGTATACCAGGGTTATTGTTTTTTTTTTTTATATAAGATAAGGGTGACAAACGAGCACAGTCCACCTGATGGTAAGTGGTTGCTGCGGCCCATAGACATCTACATCTATCCTCTATTACAAATCAAAATGTAGATGCGTTGTCACCCGTGAGGACTAAGATGGAATGTCTCATTTCCAGTAAAAAGGGCCTCCGGCCACCTGCACTCACCAAGCGAAACGCACAGGTAAACCTCTACTTCACGCTGCTTTTCTGTCAGGTCGTGGTACCACCCCGGTTCGAGCCTGCCCATCCGTGCGACAGCAAAAGCTGCCGCGTGGCTCTACCACTGTTAAAATTATTAATATTGTAGTCTCCGACACAAATAAATTTATTATTTTCGTTCTCCTTTAAAATAATATTTTGGTTGTTATTGTAAAATATAATAAGATCTTCCACGGTGACATAGGAAGGTAAGTAATTAACGCAGACATTAAAGTGATTAGAAGAGTTCGACCGAATAATAATCCAGATGCCTTCTAGGTGAGTTTCTCATAACTGTTGACTAATAACATTTGTTTTGTAGCAATTGCAACTCCGCCGTCGTCCCTTTTTATATTACTTGTAGTTTGTCTATCCCTACGGAAAACGTGATATCTAGAATCAAAGATTTCGCTGTTACAAATATCATCAGTTAAGTTAGTTTCAACAAGACAGATGACGTCATAGTTGCTATTTAATACATTAATGTGGATGTGATGCAATTTCGACCTTATTATATTGACGTTCTGATAAAATCATGAACCAAAAACAAAGAGGTGTTGTAATTAGATTTCACTATGTAACAACGCGTCACAATTTGCGGGGTGAGAGGATGTTAAGCCCCGTCCACTTTACACTATCACTATCTACATTTACCGATAAATAGTAAAACAACTCTAATCGTTCCATATCGATGTTGCAATGTAGTTTAGCTATCTAGACGATAGATGGCAGCATGTTCAGAAAATAATTATAAAAACTATAAAAATAATATTTTGGCGTTTAAAAATTCTTTAGTACTGAATGCAAAATAAAGTTCAGCACCTTCGTATGATTATTTTACCAATACACATGACACAATGTGTCGCCATCTAGTGTAAAATATATTTAATTATATTTGAAAACCGACGCAAAGAGATTTTTCTAGAACTATTTTAATAAATTAGGTGTAAAATCACTTACAAATGAAATGTGATGCCATCCATAGCATCAGAGCGTCTACCTGAGTAGTTTTTACACGATAAAACACAACATTTCATCCTTTTTTTTTCTTAATACTACGAAAATACACCGATTTGCGATTTTCAACTCATAAGCGCACAGGACGAATGCTGACAGTATACTAACTAAAGCCACGCCCACTATGATGACGTCAGGATCTACTTAGAATCACATTGCACAGTTGCTTATGCCGTCTCCTCTTTGTATTTGCTTCATGGATAAAATATTTTCATTTAAAACAAAACAAAAAAGTACAAAATGTTGAGTAAATATAATGTTGTGGTTTTAAGTAAGTTAATATTTATGTAATATATTTTTATTTCCGCGTTGTTTTTGTTAGCTTAGTTAAACAGTTAGAATTTTTAATCCGAATTGCGCTGGAATAGTCTTCTTGACGAGTGTAAAGTGGTTCAGTTTTTGAGACTAATAGTTTTCATGACTCCCCCACTAACTCTATCGATGTCCCTGTCACCAGTACCCTAGCCTCTATCTCAGTTACGGCTGAGGAAATCATTAATGTAATTAAAAGCATTGATTCTTATAAGGGGCTGGGCGAGATACAATACCTCCTTTTATCGTCAAGATCTGCGTAAATGTAATCAGTTTTCTACTCTGTATACTTTTTAACCAATCACTCAGTTCAGGAATTTTCCCTGACCGATGGAAGACGGCTCACATAGTCCCTATTTTCTAAAGTGGAAATAGAGCTATTTGCGAAAACTATAGACCTATCAGTATACTATCTTGCTGCGCGGAACTTTTCGAATCTATTGTATCTGAGCTCATTTATAATCACATTAACCTCTTTTCTCGACCAACCAACATGGTTTTGTTAAAAATAAATCTACAATAACCAACTAACTAGAATATAAAAACTATTTTTGTTGCGCTTTTGCTAAAAATGTTCAAGTAGATTCTATCTATACCGACTTCTCTAAGGCTTTCAACAAGGTTGACCATTGTCGAAAACTTTGTGAAATGGTTATCCATGGCTCGCTGCTTCGGTGGGTCGAATCGTATTTGTCTCGAAGGAGTCAGCTGATGGCTTTCAAGGGTGAACTATCCTACCCAGTTCTTGTTACCTCAGGTCTCCCACAAAGCTCAATTCTCGGCCCTTTACTGTGCATTGCCTTTATTAACGACCTCGTTACGCAATTGAAATGTTCCTAATGATTTCTTATATTTACGCGAACACTACACATTAAATAAAACTGTTTTTTTACGGATTTTATCGCGTTTATTTTATTATTTTTATTCCCGACTGTTTACGCAAAAGCGTTGGTGTCAGGCATCGACGTTAGATGGCTCTCGGCTCGGCTGATACGGGATGACGTTCGCGCGTGTTGAACGTCCGAGCTTACTGAACGGTGGGAGTCGAGAGCGAAAGATTAGAAGTCTTCTTCGCGTCGAAAGAGAAGGCAGTCCATTTTGTTTGGGAGCTCTTAGATCTGATTTTATGTTAGGCGCGTATAGTGAATATACCACTGGGAATGGTGGCGCGTGTTGAGAGTTTACCCGGGACTTTAGGTTTAACGCAGAATCTGTATAAGTGGATTCGACTGTATTAGTTACTAGTGCGGTAGTTAATATTCTAGAAATAACGGTGACCTTTGACCCGTACGTTCTGTGTTCATTTTCGCGAGTCAATCGTAACAAAGGAAGAAAGTGACTGCGGAAGGCGACCTTAGCTTGGAGAGGAGCTGAGGGCCGAACTGCTGCAGGGGGAACGGTCAAATAAGGTCAATAACACTACCAGCCACACCCAAATACACATCACTGACCTTTACTTTCTAGCACAATACATTCACACGAGACCTGACCGCATCCTGAGGGACCAGTCGCCTTGAATAGAGGTAAGTAAGCTCTGTTCAATAATTGTAACGCTCCCCCCGGATTATTTAGTGTAATTAGATTTTAACCCGTGGCGTGAGGACGCCCGACCAGCATCTGCCTGTAGCTTCTTCGTCTATGGGCCGCGAAGGATTCTACTCCTGGGATAGGCAGCTGCCGGCCGTAACATTTGGTAGCAGAGCGTGGTTCTGGGATCGATTCCCGGTCGATCCACCGACCATAGTATTTGATAAAAATTAAATGATTTGGTGGCAGGGAGCGTTGGGTTGATTGGTTTAATTTTGTGTCTACAATCACGCCCGTCCGTAATACGTAAAAATATATTTTTTTATTATATACGTAATAATAAAATTCCTTTCTTTGTTAGCTTGCTTTGTTGTTTGCGGGTAAATTTGAAAAACCACGCCCGGTTCGCGCGCTAGCGGGAGATTGCGTCATGTAGGTAGATGGTTATTTTTACGTAATCGGTTAATTATCGTTGTCGGATGGTTGTAGTGTATTACTTATCGAAGGGTCGATTTCCGAGCAAGGTATTTTTTGTTGATGTGTATCTTCGTTATGTATCTTTCGTATTGTAATTTGTATTTGAACTAAAGAGTGGTAATTTGTATTTACGTAATTTGAATTTAACTTGATTTGATCGCACTAGTATTTGTTATTGTTAATTTGATTTGCCTTTTCTTTTGTACTAACTTGTGTTTGATTTAATAAATAGCGGTTCTTATTTGTGTAATTTCTATTCAACTCGATTTGATAGGAACTGCATTGGTTAGCTGTTAATTTTTTTGTATTTTTTATTTGTTATTTTTGTAATTTTGCTCGAGCGGCGTCTTAATTTGTATTTAGTAGTGATGTCCTCGCCCAAGATGCTAATCCGTTGCCTGCGGACTGAGTTACGCTGGGCCACCAGCGCCCATGCTTTGATAGGTCGACCGGATAGGGTCCATAATTTGATGAAGCGGTTCGAGCAGGTCGATGCTCGAAGGGCTGCAGTGGAGGAGGCTTACGCTGAGCTCGAGGATTCGGATGTGGAAAAGGGAGTCCTGGACTCCTGCTTCGCAGACTACGAGCAGTTCTTGTGGCTCACGGACGAGTTGATCGAGGCTGAAGGCAGGTATGCCGAAGAGGCGCGTGAAGCTCGGACGAGTGGCCTGCCCGAGTCCGTTCGGAAGCAGCCTCAGCCGGAGCTGTTGGGACGACTCCCAACTCTGGACTTGCCAAAGTTCTCCGGGGTCCTTTCCGAGTGGCTGACCTTCGTTGGTCTTTTCGACGGCCTAGTGGACGCCCGGAGTGACTTGACTCCGAGCCAGAAGATGGCGTACCTCTTGGCCTCACTGGAGGGGGAGGCCCTGGGCGTTGTCAGCCATTTGAGCTTGTCGGACGACGCCTACCAGACTGCTCGGGACCTCCTAGCCAGAAGATACGCCAACGTCCGGCGAATTGCGGACGAACATGTTAAGCAGCTTCTGAGCCTCCCGCTGCTGAGTGACCGGGCCAGACTACGTCCGGACCTGTTGGATCCAGTCTTGGTGGCCTGTAATATGTTGAGGCGGCTGGATTTACCAGTGGGCGAATGGGCCTTCTTGTTGCTCCGCATCGTGCTGTCCCGTCTACCTCTCGACCTTCAAATGCATTTTGAGGAGAGGTACGGCGGGGACGAGGCCTCCTATATTCCGCCCTTCTATGACCTGCTGCGGTTTTTGGAGGAGCAGTGCCGACAGATCGAGCACGCGGCGGGCACCGTCGACGACTTACGAGCCGTGCCCAGTGAGAGGCGAAATCCGCCGGGCAAGTCGTCGTCAACCCCCCCCTGCTCCTATTGTCGAGCATCTGATCACCGGGTAACGTCTTGCCCAAAATTATTAAGTAAGCCGGTTCCGGCGAGGCGAACTATCGTCAAGGAGCGCCGCTGGTGCTACTCCTGTTTGGAAGGGCACCTTCAGCGAGACTGTCCGCACCAGCGGCTCTGTCTGCATTGCCAGGGCAATCACCATGCCGTACTGTGCCTGGGTGCAAACGGCGTCTCCTCTCGGGGCGCTGCCAGGCCCTCGACCCCCACGGGCGGGGGCGCTCCGCCATGCCCGTTGACGGGCGACGCTCGGCGCCCGCCGGCTAGCCACCAGGCCCCTAGGTTTGAAAAGGGTCCCTCCCCCGACCAGTCGGGGGGTAATTCCCCCAGGGGCGGGGGTGTCAACACACCCCCTCAGCGTGCGGAGAGGAACTTCACGGCCACTCATCGGTCCGCTGGACCCTTCTCACTCCCTTTAGCTGAGTGGCCGCGACTGGTGGACCACTGTACCTCATTTGATGGAGGCGGCCCTAGCTAGCTGCCGCCTTAGCTCCCACCATGGCTGCCTCTACTGAGCGTTAAGCCGTCAACAGTCCACTTGTCAAGCTGTTCTGTTGCCGACGTCCTCAGTGAGGGCGTACAACCCGAGTGGCGACTGTTAGCGGTTGCGCTCTGTTAGTATCGGGTTCACGCGGTGTGGCCTCCACTTGGTGGTGGGAAGATTAGGGCCCCCTGGAGCGTTGAATCACGCTCTCAAGGGGTATTGGATTTGGTTTGGTCGAGCACTTAGTTAAAAATTCTTTAAATTTAAATTAAAATGCTTTTGGGTTTTCCGCGAAATTCATATTGTAGCGGTTATGATTAAGAGAATTGAATTTAAAATACTCCTTTAAATGCTGCTGCATATTTTTTGTAAATACATTTGATCACTGCATTTATTGTTGCACGGAAAATTGAGATTAAATTGTGTGCCCTTTTTTAATGCTTGTGATTAGTGTTTAATCATTTTTCTTTGTGATAAGGAAGGTTGAAATTAGATAACCCTGTGGTTGCCGAAGGAAATAGGAGTCAATTCTCTTTTGGTTTAGATTTTGTTGGCACTGTCTAAGATATTTATTTGAAATAAGAAATAGGGCTGTCCCTTACGTTTATTGTTTTGTTTACTTTGCCAAGTTGACCTATGTGCATCGGTGATTACTTGTTTTAATTAATTCTGTAATTGAACATTGATGCTTTTGAAAAATTAGTTGAAATATGAGCATAGGATCACCTGCTAGGGACCATCTGTGCGTTTCGTTCAGCTCTCCACAGACGACGTTCATGGGGAATTTGGGGGTGCTCTCTGCACTGAAGCTTGAAGGTCCCTCTGGGCCGCTTCGTGTCGCGTCGCTGTTTGCAGACCTGATCCGGTCGAGTTGCGGAACTAATCATAGGAGCGCAGATAGGTGTTTGAAGGAGGTCGTCTGACTTCTGTCTAGAAATAGGACTTATTTATGTGCTGCGATGACCAGGAAGGGCATCCAGTTCAACTTTCCGGCTAGCCCACGTTGGGGCTGTAATTTTGAGGCGTTGGTCAGGGTTGCAAGATCTGATTGGGTGCGTAGGGTGGCCTAGTTTGGTTGTAGATTCGATCTTGCAACTTGCCGTCGCGACCCTGTCCCGCTGACCGGTTTGCTCGCGGACCTAAATCCTTATGTCCGGGACGGGGGTTTGTTTACGCAAAAGCGTTGGTGTCAGGCATCGACGTTAGATGGCTCTCGGCTCGGCTGATACGGGATGACGTTCGCGCGTGTTGAACGTCCGAGCTTACTGAACGGTGGGAGTCGAGAGCGAAAGATTAGAAGTCTTCTTCGCGTCGAAAGAGAAGGCAGTCCATTTTGTTTGGGAGCTCTTAGATCTGATTTTATGTTAGGCGCGTATAGTGAATATACCACTGGGAATGGTGGCGCGTGTTGAGAGTTTACCCGGGACTTTAGGTTTAACGCAGAATCTGTATAAGTGGATTCGACTGTATTAGTTACTAGTGCGGTAGTTAATATTCTAGAAATAACGGTGACCTTTGACCCGTACGTTCTGTGTTCATTTTCGCGAGTCAATCGTAACAAAGGAAGAAAGTGACTGCGGAAGGCGACCTTAGCTTGGAGAGGAGCTGAGGGCCGAACTGCTGCAGGGGGAACGGTCAAATAAGGTCAATAACACTACCAGCCACACCCAAATACACATCACTGACCTTTACTTTCTAGCACAATACATTCACACGAGACCTGACCGCATCCTGAGGGACCAGTCGCCTTGAATAGAGGTAAGTAAGCTCTGTTCAATAATTGTAACGCTCCCCCCGGATTATTTAGTGTAATTAGATTTTAACCCGTGGCGTGAGGACGCCCGACCAGCATCTGCCTGTAGCTTCTTCGTCTATGGGCCGCGAAGGATTCTACTCCTGGGATAGGCAGCTGCCGGCCGTAACACCGACGTTTCGAGTGCTTTTCAGCAACCCATGGTCACGGGGGGTTGCTGAAAAGCACTCGAAACGTCGGGAATAAAAATAATAAAATAAACGCGATAAAATCCGTAAAAAAACAGTTTTATTCAATGAAATGTTCCTGCTTACGATATGCGGACGATTTAAAATAATCTCCGAAGTGGCTACCCTTGAAGACGCTGAAGCACTACAAATGGATATCGAAACCGTAGCAAGATGGTGTACTGATAATCACATGTATTTAAATATTAATAAATGTTTTGTATTGTCCTTTACTAGAAAAACAAATAAAATTAACTTTAAAACTAAAATATACTCTATACGGCCAAAAACTTAACAGGCAGAGTCAAGCTACGGATTTGTGTGTAATTTTCGATGATAAATTGAGTTTTCGCGAGCATTACAATTATATTCTTATGAGGGGTGGTAAAATGCTGAGTTTTGTCCTGTTAGCAGATGTAACTCTTTATAATTTACTTCATAAACACATGTTTTGGCTTACAGTTTAGTACTTTATCATTTAATTTTAAGGAACTTTTATCTCCGAGACTGTAAACTGTATTGTGTTAATAAATTTTAAAAAAAATATGTACGTGTCACCCCAACAAGGCAAAATTCTGAGACACTCATTGTCAAAAGAAATCAAACAACTCATTTTCTTAACGTGATTGGTAGAATAATAATGGGACTTCGGTGCACCACCACAAATGAACGGCATCTTTTTTAAATAGTGTTGCCACCTTTATATTCGATTTTACTCCATATTACCCCAAATCCCTAAAAATATAAAATTGCCCTAAGCCATAATTTAATTAAGCGTTTTCGCCCAAAAAAGGGCGAAATCCCTAAAAGTGGAAACACTGGCTGCAGCACGCTCACCTGAGTATGTATTCTGCGCAAATTTAAAGATAAATGTCGAAATCACGAAATTATTGTGCAGTGGACAGGTGTAAGAGTCTGAAAACAAATGAAACTTTGTCATTTTTTAAATTGTCATAATGCCATTAATTGTATAATTTACGAAAAGTCGAAATCGATTAATTTACCATTGCATACGAATATTTAAAAAAAAATATTTACCCGATTTAAAATATTTTCAACTATTAAGTGTAATTTGACTGGATTTGGATTGACAAAAGACTATTTATTAGCGAACTTTTTTTAAGCATGAACGGTTTCAAACTGTTTCAAGCAAAAATAAACCTTATACCATATCACAAGAGCACATGGTACTTCGTAGATCTATTCGGCCATATGATAGTAAAAAAAATTAAACAACAAGACAAACGCATTGTTTTTTTTTTTAACAGGAGACTTGTTTTCCAGAAATATATTTACAACTTGAGTTTGTGAGCGATCGCAATGAGTGCTATTATTTGTTACTTATTAGACTATTTTTCCAGAACATGATTTAAAACCCACAAAGTAAAAATAGTACCATGTACAAGTTAAAAAAGGTTGTCAACCCCTAAAAATTTCTAATTTTCAAAATATCCAGAAACGAAGCCGCAGGCATGAAACTACTTGCAAAATAATGAATATTTTGTTCTGGATAAATTTTCCAAAAACGCAATTTAAGCGAGTTATAACGATTTTTAAAAAGACACGACTCGTGTGTTATACGCCACACACAAAAGTAATCGACGGCACGCCTGGCGTGCCATCCGCACTGAACCGGTTAACTCTGCGTTGGTCACATCCCTTTCAGCTACATCAATGCTCGCTACGGGTAAAAAACATATTTCAATGCGTGTTTTATATAAAACTACGTATCATAAATTCTTACCAAAATATTCTCTTGATTTTTAGTAATTTGCACAAAATCACAGAAAAAGTAACTTATAAGGTCTAAAGTCTGCTTTTCTTATCTTAAAAAAAAACTATTTCTTTTTTTACTTCACTACAGTCACTAACGTATGTCAATATGTTTTAAGTAATAAATCAACGTCGAAGTAACATTATAAAAGTAAGAAAAAATATGTACTACTAGTCAGACTTATGTAAATAAGAGTTTGAGTGATAATCACTTATTTTTTTGAATACAATCAAAACAAATGGGCAATGCATGTTCCCGACATAACATTTTGAGAACAATAGTTGGTCTTTTGATTCTTTTTAGGAGGACATGCTTGGCATCTAGACGTAGTACCTACATCGTTTTCTTGACGTCGATACTATGGCTTCGTTGTATAGCTGCCCTCCATCCCTGTTATCATTTCGCAGCATAAACTTGTATCTTTTCTTTCAGATATAGTGGCAAATTAGGTATACCTAATCGCCTTTTGATCTGGGGAGTGATAAGATCCAAGACTTGATTTATTGTCGTCTGGGCACATCCTGAGACTGTTCGTTCGCTTTCGCAATGGTATAAGCGTTTATGCCTCCCATATTCAACAGTCCATAAAACACCACTAATGGTCATCTTTTGGTGATACGGGACACTGAATAAATGCCACACATTTCATCGACAACATAAACTCTACATTTGTTGACATTATAATCAGTGATCATTTCTGGTTTACTTTGGTCACCAGTAAGAGGAAGAGAGTTGATTTTTGCATCATAGTGCATTGTAGAGGCTAATAGAACAACTTTGCCTTTCTTTGGCACATAAGAAACTAGTGTACAGTTTTCTTGAAAACCGAACATACAACTATAATTTTTTTTTATTCATGCTTGATACGAATATTGGAGGTATTTCTTTTTGTTTTTGCAAACTGTTCCCAAAGCTGTCAATTCGTAATCAATGTATAAATCCTGAAGCAATTGAAATGACGTAAACCAATTATCCATCACAACATTTCGATGTGTGTTTTTTATTGGTTCTACCAAACGTTTTACCAGATCAATTGCTGCATTACTTATTTCATAAGGTCCTGGGTTCTTTCCTACATGAATTTCCAAATTAATAACAATAAGGTATAAATGCTGATGTGCAGAAATGTGCGGTTTGTAAAGACCGTATATGCTGCGGGGCGAGAGAGAGAACAGACGATGATTGATAGGTTTAGTGATTGCAAAATGATACAAATTGATAATGATGATGATACTACAAAATATTATAGCTTATAAATTTCAATTACGAAACTTATAAATTTCACACTTCACTACACTACACTAAGATCACTAAACGTTTGCAAACTATAGGCGACGTCGACTTATCCAGTGCGCGTGCACTCAGTTCACCCGATGACGTAACTGCGATACCGCGGGGCTCGACCGATGTTGCTTGCTCTGTGTTAGGGCTCGTGCCAGTGAACTGTACATTTTTTTTTATAGTATAGGGTGACAAACGACCACACAGTCCACCTGATGGTAAGTGGCTGCTGTGGCCCATAGACATCTACATTTATTCTCGTTTGCGAATAAAAATGCAGATGCGTTGCCACCCGTGAGGACTAAGATGGAATGCCTCGTTTCCAGTAAAAAGGGTCTCCGGTTCTCTACACTCACCATACGAAACACAGCAGTGTTAAGCTGCTATTTGACGCTGGTATTCTGTGAGAGCGTGGTCCTTCCCCGGTCGAGAAAATATAACTACCCTAACTATAATTTAATTACAAAAGGTCACAAATAACCTAAAAACAATTTATTTACAGTACGTACCTGAACTAAAACAAAACAGCAAACCAATAAACCGAAATCAAATCCGTAACCATCGATCGAGATAAATATTTTTAAAATCAAAGGAGCAAAACTAAGGTGAACAAATAGTTTCCAAAATGAGATAAGTTCGTACAAAAATTACTAGGAAGGTCATTCTTCGCAAGAAAATCTTTATAGCTCGACTTAAAAAATGCTCACCGTAAAGCGCCATCTAGAGCGTGAGAATCAAAAGTCTGAAGTCGAGACTTTGTTGAACAAAGTCTCGGACTGGAGGCGACTAAATCTAGTCCATTTCAATCCCCAGAACAAGTTTGCGCGCTTACCACTACAAAGAACCCCTTTGTCGTATCTCTTCAGGTTCAGAGCACTCTCCTTGTTGCATCAGCCAGTATCGGAATCCTCGGCGTGGACATATCCAGTGACGTGAAATTTCATAGTCACTTGGAAGAGAAACCCGAATTGGCCTCTAAAAAGCTTGGCGCGCTCAGCAGAACGATACAATATTTCATGCCTGCCCACCGCCTTTACCTTAACAAGTGCATTTTTCCTGAATAAACAGTAGTCCCATGTCATTCTTTGATCCATTAACAAACACTGCAAACAATCATGTCGATTCTTTGGTCTATGAAAAAGAAAAAAAGAACAAATCTATCCCATTAAACTATATTTTTCGGGATTTTTTTTTTAAAAAAACTTTACCCCCACACTAGATTTTCTCCTGTATCGTGGAGGCAGTTTACAAACACAAATTGCACAAGGACAAACATCCAGACCCGGAACAATTATTTGTAGGCCATACAAATACTTGTTCCGTGCGGGATTCGAACCCGCGGCCCCCAGCACAGCGACTCATTGCTAAGCCACTGCGCCACGGAGCCGTCAACGGATTAAAAGTAGCATAGACTCTACTCTATCTCTGTGCCAAATTTCATCCAGATCCGATCAGCCGTTCTAGCGTGATTGAGTAACAAACATCCATCCATCCAAAGTTTCGAATTTATAATAAGTTAAATTGTCTAATCTGTGCCAGCGGGATGATATAGGATAGTGGATATTCTTACACCACCACCAATTCACATTTTAAAATAAGACGATAACAATAAAGCATAAATATATAAATAAATAAGACAGCTCCTCCTAAAATTGTGTCGTAACCGCTGGAAAAATCATGGTGACCATTTTTTGGGATACATTTGGGGTTATAAATTACTGCGCTTTCTTACTAATATATTATATGGGTATCTATATTTGAGATCCGGAATATTGCTTTGCGACTCCTGATGTTGATGATAGTTGATAGACTTCTTAGTTAAAGAGAAACGTAATTTTGAAATGACTTCGTGTGGGTAAGTTCAAAATCACTACCGATGTTTTATTAACTGATTACTGTTTTCAGAAGCAAGATGTTTTTTATGCCCACTTTTTTTAATAATTATTTGAGAGAGCGTGGTCTTTGCAATCAAATCTACGCTGCAATGAAAAATGATGATAACTCTGATGTAGTTATGGCTGCTCTCCGTGTACTTGAGGAAAGTGGAAGTTTACCAACGATAGAAAAAGAAAACAAATGTGAGAAAAGATCTGACAAATATCGGGAAGAAGGTAATATAGCATTTAAAGCTGGGAATATATACAGAGCTCTAGAATTTTACAATAGAGCTCTGATGTATGCGCCAAAAAATTCAAGAGCTATAAAACTCGCTTATAGCAACAGGTCGGCAATTTTATTTAAAATGGAACAATTTAGTAAATGTTTAATTGACATAGAAACTTGTTGTAAACTTGGTTGCCCCACAGACATTGAAAGTAAGCTTATTAAAAGGAAAAATGAAGCTACAAAAAGAAGTAAAATAGAAAATATTACTGCAAGTTGGCTTACTAGTTACTTTAAAGATTATTTTAAATTTGATGTTAAATCCAATACTTCTATACCTTGCGCTAGCTCTGACATAGAAGTTATAAAAGGAGATGATTTTAAAGTAGTTGCAGCTAAAGATATTAAAGTGGGAACTCCTCTGGTTTTAGAAGATTCGTTTGTAAGTTGTAATAACGAAGAAAATATACCGTTTTGTTGCCATTACTGCCATAAAATGTCTTTGAACCTAATACCGTGTGAAGGTTGTTGCTTAGTTTTGTTTTGTAGTGAAGAATGCAAAGAAATATGTTTAAAAGAGTACCATAGCATCGAATGTCAAATTATGGAGGTTATTCAAAGCATAGCTTTTGATCCTAAACAGAAATTGATGATAAAGGGCACTTTGAAATTTGTCCAAATGTGTGGGTCATGGAAAAAAGTAATTTCATCTTCGCATTGCACTGGTGCTGACAGGATACGCATCAGTTCAGAACAGGAAATGTACGATGTCAATAATAAGTTCTCGGTACTTAATTTTAATGATAATCGGCTGTTCGTGCATGGATCAATGTATACAGCTAGTTTTGTATGTGCTACATTTATTTATTATTTAGAAAGAATATCTGGCTATTTGCCTAGTTCATTTGATGAAAGGAAACTTGCTAAGAAAGCACTGGGAAGAATCATAATGTATTTTCGCATTTACGCTTCCCCCACACCAGTTTATCACCGTGTATCAGATACCAAAAATAGAAAGTCGATTTTCAATATAATTCCAAATCACGGATGGTATCCTTTAATTGGTAAATTAAAAGAATCTTGCAGTCCAAACCTATTTGTTATCAATTTAAATAAAAAAATGTTGTTGATTGCGTGTAAGCCTATAAAAAAGGGATCAGAGTTAACTGTTTCTCACATGTAAGTATATTTTCCTCTTTTTTATACTACCAGTTATTGATAGTTGTGCAACTGTAATACTTTAAAGCACATAACGGTTATATAAAACGCCATAGGCCATTTCCTATACTTATTTTCTTAACCGACTTCAAAAAGGAGAAGATCCTTAACTATGTTACGCGATATCTTCGCAGATTTTGAACCAATTTTATGATTCTTTTTTTATAAAATAGGTTATACTACAAGGATGGCCCCATATAAATTTAATATAAATTAACCCCTAACTTCTTTTTTAGGAATTTAAAGTCGGTTTTTACTTTTTGTTAAAAGTTATAATTATGTTTTAGTAATTCTTAGTTGCTCTGATTGTATAAAAGAGATAGTATAAAAATCACAAATAATAAGAGGCGACAGAGGGAAACTGAATTGCCAACTCGCCTGCCAAGCGTGAGATCAATGTATGAGGGAGGCCTGCGTTCAGCTGTGCATTTTGATAAGATTTAATTATGATCGTCGCGACCAATCGCCGCGCTCCGAGCAAGCGCGGGAGTACGTCGGTCGTGCGGCGCCCGCCGCTAGAATAATAGGCGGCAGACAGAAGGACTCCAGTCAACAAGAACAACAAGGCTAAGAAGAAAAGAACGATCCCTCACAGTGAAAAGTAAAAAAAAGTAGTTAAATGAACACTGTTTTATAAATTAATACAGTCCACTTGCTCTGATGTTGATGATGATGATGATGATGGTGGTGGTGGTGGTGGTGTTGGTGGTGATGTTGATGATGATGATGATGATGATGTATAAAATGGCGTAATAAATAACAATAATAAAAATAACGGGCGGTAATCTAAATACATCTAGCACAACTTCGTTTTTCACTTGTAAACGAGAAAAATGTGAAAGTATGTTTTTATGGATGTTTGTTCATATGTCATGCTTGAATAACTGGATGTATAGAATTCGATTATTTGATTATAGCACTAAGAAGCCTTTTGTAAAGGTTATTACTTCAGTTTAGTCTCTGTACGTGGTAGAGCCATATTGCAGCTGTATTATATTTGTGGTACGAATGAGTCGGCTCGGCCGAAGAGCCGCGCTCACTGAGTACAAGAATGAAATAGTCGCTTAAGGTGAAAGCTCCAGGGTGGCCCGCGAAATTCAAATTTTCTTACGTTTTTTGGAATTTGCAGGTCAGGGCGAGATTGAATGTTTAACAAAATATGATTCGCGAGCGTAACGAGTATGTATTTACAAAATTATAATCATCAATACAACCGTCTATGTTCGTATCCTTTGAATGAGTTTTTCTGGAAATAGCCATACATTGGAATTATACGAACATAGACGGTTGCATTGATGATTATAATGATTATAATTCTGTAAATACATACTCGTTACGCTCGCGAATCATATTTTGTTAAACATACAACCTCACACTGGCCTGCAAATTGCAAAAAACGTAAGAAAATTTGAATTTCGTGGGCCACTCTGGAGCTTCCACCTTAATGCTGCTGTGTTTCGTATGGCGAGTGTAGAGTACCGGAGACCCTATTAACTGGAAATTAGCATTTCATCTTAGTCCTCAGGAGTGACAACGCTTCTGCATTTTGTTTCTTAATAAATTGAATGGGCCACAGCATCTACTGTTTGCTCTTTTGTCAAACTTATTCTGTGAACAAAAGTCTACGCTCACCTAACCGAACAGAAAACAATTATTTTTATCCATCGTTAGAAACGTAATTACATGATGAATCTGTTAATGTTGTCGCAGTTCCTCTGGGCCTTAGCTAATGCGTTATATTGTGTTTTCCCATCACGTTATAGTCAACTGTTTTTTTAAGTTTTTAATTAACTAAAAATCTTTTGTTATTTCAGAGGTCATTATTTAATACATCATCATGAACCTCGTAAAAAAACTATAAATGCATTTCATTTGTTTGAGAATGTTTGTGACTGCATTATATGCACTGGTGAATGGAAATCACAGAGAAAACAAATTGCATTGACGGAAAAACAACTTAACTTATATAAAGAAAGATTTTTGCATGAAGACGTAGGAGTGAACATTATGAGAATTCCCGATTTATTTCAAAAAATATGCAATGCGCTCACTTATTTTAGCGAAGTGTCTTTCTCAGAAGAATATGTGCGGGTTTTCACAAAATTCCTAGAATTTATATCTGGTTATCAAGAAGTCGTATGCTCTAATGTAGTTTTCAGAGAAAACCCGGATGGGAGTGTCCGAGGATAAGCTGTTATAAAAAACTGGGCGAGAGTCACGCTAATTTGAAAATAATAAAAAATATCTATTTTTATGCGAGAAGACAAATAAGTCGCAACCAAGCTACAAAAATCCTTTTTCTGAATTATAAAGAGCATGGTTCGATACTTCGAAATCTTTCTGTAAATTATAAGTCTTAATACCTTTAACTTATTCAAAACAAAAATTATAAGTTTATTCTAGTGTTCGTGGTTGGATTACCCAGATTACCGTTATACGTAGCTAATGTTTTGTTTTTTCTTTTCGCAGTAAACTGGTCAAAATTCTCCCCTCGCTTATTTTAATTTATTTCTTAGCAATGCGACGATGTCATAATTATTTTGTTTGTTTTTTTAAAAGTTATCATTTCATAAAAATGTTTTTAAGTTATCATGTAACAATTTGGAATATAATTTTTTGTATTAAATAAACTATAATTTATCCGTATACTCTTTTTTTTTAAATTTTACTATCCTTATATTTAATTTTAAATCTAGTATCTATTAAAGCCATATGGTACACCGTGAGTGTTGATTTCAATTATATGTTTAGATATTTATTTAATTGATGGCTACCTAACGAGAGAAATAAGCTGAGGCGGCAATAGACCAATAAACCAGCCATATAGGCCGAAGAACCGGCAACCGACGGGGACCGGTTTCTCGAGTTTTCTCGTACCGAAGTGCTAAGGTGTAGGACGGCCCCCAACTACATGAAGTGACGACCTGGTAAATCCTACAGGAAGTATACGATGGATGCAGATGGCTTAGGACAGTGCTTTGTGGTATTCCTTGGCTGTAATGATAATGATTTTTACGAGTGGATTTGAAATCATCGACACCTATATAATAAATTATTATATACATAAATGATTATTAAATATACATGTGTTTCAGATTTAATAAATTATAAAACCATAGAGTAACAGGTAAAAAATAATAAGTTAGTGGGTAGTTGTAACAGCGCTGTACACTATAAATTAAATTGCCATAGGTATCTTAGTTCAGTTCACTTCAGTCGTGTGCAAGCGAGTCGCTCTGCTAGTAGTTGTTATCATCTACATTAAGTATTAAGTAAAGTATAATATAATTATTGTTATTAATTTATAAAGTGAATAAAAAGTGCTACAAGGTAATCTGTTTTACTTCATAGTTACTTATTTAAAACTTCAGAAGTGGGATCGTACTAACTATGTCCGGACCGTATATTGGAGGATTAGGAGAATGTAAGCGAAGATACGGCGACAGAAGAAGAAGATGAGGATGACGAAATTTTTTTTTCAAAAGAAAGAACTTCTATGCTCACCAAAAGACGTCGTGTGTCTCCGATAGACGCGGAAGTTATACCCAAATTCTGCCCAGACGACCAAACCAGTAACGTCACTGGATGGCTTCATAAAATTGACCAGTTGGGTAACATATACGGATGGAATTGCAAGGATCGCCAATTTATAATGCAGTTACGCCTTGCTGGATCTGCTCGGGAGTGGTATGATGACCTTGACGATTATGCTCTTACTTGGGACGGGTTGAAGGAAGCACTTCAAACTGCGTTTCCTCGATCTACCGACTACGTAGACAGACTAGAAACAATGCTGGCAAGGTCAAAAAGTGACTATGAGACTATGACTAAATATTATCATGAAAAGTTATCACTTCTCAAAAAATGCAACATTAATGGTGAACATGCAATCTCCTGCATTATTCGAGGTTTACCACATGAATTGAGAGCTAATGCTAAGGCCTACAATTGTGAAACTCCAGAACAACTTTACTTCGGTTATCTGTCATCGCTTGAAAACTTTGAACGCTCGGAGACGTCCGCGTTTACACCACGCAATTCTATCTGGAGGAAAAATACAAAAATTACTTCGGGTCGCCGTCAACTTGTTCCCAAGATCTGCTATGTGTGTCGACGACCAGGACATGAAAGGAAGGACTGCCAGCAGCGCTGTGATGTGTGTCAGCGCCTAGGGCATGCAACTGCTGCATGCTGGTATGCTACTGGAACTGCAGCCAACTCTGGAGTTGGCCCCATGCAACAACAGGCTTATAAGGTTAGTGACGTATTACACGTTACGCTTAATAAATACCCACATATTAATAAAATATATTGGTAAATCCAATTGGGCATACCTTAAGCGCCTTAAAAAAATTACGTATAACATGATTATACGGAATTATTAAAGTAGTTTAAATACATTTCGACAGCACTATCGGCTTCAACACCCTCGAAAACCATGAAAATGACACCCATGATGAAAAAATTGATACCTATTGCAGCCGCCATCTTGGATTTACATTTCGACAGCACTATCGGCTTCAACACTCTTGAAATCCATGAAAATGACACCCATGATGAATAAATTGGTACCTAATTCAGCCGCCATCTTGGATTTACATTTCGACAGCACTATCGGATTCAACACCCTCGAAAACCATGAAAATGACACCCAAGATGAAAAACTTGATATCTATTGCAGCCGCCACCTTGGATTTACATTTCGACAGCACTATCGGCATCAGCACCCCCGAAAACCATGAAAATGACACCAATGATGAAAAAATTTATATCTATTGCAGCCGCCATCTTGGATTTACATTTCGATAGCACTATCGGCTTCAACACCCTCGAAAACCATGAAAATGACACCCATGATGAAAAAATTGGTACCTACTTCAGCCGCCATCTTGGATTTACATTTCGACAGCACTATCGGCTTCAACACCCTCGAAACCCATGAAAATGACACCCATGATGAAAAAATTGGTACCAACTTCAGCCGCCATCTTGGATTTACATTTCGACAGCACTATCGGCTTCAACACCCTCGAAAACCATGAAAATGACACCCATGATGAAAAAATTGATACCTATTGCAGCCGCCATCTTGGATTTACATTTCGACAGCACTATCGGCTTCAACACTCTTGAAATCCATGAAAATGACACCCGAGATGAAAAAATTGGTACCAACTTCAGCCGCCATCTTGGATTTACATTTCGACAGCACTATCGGATTCAACACCCTCGAAAACCATGAAAATGACACCCAAGATGAAAAACTTGATATCTATTGCAGCCGCCACCTTGGATTTACATTTCGACAGCACTATCGGCATCAGCACCCCCGAAAACCATGAAAATGACACCAATGATGAAAAAATTTATATCTATTGCAGCCGCCATCTTGGATTTACATTTCGATAGCACTATCGGCTTCAACACCCTCGAAAACCATGAAAATGACACCCATGATGAAAAAATTGGTACCTACTTCAGCCGCCATCTTGGATTTACATTTCGACAGCACTATCGGCTTCAACACCCTCGAAACCCATGAAAATGACACCCATGATGAAAAAATTGGTACCAACTTCAGCCGCCATCTTGGATTTACATTTCGACAGCACTATCGGCTTCAACACCCTCGAAAACCATGAAAATGACACCCGAGATGAAAAAATTGGTACCTATTGCAGCCGCCATCTTGGATTTACATTTCGACAGCACTATCGGTTTCAACACCCTCGAAAACCATGAAAATGACACCCAAGATGAAAAAATTTATATATTTTACATTCGCCATCTTGGATTTACATTTTGACAGCACTATCGGCTTCAACACCCTCGAAAACCATGAAAATGACACCCATGATGAATAAATTGGTACCTAATTCAGCCGCCATCTTGGATTTACATTTCGACAGTACTATCAGCTTCAACACCCTCGAAAACCATGAAAATGACACCCAAGATGAAAAAATTTATATATTTTGCAGCCGCCATCTTGGATTTACATTTCGACAGCACTATCGGCTTCAACACCCTCGAAAACCATGAAAATGACACCCATGATGAATAAATTGGTACCTAATTCAGCCGCCATCATGGATTTACATTTCGACAGTACTATCAGCTTCAACACCCTCGAAAACCATGAAAATGACACCTATGATGAAAAATTTTATACCTATTGCAGCCTCGACCTTGGATTTACATTTCGACAGCACTATCGGCTTCAGCACCCTCGAAAACCATGAAAATGACACCCATGATGAAAAAATTTATACCTATTGCGGCCGCCATCTTGGATTTACATTTCGACAACCCTATCGGTTTCGACACCCTCGAAAAGCATGAAAATGGCACCCATGACACAAAAATTATACTACTTACTTTTAAGTACGTACTACTATTATTTATTCTGTGCTTTTAAATATTGTAATAAAAAAAATCGGTTGTCTGTAAAGTCGGTTTAGTGCATAGATATAAGAAAAATAGGGGATATGGCATGTGGTCACGTGACCTGAAGTCAAGTGTTTCTCAAATATGGCGACGACTCCACCCCATGCTCCACCCACAAGAAATAGCGTTGTTTTTGTCGATATTTTCAGTATCGATGCTATATAAATTATGACGTACCATCCATCTCATAGGTATATATTAAATAAACAGATATTAGATCACTACACTATTGAATTGGGTTAATCCTGTAATAATAGTTGTATTGAGATGATAAATAAATAAATCTTACGTTCAACTCAGAATAGGAAAGTTTTGGAACTGTAATTGCTTTAAGATATGGTGAAGCAACAGTCAAAAGTGAGCGAAGAGACCAAGTAAAAAACACTTGATTGGAGCTTTAACTCCTTTCTTTTCAGAAGACGTATACGACGTGCACCAGAATATTATACTGAGTTCGTGCAACGAGCTAACGTTTTTTCGTAATGACGGCAATCTGCACATAAGCACTCCATCCGTGCGTCCCTGGGTCGACGCATGCATTTTTTTCTCCTCTGCAGAGATTAACGAAACCACCACTATAGGCAATGTATTAGGCTTCGTTAGGTGTTTTTTTTTTCTAGCCCATGCTGTCCCAATACTAGGCAGAAGTCTCCCCTAAGTTTTTTCCACTAGTTTTGTCGTGCACCAAATCGAACCAGCCCCAACGGTATGCGTCCAGGGTGCGTGAATTATATCATATATATAGACTTTATAGCGGCTGGGAAGTTAGTTGCGAGCGCAAGTCCTGTATCTTTTTTTTTTATAGGATAAGGGTGACAAACGAGCACACAGTCCACCTGATGGTAAGTGGTTGCTGCGGCCCATAGACATCTACATCTATCCTCTATTACAATTCAAAATGTAGATGCGTTGTCACCCGTGAGGACTAAGATGGAATGCCTCATTTCCTGTAAAATGGGCCTCCGGCCACCTGCACTCACCAAGCGAAACGCAGAGGTAAACCTCTACTTCACGCTGGTTTTCTGTGAGGTCGTGGTACCACCCCGGTTCGAGCCGGCCCATCCGTGCGACAGCAAACGCTGCCGCGTGGCTCTACCACTATAAAACTTGATGGTGTCTCAGATCACAGTACCTTCACGCTTCGCTTTACGTACTGTGATCTGAGACACCATCAAGTTTTCTTTCAACTATATCTGCACGGACTAGCGCTCACTCTTAACTTCCAAGCCGCCATAAAGTTTCAACAACACCTTTCTTTCGTGGTAATGGTCGGTTACCAGTTCAAGTCACCATGAACGTGCAGTGGACTGACTTTTATCTTGATTTATTTAAAGTTTGTGGAGCATGTGTTCTTTCATACATAGTTACTAGCCGTCATCTCTCTTTTTTTGATAATAAAGATTATTTATTTATTTATCTCAGTAATCTAATCGAGTTGAGCAGCCCCTTTCTAACCATACCACCGTTCACACAATCCATTAATCATTTAAATATCGTAACGTATTCCTCAATCTTCAGCATCCCATACGACAACCAATTTCCATGCAACATTTCGATCAATAGGGGCGGCTGCGCCACTTCAGACTTCCACTTCCATACTCATTTCTCATTATATCCCATTTGTGTAACACCACAAAATATCAATTTTATAGTGTTTACAACCTGCAAGTTGTAATGACTTCCACCAGTAGCGTAATCCACCACTAAGGATACTGGAGGTAAACGAGAGAGTAAGGATTAAAAATAAATAAAATAACAATAATGTATACTGATTAAAATCATTTATTCGTGACGAAATAATATTATTTAGTCAGAAAATTTATTTTAGACATGAACCAAATCACCCTCAAGCCGAACTACATCCAGCGTTCTATTTATACATTCTTTTTCAAAATGCAAGGAGCATATTCTTCTTACTACTGCAGGTTTTATGTTTTCTTGGCCTATATTTTCAATCCACAATTTTTGAAGGCCTTCATTTTTTGGCAACCTAAAATAAATATTATGCATCGTTAAGTACCAGTCAAAAATAATCTTAACATCATCAAATATTTGATGAAAAAAACTATCATAGAAAATTTACGATTTACACTATTTGCAAGTTATTTTCTTATACGAAAGGCTCCCAATCGATCGTTTGATTAAATATTTTAGTTTACGTATCTAAAACGTTATTTGATCATGACTACATTAATATTATTGTTAAACAGGCTCAGAAGGGCTAGAACCCAGAGCCGTAAAGCCAGTTTAATAAAAAAATATTGTTAAAATTTATATCGATAATTTCAAAACATGAAAACACGTAAGGACAACACTATGTAAAAATGTAAACAATCAAAATGTTTACTTGTTTAAATTTACATGATAATAGTCATTGGAAATTCTAGATAATATCGGGAAACACGATTTAGAACCCATAACATGAACACGAAACGCAATTCACACGAAAAATATACAATTAAGGAAAAAAGTTACAACTAACCTGAAAAATGACAATCCTTTTTAATTTTTACGAGAATTTGAATTACATCCATTGATGCAACACTTTGTCATGTTGTTTTTGCTCAATTACCCTTTACTAATGAACAAAAAAAGCTCCAAAATAGTCAAAATTCACTGTAACACTGCGAAATAACTCCGAACAAGGCTTAGATGACAGACGAACTACCACAAATGAACGTCATCCTAAAATGGCGCGTCATGCTTCAAGGTGGAGCTTGGTGACATTTATGAAAACTGGCAACAGAAAATTGAAGTCTAAGATATGTACTTATCTCTTTTTACATTTGAAAATCATAACGTGTGAGAATGAGACAGATATATTTTTGTTGGCAAGGTTCATGTTTGCATGATATTTGTATAACCAAAAAATATATATGCAATTTACAGCTTATCCTCTACTCTTCTTATATCAATGGTTTAGTGACGATAGTTGAACGTGACAACGCTTAGAGTATTAAACTAACAGGAGACGACATTGGAGAGCGTTCCCCTCTGTCAAAAGTACGAGAGCGCGGATCATTCCCGTTATATAAAACTAGTTGCGCCGCGTACGGCATCAGTTAACATGTAGTCCTGTATATACTTATTATACTCTTTGCGTAAGCGTGAGTTGACCTCCAGACAAATGCCGAGTTGCAGTGTGTTTTCTTGTAAAAAAAGATCACAGACCACAAATTTTACAAAAAGACGACGTTACCTTTCATCTTTAGGTATTTATTTTGATTTAAATAATTAATATAAGCATTAAATCACGAAAATTCTGATTAATATAGCTGAGCAGGGTGTGTTGCCAACTTAAAAGTATTAACACTATAGTAGGGATTTTTGCACCACTAGGAGATAATTAAATTTTGCTTAATTGTAGACAAATGTCGTTTCTCTTTGATCTTATTACACAAGACAAAATCGTGTTATTGAATAGTCTTAAATTCATTAATATTATTGTGATCTATATGCAAAACTATATTATTTCAAACAACATTAATAATCTTTAATTGTTTTTAACGAAATGAAAACATCAATTTAAATTGTTTTATTGTATATAAAACATTTTAAATAGATATTTTCATTTCATTATGTTACGTTATGAAAGGAAAAGAAGGGTAATTTCGAGTATATAAAATGGTATCATCAAGGCAATAATAGTGATGTTCACTGTAATCTTTAGTGTCGATGTTTTTATTTGACTATAATTAATACCTTGATATATAATACCAAGGTGTTATTTAAAATTCTTTTTTGTACAATGTTTAAAAAAGATCTTTGGTTTTACACTTTTCCAAAAGATCCTTACAGGCGCCAAGTTTGGATAAAAGCATGTGGCAATCATATAACCTGGGTACCTAAACGAACAAGCACTATTTGTTCCGAGCATTTTGACCAATCGGTTTTCGTAATCCAATCAAATAATAAAAGGAAACTAAATGAAACTGCTGTACCGACTTTGAAATTATTGGAAGTAAGTTTATTATTTTGCTACAAGTTTATTTTACATTATGAAGGATAAAATTTAAAACATGTAACAAATCCAAATGGAAGGTTTAGTGAATGATATTTATTCATTTTAAAATGTTATTTATAAGTATATCGTCTTAGATAGTGTCAACCAAATTGTTGTTTTCAGATAAGACACGAATTATTAGCGCTTGAATAAATAAATAAGGACAAACAAATAATCTCAGTGTCATATTTATAATCTATTATTGTTAAATATATACAGAGTACTACACTTTTGTACTGTAGAACACAAAATATTACCGCTTTTTACGACGACATCTATTCAATCCTAAGTAAAATGACGAAAATAAGTATGTTTGGTTAAGTGTAAACTTCGGCCAAGAGATAGTAAATGTTTAATTTTTTTTTAATTGCTCCATTCCGCTGCTGCGTACAGGAAGGACAAAAACAAATAAACAAAAAGTCACACTTTCACATTTATAATATTATATTAGTAGTACAATCCATGTCAAGAATGATAGATAAACTTTTGAAATCGGTTTACAATCGGCTTTTTGAGGGTGAAACTATACACTCCCGCTCTCTTTCTTGCTCTAGTAAATAACGTTTCTGAGTGACCAAAAAGGATAGAAGCACAGGAAAGTGCGATTCCGTGCTGCCAGATGTAGTTCAACCTTAAGCCTTAAAACGGTTTAACTCTATAGGTTGGGTAAAATCTGTAAAATTAGACCGTTTAAAACCCCTATACAGATAACCTTTCCGGTTGATCATGACATTAAAAATGGTAAAAATATTTCATAGACTAGGCATATTATATATTTTTAAGCATACAGGAACATTATTTCGACAATGATTACGTTCCACATAACATTGAACTGGCAAACTTGGTGATGGAAAATATGCAAGCACTAGAATTAGCTACCTCGCAAAAAAAGAGTGATCCCAAAAAGTCTACTCGTCACATATATACCAAACTTATTCACTTTAAAAACCTACTACCTACTTTTTCAATTTGTTTTAATTTTGGTAATTTTGTATTATTATTTTGTACCTTATGTATTTTTTTAAACTTACTTTGAATGTAATATTACACATTAAACATTTGTTCATTTTTATTTTATTTAATTTGCTAATGTAACTTGCATAAAATTTCATCGAGATATCCATATCGACAAGGCCCTCGCACTAGTTGTTTATGGCCATAGATTTAGTATATACTTAGATTGGCAATATAAAAGAGAAAGGGCATAGCTTATGCTTACGTTAGAACGAGATAGAATGGCTAGACCATACACGTACACGCTATCAGCCTGTATCAGCCTGACGTCAATGGGTAACGAAACAAATCCCGCTTATTTTCGCGATATTTTTGATTTTGAAGTATTAATTAATATTTAAAATGTGTGATTAAATATGGTGACGTGTGACATACCTGAATTCAGTTCATCGAGAAAAGAAAATCCACAAAATTAAACATTTTACATGTAAGTACAATTAAATTATTTAGCACTCTAAATTCAATATTTCAGAACTAGTACAAATGTTTTATACACAAATGGATAGAGAAAAATATCGCATTTTAGTACGGTAATGCTCTAAATGCGTGAGAATTATATTAAAAATAATAACAAATACGTGAATTCCCGCTATTTCTGATCAAATTTTTGTAGGGATTGACGCTATCAATATCGTCTTATCGATAATATGTTTATAACAGGCAAAGGCATATCCTTGGATGCAGCCTCTTGTAACTTCGTTTTTTAATTTTCTATTTTTACGTTTTAGTGTTTCGTAATAGTAAATACTTACGCATTATTGTAAATACTTTATTGAGATGACTTAAGCTCTTATATTGTTTCAGATTTCCAAAAAATATTCAGGTTAAACAAAAATGGTTAAAAATGATAAATAGAGAAGGATGGGTTCCCAAAAAAAAAACTACATGTAGCAAGCACTTTGAACAAAAAAGTTTTTATCATAGAAGTGCACAAAGAGTAAAGCTGCGTTTTGTATAAATACCCACATTATTTATGCCCTTGCGTATTTTCTTAATTATGTATTTTACTGTATATATGTTCCTTTCCTTTGCGCATGTTCAAATGTGTACAACATGTTGTTGTCATCCACGTGGTGTATATTTTTTTATAAAACGAAAGTAACAAAGGAACTTACAGTATCACTTAATAATAAACGGCTACTGAAGTACTTGGTCACCTACAGTCATCTTCAAACAAAGAAAGTTACCAAATTTTTTACGTGGTAGAGCCATGCTGCAGCTATATTAAAAGTATAGTTGTAGCAGGAATGGGTCGGCTGGACTGGGGAAGGACCACGGTCTCACAGAATACCAGCGTAAAATAGCAGCTTAATGCTGCTGTGTTTCGTATAATGAGTGTAGAGATCAGGAGACCGTTTTTATTGGAAAAGAGGCATTCTATCTTAGTCCTAACTGCTGACAATGCATCTGCATTTTAATTCGCAAACGAAGATAGATGCAGATGTCTATGGACCACAGCAAACACTTACCATCAGGTAGACTGTGCTCGTTTGTCACCCTAATTCTATAAAAAAATGTGTTTTCACCCCTGAGGACTAAGATAAAATCTCTTACAACTTATAATTATACAGGCTCTCTTTACTCAAATGGCTGGAACGCGGCAGTGTAAGCACTGCTGTTTAGTGGTAGTGTAAACACTGCTGTTTACCGGCAGAAATAGGTAAAAGGGTTGTATTTTTTAATTTTAATC
Organism: Parnassius glacialis; assembly: GCA_033319125.1. NCBI lineage: Eukaryota > Metazoa > Arthropoda > Insecta > Lepidoptera > Papilionidae > Parnassius > Parnassius glacialis. Next base: position 8,250,235 of record JAVANC010000011.1, on the reverse strand, counting down.
ATAGATAAGTACATAATGTGTACACTAATTATATTTGTTTGTAGGTTGTATTGAACCGGTACGCAAAGCATCGTCATGTGTCTACAGAGATATATTGCCAGTACCCAGTAGCTCAATTGCAAACGTTTAGAGAATTCCTCGAGAAAGAAAAAAAATAAAGAAAACTATTGATTCGGACAAGATTAGATATGAAGCAAAAACTGAAAAATGTAAGAGCACAAGAAAACGTGCTAATAAAAAAGTAGATAAGTTGTATTAAGTGATAAAAACCTAGAAAGACTTCCCTCACTTTAAAATATCATTAGTGCTCTAATAGCATCTAGTTCAAACGATTTGTTGCAGCATCTCATCGAAAGGGTGATAAAGAAAAAGTTTATTAGATAGGTACTCGTTCTGAACGAGTTTTTAGAAAAAATGTGAAAGAAAAATTGTAAACGAAAATATGTTTCGGAAATGAGTAAACGAATGCCTTGTGTCCTGCAAATTTTTTTAACACACTTAATATACATGTGTACGATTCGCCAGCACTATCAAACGCTAAACACTTAATTATTAAATTAATAACGTAAAACATATTTGAAAATTAGATTGAAGTATGAAGCAAAATTGCAAAACACCTCTTAAGGAGAGCTTACGAAATTTTTACAATAAATTAGTTATTTTTGGTGGAAATTAAAAATCACAAACTTTTTGTTTGTAGTTTTATTTTTATGCCCTCAAACATAATAATATTCATTTTATGGCACAGACACAGCGTTTTGTATCGATAATTGAAGTTGATACATGGCGCAACACTATTGTTGACGCACACATGCACATTTTACTCACACGGGTGCATTTCGTTTTTGGTCTCACCCTAATCACGCCATCGCCAATCTAATCTATACTATATCTATGTTTATGGCTTATGCACTGTAACGATGAGACATTTATGAGAGATTTTCAAGGTTGTGTGCGTTTTGCTTAATCGTGTGCTCATATTATGCTGTGTGCGTGCGTAACGACGTGGCCCAATGTTTACGATTTGCTTAATGTGCGTTACCTCACCTCCCGCTAGAAGTGACAGACTTTTTTGTTTGGAACTTTATGCACATGGCGTCTCCTGTTAGTTGAATACTCTAAGTGACAACGTCATAAGAAATATTTAATATTGAAATAATCATTATCTTCTTTGTCGCTCGTTCCGCGCTCTCGCTTGCACTTTAAATGGAACGCCTAGGTAACGCCGCATGAGTCATGTTTTTTCGTGCATGCCGCCAGCTTCATCGATTTATAAGACGTTGTCACGTCAAAAAATCTCTTATTATTATTATAATCAAGTATTTAAGAAATTTGTTTTTTCGAATATTGTGTATTTGTACAGCGATCTTTTTAAGCCGCTGAAAACAACCGAAGCAATGTCCACTAACGACGGCGACTGAAGCCGAACTATATAATGTACTCTGTGAGCCGAACTAAACTTAATACAAAGGTACTCTGTGAACTAAACTACTCTGTGGCTGTAGATCCCCATTTACAGAAACAATTTATATACGAGGCAAGCAAATCAACGAAAATTTCGCCATTTTGTAGCCGAAAAAAATTAATTATAGCTAAACAAAACAAAATTACACTGCCATTTACATTCAGTGGCTTCCCACATGATAGATGAAGAGATTAAAAAATAGATTGAGTTAAACAATTGATATTTTCAAAAGTTATAGTGTTTACAAGCCACAGGGACATGATAAATCCACACCATAAGCCACTAAAACCCTTTTTTTATTTAAAAATAGCAATTAATCGATTTAAAAAAATTATTAATAAGTTCAACAATCATTTATCTTTGTAACAATGTGCTTTTTATATAATTTATATGTATAATATGATTGCTAAATATGATTTTATTCGATAAAATGTTGGAATTTCAATTTTTAGGCGATAGTGGAACATTACCTTGCGCTTTCGCTTAAGGTATGCAAAAAGAGTCATCGTTAATGGTATCGAATTGATGGCCTATATAGATACTGGAAGTAAGCTTAGCATACTTACTATTACACAAGCCCAAAAAATGAAACTTAAAACTCGGCCCTCAGTTATTGTAATGAAGGGTTTTGGAGGAGCCTGTTCATATTCGCTAGGTACTTGCCAAATTATTGTAAATGTTGATGATTTATTTTTGGTAGGGGATGTAGAGTTAACCGATTGCAAGCTACAATCAATGATAAATCAAGAAAATGTGAGCTTAGTTACGACGTCGAATCTCGTAAAATTTGTTCCAACCTTCACTTTAGGAGATGTCTTGACAAAAAACAGTTTTAACATAATTGAATATGTTTCAAAATTTCCAGTCTTTACAAAACTAGACGTCACTATACCTAGCCGAACCTATGCATACATTAGCGTAAGTGTCGACTGTGACAGTAATACTGACAAGAACGAGCACGCATTCCTAACACATGCAGTATGTTTTCAGCTAGGTGGGTTATCGTATTATATTACAGAAGCCATCATTAATTCCAGTATGTCATATTTAAAGGTCCTAAATGTTGGGAATGAAACTATATCATGGCCTGCTAATAAACTCGTAGCTAGAGCAGAGATTTTAAAACAAAAAAATAATAACTTTGAAACCAATACTCTTATTATAGACAAAGTCACCAATAAGTCCGAAATTGAATTGTCCGATATCGATGTGGGTGAGTTAAATCATAGGGAAATAAATGTATTGCTACAATTATTAAATAGGTATGTTCATTCATTTGCCAGAGATACGAAAGATTTAGGATGTACTAACTTAATTAAGTTACACATAAAAACTATTTCTAACCAACCTGTGTATCGTAAACCGTACAGAGTTTCGCATAAGGAAAATGAAATAATAAACGACAAAATAAATGAACTCTTGGAAGCAGGAATTATAAGAAAATCCACATCGGAGTATGCTAGTCCTGTTGTCCTAGTCAAGAAAAAAGGGGGGGATTATAGGCTTTGTGTCGATTATAGGGCGTTGAATGCTAATACTATTAAGGATCGATACCCCCTACCTCACATTGAAGACCAAGTCACCCGTCTATCGGGTAAATCCTATTTTACAACACTAGACCTCGCTCAGGGATACTACCAAGTACCAACTGATGATGAGTCCACAAGAAAAACCGCGTTTATCACCCAATCAGGCCTTTATGAGTTTTTAAAAATGCCTTTTGGATTATCCAACGCACCAGCTGTATTTGCGCGACTAATCCAAGTAACTTTAGGGGAAGTATCTCACGAAATAGCTCTATATTTAGATGATGTTATGATTCCAACTATTTCAGTAAAAAGGGGATTAGAACTCTTGGAACAAGTTTTGGGGTTACTTGAAAAAGCTAATCTAAAATTAAATTTAAAAAAGTGTTCATTTCTTAAAAATACCACTAATTATTTGGGCCATGAAATCTCTGCCGGTACAATACAGTCAGGTCGAGCTAAAATTAACTGCGTAGCTGAATATCGTCGGCCCCGAAATGTACACGAAGTCAGGCAGTTTATTGGATTAACGTCTTATTTTAGAAAATTTATAAGAAACTTTGCACAAATAGCACAACCCTTAACTGAACTGACTATAAAGGATATAGAGTGGCATTGGGATTCCCAGCAGGAACAAGCATTCCGTACACTAAAGCAACGATTAATAGAAAGACCAGTTTTAGGCATATACGACAAGGATGCTAAAACAGAACTCCATACCGATGCAAGTAAACTCGGCTTAGGCGGGGTGCTCATTCAACACCAAAGAGATGGTAATTTAATACCAATCGCATTTTTTAGTAGAGTCACGACGAATGAAGAAAGATGTTATCATAGTTATGAATTGGAGACTCTAGCTGTTGTAGAATCGCTTAAACGTTTTCGTATATACCTTACAGGCATACCCGTAAAGATAGTTACGGATTGTGCGGCTCTACGCACTACGTTAGTTAAAAAGGATTTGATTCCGCGTATAGCCCGATGGTGGCTTACTATCCAAGATTTTGACCTAGAAATAGAGTACCGGCCAGGCGAACGTATGAAGCATGTTGATGCCCTGAGTAGGAACCCATCCTCGAATTTCGTTCTCATGATAGATGATAGATAACGATGATTGGTTAAAAACACTGCAAATGCAAGATGAAGGTATTCAAAATATTCTCGCACAATTCCGCGAACAAAGCATTAATCCAGACTTAATAGCTAACTATGTAGTTAAGGATAACCTGCTATTTAGAAAAACTATTGGTGGGGAGAGATTTGTTATTCCTAAATTGGCCAAATATGGGTTGTTGCACAAACTTCACGATCAGATAGGGCATCCGGGTTTCGAAAAATGCGAGAAGACCATCAAAGCACAATTTTGGTTTCCGGGCATGACACGGTTCATACGTAAGTACATCAACGCTTGCTTACAATGCGCCTTCGGTAAGGGCAACCATGGCAAACTAGAGGGTGAACTACACCCGATAGAAAAAGCAGCTTGTCCCATGCATACCATACACGCAGATCATCTGGGTCCTTTCATAAAAACTCGTAAAGGTAATACTTATATTCTTGTCGTTATTGATGCATTTACCAAGTTTGTTTTCGCAAGGGCAGCTAAGAACTGCAGCTCCATAGAGACTATAAGGCTGCTGAAAGACATACTGTCCCAATTCGGTAATCCAAAAAGAATTATTACTGACAGAGGCAAGGCATTTACTAGCCGCTATTTTAAACTTTTCTCCAATGAGTTACAATTTAAACACGTTTTAAATGCTATAGCATGCCCTCGTTCCAATGGTCAAGTGGAGCGTGTAAACCGTACTTTACTAAATGGCTTAAATACAATTTCTGACAGTGAATGTACATGGGATAACAAATTGTCAGATGTAGTCTGGGGAATTAATAATACCCCTAATTCTACTACGGGACATACACCTTTTAGTTTAATGTTTGGCCATGACAATTCACGTTTCCCATGTTTTCCTAAAGGATTTCCCCAAGATTATGTTTCTCAACAACAAAACTACAAACTAGAAGAAAAGATGCTAAATTTCGTATTGACAGGAATATGACGTTAATGAAAAGTAGATTTGATCGTAAGCACAAAAAATGCCGAAAGTATAAAGTAGGAGATTTGGTTTTATTGAAAGGGGGTGTGTCTAGAGATACAACTGCTAAAGTCACCAAAAAGCTTAATAGTTCATACACAGGTCCATATAAAGTTTGTAGAGCCGAGCAATCACTCGATCATTATAAAATAAGTAGTATTATGGGTATGAAAGGTTATAGAAGGTTCAGTGCCGTAGTCAGCGGTGAGAGTCTACGACCATATAAATCAACACTATCAGATGATGACAGTTCATCTAGCGACCGTGAAGTAGACAGGGATGATCTGATAGACCTCTTAGAAAGTTAAGCATGTCTACTGCCTTGGTTGGAAGTGTGTCTTATCTAATTAATTTCTAGATTAATAATAAAAGAAACCATATATTTTTCCTTCATTATTTTTGCCTTATTGTTTAAAATTGAGTATTAAGTTTTGTTATAAAGTTGTCAACTAAAATATTGTTTTAAATAAAACATATTGTTTAAGTCTGTTGGTTTAATTTGATATAATAACTCTAAATCAATATTTACAAAGCAGCTAAAGTACAGATATAGCTAAGTCTAAGAATAATTAAAATAATAGGACAGCTATGTGAACAAGTCCATAACAATTAAAAGAAGGGACAGCTACGTGAACAAGTCTATAATAGTTAAAAGTGAGGGACAGCTATGTGAACAAGTCTATAATAGTTAAGTGAGGGACAGCTATGTGAACAATTCCATAATAATTAAAACAAGGGATAGCTAAGTGAACAAATCCATAATAGTTAAAAGTGAGGGACAGCTATGTGAACAAGTCCATAACAATTAAAACAAGGGATAGCTAAGTGAACAAGTCCATAATAGTTAAAACAAGGGGACAGCTAAGTGACCAAGTCCATAATAGAGTTTTAGGTCCCGGACAGCTAAGTGATCAAGTCCATAATAGGTATAATACAAGGACAGCTAAATAAATAAATCCACAATTGTTGAAACACTAGGATGGCTAAGTTAACCAGCCCCAGAGGGCCAATGTACCAGAATTATTAGGTAAACAACTAGGTATATTAATAGTTTAAACCTTTATTAATGACTTGTAATAAAACAAAATAAATCTCATCTACATGATTTCTTTTTGGAAATAGCACAATTTACTGCTCAATTTTCTTTTCTCCTTTCAGAGGCAAAATGGTGAATATAATGAGCGCCGCGGGACGCGTACGACTCAGGATGGCCGAATGTTACGAGTGGATTTGAAATCATCGACACCTATATAATAAATTATTATATACATAAATGATTATTAAATATACATGTGTTTCAGATTTAATAAATTATAAAACCATAGAGTAACAGGTAAAAAATAATAAGTTAGTGGGTAGTTGTAACAGCGCTGTACACTATAAATTAAATTGCCATAGGTATCTTAGTTCAGTTCACTTCAGTCGTGTGCAAGCGAGTCGCTCTGCTAGTAGTTGTTATCATCTACATTAAGTATTAAGTAAAGTATAATATAATTATTGTTATTAATTTATAAAGTGAATAAAAAGTGCTACAAGGTAATTTGTTTTACTATGGCGCCTATTTTTGCACACGCTAACGATAAAATTATTAACGAACTCCAAATAGTTCAAAACCATTTCTGTCGTCGAGCTACGAACGCACCTTGGTACGTCCGTAATGCCGACCTTCACCGGGATTTAGAAATCCCAACAATCCAGCAATTTCTTAAAAAACTCTCTGAAAACTTCTTTAAAGTATCAGAGTCGCATACTAACACACTTATTCGTGAGGCAGTTACTTATACCGCCCCACTCCCTTCCCGCTATAGCGTCCGCAGGCCGAGAAACACTCTCTCGGACCCGCCAAATAAGTTGTCAAACGACCTGAACTGCCTCCTGGCGGCTCAGGCCAATCCTAATTAAATTTAAAATTAGTTAAAATTAATAATATGCCTTCGTAGGCAGTCCCTAAACGGCACTTAGCCGTCTGCGCCCTCTTTTCCCAAAAGAGGGTCGCTTTAGATAAGGCATATGAAGCTTTAATAAAGCTAGTTGCCAGTCCCCAAAGGCAGTTTTTAGGGGGTATCACTTAGGTTCCCCTTGTAGGCAGTGAGTCCCCCATAACCACTATAGCCTGGCTATAGTGGTATGCGTAATGCATTTTCTGCCTCCCTCTGGGTAGCCCTTTTCCAAATTGCTTCGGGCGCAAAAAAAAAAAAAAAGTATCTTAGTTCAGTTCACTTCAGTCGTGTGCAAGCGAGTCGCTCTGCTAGTAGTTGTTATCATCTACATTAAGTATTAAGTAAAGTATAATATAATTATTGTTATTAATTTATAAAGTGAATAAAAATTGCTACAAGGTAATCTGTTTTACTTCATAATTAACTTATTTAAAATGATACATAACGAGCCCCGTTAACTACAGATAAGCATTTGACGTATGAAAATCCGCCGAATACGTCTTTTTTAGGGTTCCCTAGTTACACAACAAGGCACCGCGGTTTTGCTCAGAAATTCTAGGTGCTACAAATCTGTAATTTGGCATAGTTATAGGTATTAATCACGCCTAGAAAACTGTGAAATAAAATCTTAAATAATTGAAAATTAAAAAATTTGTCCAACCGACTTCAATATAAATTATTAAGAATAACTCAAAAACTATAGGTTAGACCTTGATCAAATTTATATGACATGACATGTGAAGCACCAGCTTTCAAATAAAAAAAAGAATCATCGAAATCGGTTGAGCCAGAAAAAAAGTTATGAGGTAACACATGAAATAAAAACAGTCGAATTGAGTACCTCCTCCTGTTTGAAGGCGGTAGAAAACATTTTTATTTTGGTACTTCCCAAACAAGCAAATGGAGGATGATTTTTTTTTACCCATCTATTCCATCATGTGGGGTATCGTTGGATAGGTCTTTCAAAAACATCGGAGGTGTAAAACAACAAATTTTCGGTTCAGGTGTCCGTTCGCGAAATATTTAGCTTCAAAATGGTGTTTTCATTTCATGTGAATGCTCAGAACTACGGAACCCACATTGTGCGTGGCCCGACACGCACTTTGTTTTTAAAGTATTTAATAGAATAAGGGTAAGAGGTACGTAAATTATTAAAAATGACTTGCAAGTTTTATAGTGATTGCCGCCTCTAATTCTTATATTGCCGGCAAACTACTCGTAAATTTCAGTGCAACTTGGCAGTGTAACCAATGCAATGCAGTGGAGGGAGTATCTGCACATGGGTACAGTCGCGTTCTAAAGTACTACGGCTAAGCAAGGCTATTGTTTTATAATATTATAGTAATTAATTGTTTTATTGTAGAATCATAATAGTGTTTTACTAGCTACTTAGAACTTTGGAAGAGGTTGGAATTAAAAATGGATAATGTTTACTTGAGCATTATTTGTTATTTCTATCGTAAAATATAAAAAAGTTTGTAACAAGAAAACTTGAGCTAAGGGTGACACGTCGTCCATTATGTCGTCTTGAGTCACATGGAAGCCAGATGTCGATGGTATGTTAGTGTTACTGGATACTACTTCATCTTCACTTTCATCTTCGCTTGAGCTTCCGTCATCAGGTCGATCACATGGTATTTTTTTCGGTATTCTTCTTCAACACTTTTAACTTTACTGCATAATTTTCCCCATTCATCTTCTCCTATCATATTTACCTTTTCGTTCACTAGTTCAGTCATAAAACAATAGATATAAATAATTTTTCTTTCCTTCCTTTCGTGAGTCGCAAAGTAAGCTGTGTATGCGACTGTATTTTGGGAGCGAACAAAGCGCGGGAACCAATAGCATGCAGGCACAGTAATACTGGCTGATTGTTCCCCCGTCGCGCCCCCTTCGTACCAATTTGTAATAAATCGCTCAGTGCCCAGGTTCAAGGCCAGCGTTCTTTTTACGGGACCGGACCTACAACAGTTTGGCGTTCGGGCGTACATTGACCTCTAGGCAGCTGATATCAATTCAGTAATTCCACTGCTGGTTTTATGTTTCAGTATTTTCATGATTTTTTTATGAAATTATCCTTTCATTTAGCTGTACTAACATGATAGAGAATGAATAAAGCTAATAAAACGTTGTGAAAAGATGATTTTTCTTTCATCAGGATCGATTTTATATTCCACCCATCATCAAAGGTGTAGTTGGTACTGTCGTCTGTCTTCGTTTTCGGGAGCGTTCCAAAAATACCCTGTATAATGTTAATGTTGACTATAAATTAATCGATTAATTCACTGACATTGACATTCAATGACTATATACAGTGGCGTAGCTATGTAACCAAGGGCCCCGGGGCAAAAATGAAATTGGGGCCCTATTTAAACTAAACTAAATACTTTAAAGGTGCAAAACTACTTCATTTTCAATTTTTTATCGCCCACTGTATGGCATAATATAGCAAAGCTACTGGGTAACTACTAAGTTAAGTTAACGCATAATCAATGACGAAATAGATTATAGTTAATAATATAGGCAGACAACATAACAGTGGAAGAGCCACACGGCTTTAGCTGTCGCACGGGTGGGCCAGACTAGATGGAGTGACGACCTGGTAAGATATGAAATAAAGAGCTGTAATGAATGAATGCAATGAATGGGTGGACCGGCTCAAACCGAGGAGGTACCACGACCTTACAGATAACCAGCGTGAAGTAGAAGTTTACTACGCGTGGTAAGTGCAGGTGGTCGGAGGCCTAACCCCTCTCCTTCTTAACATGGTAGTGAATTAAATAAGAAACCATACCAGGGGGCTACCAGCACTGCACAACGGCACAACACAGAGAATCCCTGGTTGAGCATCCACGTCCAAGCTACCCTACTCTTCCTTAGCGCGGGTGCTCAGGCTGCCTTGCGTATCCTGAGGGGGAGGGGGCGAAATTTCGCTCAAGACTAATATTGCTCGTGGCAAGTAGAGCATTAAGACAAAGGTGATCCCTGCCACGCTATCCGTGAATTTCTGTATCAGGGATTTCATTCGAACGTTAACGAAGTCTACTAGGTGACATCTGAAGACGGCGAAGCCGAACTTGCTCTTTCTAACCGAGACGCACGTGTCCTATCCGGGGTACAAATTAGTACACCTTTGTACCTCAGGCTGGAGTTTGCGTATACGCCAGTGAGGACATCTGTTCTCGACGCCTTGCCAGTCTTGAAGGTCAGCGCCGACCACCCTCGCGTCTACGGGTGCCTCTATAGGTAATGTCGACACAGACCAATTTATCGACCACGTCCTAATCAATGCAGACTCCATGCTGCAACAGGTACCATCTATAGAGATCATGATTCTTGGTGATTCTAACGGACAGCACGTTGAATGGTTTGGTTCTCGTTTAACCGATCACGCGGGAAGATCTGTTTATGACTTTGTCTTGGCATATGGTCCGACAGAAATGGTTATTTCGCCTACGCGGATTCTAGATGTGGAGGATCGTGCACCTTCCGTGTTGGACTTTTTGCTGATCCCTCATCCCGACGGTCTCCGATGACGCCACTCAATAATATACCATTGGACCATTGTCTGTACCGGACTATGGTGCCACTCACTGTCCCATCGCAGTCGCGTACTGCAGATTGTCACTGTATTTGGCACTATAGCTCGGTCGATTGGGACAGTATGCGGTCTTTCTTTGCATCCTTTACTTGAGGACAGGGGCGGGTATGTTTCTCGCCAGATGATCCCAACGTGATTCTGTCGGTGATGTGGTACTTCAGGGAATGGAACTCTTTATTCTATAATCTGTGGTACCTGGTTTGGCTACTGCTGTATAATTTCATCGCATTATAATAGGAGTGCTTCACTAGCGCTGTTAAAAAGAAATTTAATTTCGCCTTCAGGTCGGTACTATACGTTTTACACAACTCTCCCTAGACATCAAGTCGAGTGGGCCTGATGGAGTTCCTCCCATTGTGCTGAAGACGTGTGGTCCCTAGTTGACATCGGACGTAACGAGTCTTTTCTAAAACTCTTTTTCCCTAAGCGTAGTCCTAAACTCAAAGAAGACAGCTTTAGTGCACCAGATCCCTAAAAATAACCGAAAATCGATCTCTGAGACCTATCCAACCTTTTCTGCAAAATAATGAAAGCCATTGTGAACTACAAGCTCATGAGGTTGAGGATCATCAACTGAAAAGTGACCACCAGTACGATTTCCGTCGGGGTTGCTCAGATAGCGATCTTCTGGCTTACCTGACTCGTAAATAGGCGGTGGCAGAGAGGGAGGCCCTGGCCTTTAGTTTGGACATAGCGTATGCCTTCGATCGGGTTTGGCTCAAAGCGCTTCTTTCGAACTCCCTTCCTACTGGCTTTCCGAGAATTCGTGCAACTGAATCAGCAGTTTTCTTGCAGATTGAAGTAATTAAGTCGTAGTAGAAGATGCAGCCTCTATTTACAAGCCTATTTATGCTGGTGTTCCTTAGTTGCTATGATTGTATAAAAGAGATAGTATAAAAATCACAAATAATTAGAGGCGACAGAGGGAAACTGAATTGCCCACTCGCCTGCCAAGAGTGAGATCAATGTATGAGGGAGGCCTGCGTTCAGCTGTGCATTTTGATAAGATTTAATTATGATCGTCGCGACCAATCGCCGCGCTCCGAGTAAGCGCGGGAGTACGTCGGTCGTGCGGCGCCCGCCGCAAGAATAATAGGCGGCAGACAGAAGGACTCCAGTCAACAAGAACAACAAGGCTAAGAAGAAAAGAACGATCCCTCACAGTGAAAAGTAAAAATTAATTAATAATACAGTGTCGCCTTTGTAAATAGTGCAATATATTGTTTATAGTTGCGTCCCTCTTTCAATAGAACCGTCAATAAAGTGAAATCATGTCTTCACAATAGTTAAATGAAGACTGTTTTATAAATTAATACAGCCCACTTGCTCTGATGTTGATGATGATGATGATGGTGGTGGTGGTGGTGGTGGTGTTGGTGGTGATGTTGATGATGATGATGTATAAAATGGCGTAATAATACCAATAACGGGCGGGAATCTAAATACAACTAGCACAACTTCGTTTTTCACTTGTAAACGAGAAAAATGTGAAAGTATGTTTTTATGGATGTTTGTTCATATGTCACGCTTGAATAGCTGGATGTATAGAATTCGATTATTTGATATAGCACTAAGAAGCCTGTTGTAAAGGTTATTACTTCAGTTTAGTCTCTGTACGTGGTAGAGCCATATTGCAGCTGTATTATATTTGTGGTACGAATGAGTCGGCTCGGCCGAAGAGCCGCGCTCACTGAGTACAAGAATGAAATAGCCGCTTAAGGTGAAAGCTCCAGGGCGGCCCGCGAAATTCAAATTTTCTTACGTTTTTTGGAATTTGCAGGTCAGGGCGAGATTGAATGTTTAACAAAATATGATTCGCGAGCGTAACGAGTATGTATTTACAAAATTATAATCATCAATACAACCGTCTATGTTCGTATAATTCCTTTGAATGAGTTTTTCTGGAAATAGCCCTACATTGGAATTATACGAACATAGACGGTTGCATTGATGATTATAATGATTATAATTCTGTAAATACATACTCGTTACGCTCTCAAATCATATTTTGTTAAACATACAACCTGACACTGGCCTGCAAATTGCAAAAAACGTAAGAAAATTTGAATTTCGTGGGCCACTCTTGGAGCTTCCACCTTAATGCTGCTGTGTTTCGTATGGCGAGTGTAGAGTACCGGAGACCCTATTAACTGGAAATTAGCATTTCATCTTAGTCCTCAGGAGTGACAACGCTTCTGCATTTTGTTTCTTAATAAATTGAATGGGCCACAGCATCTACTGTTTGCTCTTTTGTCAAACTTATTCTGTGAACAAAAGTCTACGCCCACCTAACCGAACAGAAAACAATTATTTTTATCCATCGTTAGAAACGTAATTACATGATGAATCTGTTAATGTTGTCGCAGTTCCTCTGGGCCTTAGCTAATGCGTTATATTGTGTTTTCCCATCACGTTATAGTCAACTGTTTTTTTAAGTTTTTAATTAACTAAAAATCTTTTGTTATTTCAGAGGTCATTATTTAATACATCATCATGAACCTCGTAAAAAAACTATAAATGCATTTCATTTGTTTGAGAATGTTTGTGACTGCATTATATGCACTGGTGAATGGAAATCACAGAGAAAACAAATTGCATTGACGGAAAAACAACTTAACTTATATAAAGAAAGATTTTTGCATGAAGACGTAGGAGTGAACATTATGAGAATTCCCGATTTATTTCAAAAAATATGCAATGCGCTCACTTATTTTAGCGAAGTGTCTTTCTCAGAAGAATATGTGCGGGTTTTCACAAAATTCCTAGAATTTATATCTGGTTATCAAGAAGTCGTATGCTCTAATGTAGTTTTCAGAGAAAACCCGGATGGGAGTGTCCGAGGATAAGCTGTTATAAAAAACTGGGCGAGAGTTACGCTATTTTTAAAATAATAAAAAATATCTATTTTTATGCGAGAAGACAAATAAGTCGCAACCAAGCTACAAAAATCCTTTTTCTGAATTATAAAGAGCATGGTTCGATACTTCGAAATCTTTCTGTAAATTATAAGTCTTAATACCTTTAACTTATTCAAAACAAAAATTATAAGTTTATTCTAGTGTTCGTGGTTGGATTACCCAGATTACCGTTATACGTAGCTAATGTTTTGTTTTTTCTTTTCGCAGTAAACTGGTCAAAATTCTCCCCTCGCTTATTTTAATTTATTTCTTAGCAATGCGACGATGTCATAATTATTTTGTTTGTTTTTTTAAAAGTTATCATTTCATAAAAATGTTTTTAGGTTATCATGTAACAATTTGGAATATAATTTTTTGTATTAAATAAACTATAATTTATCCGTATACTCTTTTTTTTTAAATTTTACTATCCTTATATTTAATTTTAAATCTAGTATCTATTAAAGCCATATGGTACACCGTGAGTGTTGATTTCAATTATATGTTTAGATATTTATTTAATTGATGGCTACCTAACGAGAGAAATAAGCTGAGGCGGCAATAGACCAATAAACCAGCCATATAGGCCGAGGAACCGGCAACCGACGGGGACCGGTTTCTCGAGTGGTAGCCTCGTACCGAAGTGTTAAGGTGCAGGACGGCCCCCAACTACATGGAGTGACGACCTGGTAAATCCTACAGGAAGTATACGATAGATGCAGATGGCTTAGGACAGTGCTTTGTGGCATTCCTTGGCTGTAATGATAATGATACATAACGAGCCCCGTTAACTACAGATAAGCATGTGACGTATGAAAATCCGCGCAATATGTCTTTTTATGATTCCTAGTTACACAACAAGGCACCGCGATTTTGCTCAGAAATCCTAGGTGCTACAAATCTGTAATTTGGCATAGTTATAGATATTAACCACGCCTAGAAAACTGTGAAATAAAATCTTAAATAATTGAAAATTAAAAATTTTGTCCAACCGACTTCAATATAAATTATTAAGAATAACTCAAAAACTATAAGTCAGACCTAGATCAAATTTGTATGACAACGCATGTGAAGCACCAGCTTTCAAATGAAAAAAAAAATCATCAAAATCGGTTGAGCCAGAAAAAAAGTTATGAGGTAACACACATGAAATAGAAACAGTCGAATTTAGTACCTCCTCCTGTTTGAAGTCTGTAGAAAACATTTTTATTTTGGTACTTCCCAAACAAGTAAATGGAGGATGATTTTTTTTACCCACCTATTTCATCATGTGGGGTATCGGATATGTATCAAAAACATTGGGATCGTGGAACAACAAATTTTCGGTTCAGGTGTCCGTTTGCGAAATATTTAGCTTCAAAATGGTATTTTTCATTTCATATGAATGCTCAGAACTACGGAACCCTACCTCTACATTGTGCGTGGCCCGACACGCACTTGGCCAGTTTTTAAAGTATTTAATAGAATAAGGGTGACACGAGCACACAGCCATCTGATGGTAAGTGGATGTCGTGGCTCATAGACATCTACATTTATCCTCACTTACGAATCGAAATGCAGATGCGTTGTCACCAGTGGCGGCGTAGCGTGGGTCGGCACCCAGGGCGGTTTTCTATCAAGCACCCCCCAAATGAAACAAAAAATGTTAAACATGCTTGCGGGACTTTATTTCGCTAAACTATTCTATTCACCATCATTACCATTACAGCCGTTCACAAGTCAATTGCTGAACAAAGGCCTCCCCCCAAAGAATGCCACAAAGCACGGTCCTGAGCCACCCGCATCCATCGACTTCCTGCATATCTTACCACGTCGTCACTCTATCTTGAGGGGACCCGCCCCATTCTTCGCCTACCCGTAAGAGACTACCACTCCAGAAACTTGCTTTCCAATCGGTTGTCGGCTTGGAGCTACATATATTGCGGGTGTCGGAGCTATATGGCCGGCTCATTGCCACTTCACCTTACTAATCCGTTGGGCTATGACGGTTACTTTTTTTTTTTATAAGATAGGGTGACAAAGGAGCACACAGTCCACCTGATGGTAAGTGGTTGCTGTGGCCCATAGACATCTACATCTATCATCGCTTGCGAATCAACATGCAGATGCGTTGTCATCCGTGAGGACTAAGATGGAATGCCTCTTTTCCAGTAAAATGGGTCTCCGGTTCTCTACACTCACCATACGAAACACAGCAGTTTTAAACTGCTATTTTACGCTGGTATTCTGTGAGAGCGTGGTCCTTCCCCGGTCGAGCCGACCCATTCGTGCTACAACTATACTACTAATATAGCTGCAGCATGGCTCTACCACGTATATACTCTGGTTCTACTGCGGATACCCTCATTTCTAAGTTTATCACGCAGAGAAACTCCGAGCATAGCCCTCTCCATATAGCTCGCTGAGTGACCTTGTACTTTCCCAAGGGCCATACGGCCAGCAGTGAAGGACAACGTCTCAGATCCATATGTTATCACTGCTACCTCTGCACTAACACGTATTGGTTGCAATATCTCGTTTTCAAGTTTTGAAGTATACCTGACGACGAGACGACCGGTCATAATCTCCCGAACGCTGCCCAGCCGAGTTGAATAGTCGGAATATTTATCCCAGGTAAATATGAGGGAGCACTAAGCTCAAAGTTGTTGACGAGTATATTTACCACCGGCATAGGTGCGACAAGGACGTTATGTTTTGTCCATGTTCAACTTCAATACTAATCTTCATCTTAAGACCTATCCGTTGGGAGCCGCTATGGAGGTCACTGATCATAGTGCTTAGGTTCTACAACGATTCTGCTATAAGCATAAGGACTATATCGTCGGAAAATCGAAGGTGAGTGATTCTGAGCTTGTAGCGGTCCGTCATGGAGTCCCAGTCGCCTCAGATGACCCGAGAGGCTGACTGGGATTAACCCATTCGCAGAACGGGTTAATCCCAGTTAGCCTCTCGGGTTATTATTATTATTATTTATTTATTGGTATGTCTTTGCAGAATAATTCTCCTGTATTATCTGGCAGTGCGAGTGAGTTGTTGTTGTCACCCCTTGGTGCTTAGCATCCGGGAAGGACCCCCCCTTTACGCCGCCATTGGTAGTCACCCTTGAGGACTAGAATAGAATGCCTCGTAACCAGTAAAAAGGGTCACCAGTTCTCTATACTCACCATACGAAACACAACATTATTAAACTGCTATTTTACGGTGATATTCTGAAAGAGCATAGTCCTTCCCCGGTCAACCTACCTATTCCTGCTACAACCATAATATAGCTATAGCCACCACGTTACCACGTTATTATAAATCTATTGATCTTGGTATAAGTGTAGAAACTCAGTAACGACTGTGGAGCAGAGCATTTGAGATACATAAGTAATACGCGCTTTGGTATAATATAGTCCCGAGTGGCGGACGCTACAGTATCCTAATGCTCTAAGGCCATGAGTGAATAGTATTCCGCGCGATAACTTTCAAACCTTTTGCGTAAATTATTAATCCAGTAGAATATATTAGTACAATGCACGCGATAGTAACTTGTAGTTGCGACGAAAGTTAATATATCTATTACTCCCGAGGAAAATTCCAGAAGAAACTTTTAACTTCCTATGGATGTCTGCATAACCATCTTGCTTAAAGCAAGAGGTAAAAACCCATGTCGGCGACGGTAGCAGCATCAAAGGCGCAGAGGTACGATACGTCTGGCACTGTGATCGTTATATCAACAGTGGTAGAGCCACGCGGCAGCTTTTGCTGTCGCACGGATGGGCCGGCTCGAACCGGGGTGGTACCACGACCTCACAGAAAACCAGCGTGAAGTAGAGGTTTGCCTCTGCGTTTCGCTTGGTGAGTGCAGGTGGCCGGAGGCCCTTTTTACTGGAAATGAGGCATTCCATCTTAGTCCTCATGGGTGACAACGCATCTACATTTTGATTTGTAATAGAGGATAGATGTAGATGTCTATGGGCCGCAGCAACCACTTACCTTCAGGTGGACTGTGTGCTCGTTTGTCACCCTTATCGTATAAAAAAAAATATTCACATACTAGCTGTGACAAGGCAAACCTCCATACAAAAGGAAGGCCTCATGTCCAGCTGTGGACTTATACGGACTGATGAAGTTGAGAATGAGAACAGTGAGAACTTTTACACTAAAATTTCGAACACTTTTAACGATCGTTGCTTAAATTTTATGTAAATTTAACTTTAAAAATTTTAACTAAGCTGAAATCTGTCGAAACCGAGAAAGTTTTGTGGCGAAACACAACACAGTTAGAGTAACACTTGGGCTGAGGCTGAGCGTGACAGTGGGTGGTAGTAGCACAGAGTAAAGAGTAAGTCCAGAGGAGAAGCTTCTTAACAACGTCGAAAATGTATACCTATACTGATAGGGTTGTCACATGATGCATGTGAAAAATTTAAGGAAAAAATAAAAATATTGTATAGCATAAGACAACATGTGTATTAATTATAACCTATATTAATGTAACAACATATCTATTAATTGTTCGAAATCAAGAGCTGGTTTTGATGTAAGTGGTGGTGGTGTTGGTAATTGATGGAGCCACTGTTGGTCCACTGCCTACTACCACTACCTACGATACTACCACCTCCACCACCACTGACACCATCAGCAACACTATCCACCAACACCGGCATCACTTCCACCAACACCAATCACACCACCCCCACCAATGTCTGGCGATTGTATTTCAACAATAATAACCAACTAGGTGAGACCGATTTCATTACTCGGCGACGTACCTGCCTAACACATTCTCACTTACCATCAATGTTATTACCTAGTTTTATTGTATATAAATATAATACGTAAAAAGGTACTTACTTCACTTGATATCTCGGGTACAAAAAAGAAAATATTCTAATTTTAATAATATAAAGAATAGAGAGTACCACCGAGACTGCTCGCCGTTAGATTCAAGATTCAAAACTTTTATTTGCATCAAACATGGTAAATACAGGTGTTAATTACTTATACTTTAGGCCAAAAATGTTTCACCGCTTACATAGAGGCATACCAAATATCAAATTTAAGTCTGTGGCTAATTCAGTTACTTATTAATTACAAAATATTAAAAGATACATTGAAATTAAAATTTATGCATAATTACTCATTACATAATTATTAAATATAATAGAAATATCAGACAAGTATTAATTATTACTAAATGGGATAAAATGTCAAAATAATGGGTAATTATTATTAAACAAAATAAAAATGTCCATGATTTGTGAAATCGTAGTGGTATCATTTGTCAAAGTAGATGTATGAAATTGGATCTATTTCAGGAGTTTTGGCGGGAACTCGACCGGCGGCGGTTTGCTGCTCCTGTATTATAGTTTAAATAATAGTTTGAAGTGGATTTTGATATGTAAAAGTGGTGCGATTTTATGTATTAACTGTCTACGCATGTGAACTATTAGTGGAAACGGTGAAACAAGTGCTCTGATGGTGATGGATTCTCAAGATAAGCCGTTTGTTTGCATAAGCGCCTTTAGATACCATCGCCAACTGTCAGCTGCCGGCTGGCTCAAGTTGTCGTCAAAATCTCCCAAGTGCTGCACAATGTGACGCATATTGTGAAGCAGTGAACTATGAAGGATAATTATACATAAAGACAAGGCTGTATGGCTTTAGTTCCTTTGCCTACTCTCTCGAGCGAATAATTAAAACAACAACAACAATGGATCTATTTCAGTTTAAATAAAAAAACATTTTTTTAAAACTAAAATGAAAGCTAATGCTTTTGCTTTAAACGTTTTTAAATATGTTTCTGTTCTGTCTATGGCAATAGATAATGAAGGTTATTTTATAATAAAATAACCTTCCTTACCAAAAAAAAATCTTAATATTGAAACATTGACGCGAATCTGTAGTTATTAATATTGAATAAAATAATATATTTAGAAAACGATTGAATAGGCTATGTCATTAAATCAAAAAACATTTGAATATTATCCTACACGACTGAATAGGCTGTATGGTTATTGATCATTGTATATTCCGAAGGAGACTTAACTTGGTAACTTCATGTCATGCAGTGTGATCATATGTGGCAGGTTCCTGCCATTTTGGCAGGATTGGCCTCTTATTTTAGCCTTTGGCATGATCGGTTGACGTTTTATAAAACCTAGGGTATTAAAAATAGATTTCATTATGGCAACTTAAAATGACGAACATGGCAGCCCTAGATACTTGGTCAGCATGTTGGAGATTTCCCTGTATTTCTCGATTTCTTGTATTATGTTTGTATCACATTCAATAAGCAACTTTAAAAATTTTTTGTGTATAAAGTTGATAATCTTAAAACGAATTTACACGAGTTCGTTATCGCCTTAGATTTAATGATCCACAAAATATTATTAATAAGAAGGTAATCTTGTTAATAACATTTCGTGGAAGATAGTATTTATAGGAGGCGGCGATAAAGCGAAAATATGAAAGGGCGTATAGAGCGAAGTGGGAGCAAGATCTTTTACTTTCATCATGGATCTCCAAAGCTAAAGATGATCCAGACTGTGTAACTGCAAAGTGGCACCCCAGCTGTCTGCTTTTAACATCAAACAATATGAGTGGATTCAACATTTTAACAGTGGTAGAGCCACGTGGCAGCTTTTGCTGTCGCACGGATGGGCCGGCTCGAACCGGGGTGGTACCAAGACCTCACAGAGTACCAGCGTGAAGTAGAGGTTTACCTCTGCGTTTTGCTTGGTGAGTGTAGGTGGCCGGAGGACCTTTTTACTGGAAATGAGGCATTCCATCTTAGTCCTTACGGGTGATAACGCATCTGCATTTTGATTTGTAATAGAGGATAGATGTAGATGTCTATGGGCCGCAGCAACCATTTACCATCAGGTCGACTGTGTGCTCGTTTGTCACACTTATCCTATAAAAAAACATGCAAAAGAATAATGTTCTCTCAAATAAATTTAATTAAGACAAAAATACGAAACAGATTTATAAAATAACATTTACTGTCTATCTTGTACGTTAAACAAGGCATCGGTGAACATCGCGATTGCATTGCATTCAAACAAACGAAATTATTGTTTAATTTTAATTAAAAAAATATGGCATTTATATGTGTATTTTTACTTTTCTTAGTTAATACAATGGTAAATAAAGTTGGTAGTATTTAGGCATTTTTCAATACAGACTTTGGCAGGTTTTTAACCAAAGTAAGGCAGGATCTGTATTTTAAAGATGGTCACCCTAGTCATGCGGCATTCGCATTTGTTTCTATATAGCACAGAATACATGTACCCTGACGGGAAGAACGAAAACTTCATACAATAAAAATGCCAACAGCTTGCGACACTAGCGCGCCAGTTTTTGATCCATGAACTAACAGATGTGAATGTGTGCGTGTGTATATGTATAATGCTCATTGCCCACCCCCACATTCAATATTTCAAATATGTCACAAAATCAATACAAAGCATTTTAATTTACAGACAGGACATTATTTTATGGCGCCAGCGATACCTTCGAAAAATTTAAGAATATCGAAGGGAAGGAAGGTATATTTATTACCAAGATGAAACCTCTTTCATCACCAAATTCTTAATCATAATATATTACTATTTCCATTACAATTTTCTACGAATGTAGAAATTACATTCTACATTAATAAAAAATTGGAATGGAAATAGTAATAAATGAATAACATATTGGAAATTTTAAATATTTCATAACACACACCTTAAGAGGAAGATTAAAGTTAACAATTAGTTATGCACTTAGAATAATAACACCTAGAAGCCGAGTCCGTGTCCGTAATGTGAGGCAACTCAAACTAAGCCAGAATGGCTTAGTTCAATACTCGGCCCGTTAGTGCTCAAAGTCGCGTCGTGTTGAAAACAGCTCCCGAAATTTTAATTAAAAATGACGTTTTATGCAGTGAACGGATGTCAGTACATCAGAGAAACACAAGAAACATAGTAACATTCCATTTCCCGAGTAACTAATGCTTTTGAACTTATATTTTTACGTAAAATATTCATCAAAAATAAATATGAATTTTAAAAACTGACATATAACATTAAATGGAAATGTTGCCAAAGTGAAAGAAAAATTCTCCCACCTTTTTTAATTAAAACTAAAACACGTCAATAGGAATAAGGGCATCCACGACTTTTTCTGCTATCACGGCGACGCCACTTTACAGTGAGGTAAAATATTTGACAGGTTTCATAGCGGGTATAATAATTTCTTAAGAAAATGTAATGTTTAAGGTTTCTTTCTGTATTATTAGTTATATTTTATATTAATTACATTAGAAATGAATAAACAAAACTATAAAATATAACTAAAAGCCGTTTTTTTTAAAGAGTTATAAAGTGCAAAAAATTAAAAAATTGAACCTCTGACGCATTGTGTTGTGTAATAATATAATATTCTAGATATTGGTAAACTATTATTTAAAACTAATTTCTCAATTAACTGACACTATGTTACAATAAACTTTACCTCAGTCACAACTAGCGACATCTGGTGAGTGGAAGATTATTAGCCTTCATTAAATAGAGTGCGTAACGCAACTTGACAACTTATTACTACGAGGGCTGCAAACATTGAAAAAATGCAACGCATTGTTTTTATTTATCGACGGCTCCGTAGCGCAGTGGCTTAGCAATGATTTGTTGCGCTGGGGGCCGCGGGTTCGAATCCCGCACGGAACAAATATTTGTATGCCTTACAAATCATTGTTCCGGGTCTGGATGTTTGTCCTCGTGCAAATTTTGTTTGTAAGCTGCCTCCATGATACAGGAGAAAATCCTAGTGTGGAGGTAACGTTTTTCAAAAAAAATTAAAAAATATGGATGATGAATTTTAAGGAAACTTTTTATATGGTCTCATAATAAATGCATGGTTGGTTTTCGTTTTATGTTTCTTTCTGATCCGATCATTGCGGCTTGTGAGACAGAAAACATCAGACACATTCGAAATGAAAGCAGTTGGAAGCCCACTAAAATACAAACATTTGTTCTTTGCATTTTTTATAGGATACGGTGACATACAAACACACGGTCCACCTGATGGTAAGTGGATGCTGTGACCCATATACATCTACAACTATCCTCAATAAAGAGATGCGTTGTCATCCGTGAGGACTGTGTAAAACCTACCAAAATTAAAATTTTCTTGTGTTTTTCGTATTGTAGCTTACATTATGCATGCAGTGAGGTGCGGTACACCATTACTCGACGATTGTTAAAAAAAATTGTTAAAAACAAACTGAATAATAGATACTGAATACGATCAATCGTTCTTCGAACGGTCGTGTGTCAGGCATCGGGCGGGTGTATATCGAATTTGCATTAGTCATATAATTATAACGTCTCTATACAGTTAGAAAGAAACATATGATATAACCACATTTATATGGTTCATAAAAGTATCTCACTTGGCTAGATAGGCAAATATCCTATTCAAAAATATTTTGAATTTAGCGGGCTACATTTCGATAATAGAATTCAAACAAACTTAATTTCACATATGAGTCATACGTTACGTTGTAACTATTAGTCCAATATAGTTTCAACTTCCCTACTTTTCGGGAAAATTTAATGTATTGGCCACATTATTTCTTCACTTGTGTGTTTCGTCTAGCGTAAACAAAAGTTGATAACCCAAACATAGATTTTGTTCTTGCCCGACTTTTGAACGTCCGCTTTGTAGGGAACTATCGTTCTAGGTGTTATTATTCTAAGGATATGCATTGATATATAAGTAGAAATTCGGAATGGAACACAGTTAATAGTTTTTCAGAAATAAAACAATTATTTTCATAGAGATTTAAATATATTATTGACTAGTAATATTATAGACACAGAAATAAACTTGGGCACTCAATTTTAGATGATTATAGACGCATCTTAGAACACACCATTTTCAGTAATCCATTATTATTCGTTAAACATCTTCATTAAGTAAAACAAATCTAATAAATCACCATAAATTAAATATTCACTGGCTAGTAAACACTTAAGTTATTTTTCTACGTAATATACTAAATATAAATCGACATCAGTTTTAAATTTCGCTTAGAAAAGTTAAACAAAACTAACTTCATTTAATTTGAAACATTCCCGTTTAAAATAATATCTAATTGATGTAAAATAAACTTTGAAACTTGTTCTTTTCTTAATTTTATGAATATTTAATAATAATCTAGTTTACGTTTTTATTTCACAACAGCCATAGATACATTTATAATTTAATTTCGGCTACAGAGCTTGTTGCACAGAGTAATCATTTCAATCCGACATAAAAATAATCCGAACGTATAATTTAATTTATACTTTCAAGGATTAAGCAACTTTTATTTCTTATGTATATTACAAAATATATAGTTGATAATTTATAAGATAAGTAAAGATAATTTTTAATGGGCAGGCGACAAAGATATTAAAATGCAAAAATAAAAGTTCCTAAACTGTAATTGAAATACAATGCATAACATGGTTCAATAGTGATTTCTCTGTCTTTGCGTATAGCGCTGTCTCTGTTTCGCTTATTTTGCCCGATGTTTGCATCGGCTCCATAGAGACTTGACCCCCCATTTAGGGTATTAGTCACAGAACACCAGTATATATAAAGTAGTTTCAGTATATATAAAGGTACTCTGTGCAGAACACTAATACCCTAAGGCGGGGTATTAGTGTTCTGTGCCCCATGCTATATAGTTTGTGCGCATTTGGCATTGTAGCTGTTTTTTTGGATAGATTTCGTGTTTTTACTTTCGTGGATTTATTTAACTTGACTCTTGGATTTTCTCTCGGATCACAGGATAGTAGTGTGTTGCGCCCATATAATGAAAATAATGTGATTCTTAAGTTTTGAGAGGAATAGAACAGACAATGTACAGCCTCCGGCTATTTTTTTAGATGACATTTTATTGATAATTGCAGAAAATAGTTAAACAATTAAAAAAGGTTGAGTTTTATTTTACTTTATATAATAATAAGTACAAAACTGCATTCTTTTGTGTATTTTTTTTTTCAATTTATTCAAACTACCTATCACAAGAACGAGTGATTTTACTACATAACCTACAAATCATAAAACAAAATAAAAACGAAAAACCCCAGGCCAGGCAAAAATATGATTTTTGGATATAAGTAGCAAATATTTAAATCTTCAAACTAACACATATTTTAGGTTTGTTCACGCCAGGCCCAAGCTTGTATGGAATCAAGTTCATCTCCTTTATAATCTAGAAATTCTTTGACGCTTTAAAAAGTTCTTTCTGCGAGAATATCATAGAGGCCTTTTCTAAATCCTGAGAAAGATAGTGCTTTAATATGCTGAGGAATTTTATTATATATTTTGACACACATGTATAGACAGCTTTTATTATATTTAGATAATCTAGGAAGTGTGTCAAATACAAGCTTTTCAGGGTATCTGTTGCTTCGAGAAGATATATTTTTAGCTTTAGTAAACAGATGGTTGTGTTGTTTGACGAACAAATATATTTCATAAATGTCGAGCGATGGCAATGTCAATAACTTAAGAGCGTAGACGGGCTGCATTTTTTCCATACAAATGTATTCCCCTATTATCTTCCTGGATAATGCCTCTAGAGTAATCGATTTTGTTTATAAAAATCTGCTTTAAAAATTTGCTTTAATATGCTTAGGAATTTTATTATATATTTTGACACACATGTATAGACAGCTTTTATTATATTTAGATAATCTAGGAAGTGTGTCAAATACAAGCTTTTCAGGGTATCTGTTGCTTCGAGAAGATATATTTTTAGCTTTAGTAAACAGATGGTTGTGTTGTTTGACGAACAAATATATTTCATAAATGTCGAGCGATGGCAATGTCAATAACTTAAGAGCGTAGACGGGCTGCATTTTTTCCATACAAATGTATTCCCCTATTATCTTCCTGGATAATGCCTCTAGAGTAATCGATTTTGTTTATAAAAATCTGCTTTAAAAATTTGCTTTAATATGCTTAGGAATTTTATTATATATTTTGACACACATGTATAGACAGCTTTTATTATATTTAGATAATCTAGGAAGTGTGTCAAATACAAGCTTTTCAGGGTATCTGTTGCTTCGATAAGATATATTTTTAGCTTTAGTAAACAGATGGTTGTGTTGTTTGACGAACAAATATATTTCATCAATGTCGAGCGATGGCAATGTCAATAACTTAAGAGCGTAGACGGGGTGCATTTTTTCCATACAAATGTATTCCCCTATTATTTTCCTAGATAATGCCTCTAGTGTAATCGATTTTGTTTATAAAAATCTAGGTCTATTGAAGGCATGCCCCTGTCATTTATTTTTTTCCAAAAAATTATTACAAAAATAAATATGCCTTTCCAAAAACCTAAAAAAATGTCCCGTTTTTACCTCCGTAATCAGGCCACTACCAAACAAATTTGAAAAGTTTTTAAGATAAAAACAAGTGATAGGAGCATAGATCTATTCTTTCTTTAAATTTTGATACAAAAAATTATTTAATCGGCTTAGTTTTCGAGGAGAAAACAGGGGAATACGAAATGTCGATCGGTCATGGTTTTTGTAGGTAAAATCGTTCGGAACTGCAGTTGTCCCTATCGCACTCTAAGGGGGAAACCAGAGGTGAGGGATGGTTACACTAATAAGTACTTATTAGTCTAAACAATTAGGAAAGTAACAACTTTCGAAGTTTTTATCGATATCATAATGATATCAGTCGATATCGACGTTTTGACGACGACTGATTTGCAGGCGGCACAGAACAGCGAAGTTATTAGGACAACAAATTAACAATTCAGTGAATTTACGTTTAGTATTATTTAGAAATGAACTTTAGCGAACTTAAGTGAAATAATACGCATTTAATGTTCGAATTCTACTGCTTGGTGAATAATTCTGCTTACTTGATTTGCCAGCTTTACTGGGGAGTTTATAAAATAATGACTGCTCTTATCAAGTAAATTCTTAATATTCATGTGGCACAAGAGGTACTTGTGGGTATTTTAAATAAGTTAAGAATAATTATATAATATACATAATCAGTTATATAATAATTAATATGTACATTTATTCTGTCGTCATTTCTATCCTTTCTCTTACAGGTAAATTTCTTGGTATCCGACCGTCAATTATTTCAGGGAGAAGGCATTCGTGGAAAATTTTTTCTAATTTTGGTTCCATGTTTTGCCAAAATTCGTCAACTTTTTAAATTTTTTCATATAATACATCCTTGGGGCTCCACAAAACAAATTAAAAAAAACTTCGGCATGTGATGTACAATTGGCCTTGTACTTGATAATAGTAGTTGTGATTTCTTTTTATTAACTTGTCGTTGTGGAGTATTAAATCGGCAAACGTGCAGCCTAAATGTTTGAAATAGCAGACGAACGCCATTATTATCGAAAAAGGGTTTACCTGAAACAAAAAATATTAGGTATACTTAGTATGATTATATTTGTAAATTGACATTTTATCAAACAAAATTGAATAATTTAACAAAACACTAATTGTACTTTACAAGCAGTGTTTTGTTAAATTATTGAATTTCCTTTGTCGATTTGAAGGGGCTAAAATGATAAAATTTATTTACAAATAAAATAATGCTCACGATTTTTCTCTAGTCGTTGGAACAAATAGGTAGTTAAATCCAATCCACAAGCCGAGTCAAAACAGTGAAGCAAAGAATCAAGTCCGTCAACATGGTGCGCCCGGAAGATGCGTGGTACTGAGCTACGCACACAAATACAGATTATTCACACACATATTGATACCTCGGTTGCTCGGGCGAAGTGCGACGGCAATAGTTTCTTCAAAAACCTATTTCTCAATTCCCGCGCAGACCGACTACGCTCTTAAGCTTTTTGAATAAAGGTCTACATGAATGAAATGGCGCTTTTAGAGTTAGTTATAATTAGAGTTAGGGAGCTATCCTTATACGACGTAACGAGAGGGACTCTTATATGGATATACTATATAAATACATTCATGCACCTTTGTAGAAGATAAAAATAAATGTTTATTAATATTATGTCAACATACATACACTCGAAAAGCATTCAAAAATTCCAATTTAATAAGTGCGACCTATCGAGTTGTGATCGCCAGCAACGCAAGATAGGAATTTGCATTTAGAAAAACCCAAAATTAGGGGCTTTTTAGGTGCTAATTAGGTGCCATATTTTAGTGCCTAAAAGGCAGCAACTGTCCATGTGGTCGGAGCTAAGTTCTGAAAGATCCGCCGCAGAAGAACACAAAAACTCTCTGATTACAATCTTAATCTCGTGGTTGATAGACGGGAAATGAAGATGCAGTCTTCAACAGATTTGACAGCATACAGGCAACCGAACAGACAGATCTCCAAATGCATGCGGCGCTACTTCCGCAACTTCAATACAGTTTGTATTGAAGAAACAATTGTGCGGGACCAACCAAACTCCAAAGTCTTTGCCAGAGATCTATCTGCCAGAAAGAGCCAACTGTTAAAGCTGAAGACCGAGTGTGGCAGCGTCTTTTCCGGGACACCTGAGATTTTGAGTGAGATTACGAGGTTCTATTATTATGTCTATAGCTGTACACGTCATCGTTGGAGCCACACGCAAGTGCGAGTCTTATCCGACACTATTCCGACGATATTCCAGACGTCAGTCTGAGCGAGATTAGAACGGCTCTCCAGCACCTTAAAAACGGCAAGGCCCAAGGTGAGGATGGAATTACAGCGGAGCTTCTGAAAGTTGGTAGAAAACCGGTACTTGAAGTCCTTTAGAAGCTCTTTACTTCCGTCCTCCATGGTGGCACTACTCCGGAGGCGTGGAGCAGAAGTGCGGTGGTGTTGTTCTTCAAGAAAGGCGACAATGCTCTCTTAAAGAACTACAGACCGATTTCCTTTCTGAGCCGCGTCTACGTGCTGTTTTCGATAGAAATTACCAATCGTCTCGCACGCAGACTCTACGACTTCCAGCCTCCCGAACAAACTGGTTTCCGAAAAGGCTTTAGACCATAGACCACATAAACACCCTTCGGCAAATTGTACAGAAGACCGAAGAGTATAATCTGCCTTTGATCCCGTCGAAATTAGGGCGGTGTTACAGTTCCTTCAGCGGTGCCAAGTTGACTGTCGGTATATCGAAGATATACCGACAGTCAACTTCAAACGCAAAATTCAAATTTTCTTATGTTTTTTGGAATTTACAGGTCAGGGTCAGGTTGCATTTTTTACAAAATATGATTCGCGACCGTAACGAGTATATGTTTACAGAATTATTATCGTTAAGATCACCAATACAACCCTCTAAGGTCATATAATCCCTTTGAATGAGTTTTTCTGGAAATAGCTATACAATGGCATTATATGAACTTAGAGGGTTGTATTGATGATTATAATGATTATAATTCTGTAAATACGTACTCGTTATGGTCGCGAATCATGTTTTATAAAACATACAACCTGACCCTGACCTGCAAATTCCAAAAAATGTAAGAAAATTTGAATTTCGCGGGCCACCCTGGAGCTTTCACCTTAAATTACCTAATTTTGATAAACAATAAAATTTAATAGGGTTGACGAGTTTCTTTTTGATAATACTTATCGATATTGTTTTCTCTACTGTTACTTTCTAATATTGACAACAGATAATTATAACATATTTATTAATTTACAGGTTTTACCTGACTCTATAATAAAACTTTGACTGAAAGGCATAAAACTAGTAAATTGGCATCAGAAGTAAATAGATTATAACGTCAATGATTTGTGGTATGGTATTCTTTAATGTAATTTAAAGTTTGTAAAGTTCTAATTGTACCTATAGATATTGTTGAAATAGGCATAATATTTTGGCAACTTATTGATTTTCTCTATTACGGTTTACGAGGACTAAATTATTTTTTATTTTATTGCATACCTTAAGCAAGGTAATGTTCTACTATCGCCTAAAAATTAAAATTCCAACATTTTATCGAATAAAATTGTATCTAGCAATCATATTATACATATAAATGATATAAAAAGCACATTGTTAGAAAGATAAATGATTGTTGAATTTATTAATATTTTTTTTAAATCGATGAATTGCTATTTTTAAATTAAAAAAAGGGTTTTAGTGGCTTATGGTGTGGATTTATCATGTCCCTGTGGCTTGTAAACACTATAACTTTTGAAAATATCAATTGTTTAACTCAATCTATTTTTTAATCTCTTCATCTATCATGTGGTAAGCCACTGAATGTAAATGGCAGTGTAATTTTGTTTTGTTTAGCTATAATTAATTTTTTTCGGCTCCAAAATGGCGAAATTTTCGTTGATTTGTTTGCCTCGTATATAAATTGTTTCTGTAAATGGGGATCAACAGCCACAGAGTAGTTTAGTTCACAGAGTACCTTTGTATTAAGTTTAGTTCGGCTTCAGTCGCCGTCGTGAGTGGACATTGTATCGGTTGTTTTCAGCGGCTCAAAAAGATCGCTGTACAAATACACAATATTCGAATAACCAAATTTCTTAAATACCTAATAAGAGCTTTTTTATTACAATATTTAAAAGCACAGAATAAATAATAGTAGTACGTACTAAAAGTAAGTAGTATAATTTTTTTTGTCATGGGTGACATTTTCATGCTTTTCGAGGGTGTCGAAACCGATAGGGTTGTCGAAATGTAAATCCAAGATGGCGGCCGCAATAGGTATCAATTTTTTCATCATGGGTGTTATTTTCATGGTTTTCGAGAGAGTTGAAGCCGATAGGGTTGTCGAAATGTAAATCCAAGGTGGCGGCTGCAATGGATATCAAGTTTTTCATCTTGGGTGTCATTTTCATGGTTTTCGAGGGTGTTGAATCCGATAGTGCTGTCGAAATGTAAATCCAAGATGGCGGCTGAAGTTGGTACCAATTTTTTTCATCTCGGGTGTCATTTTCATGGTTTTCAAGAGTGTTGAAGCCGATAGTGCTGTCAAAATGTAAATCCAAGATGGCAGCTGCAATAGGTATCAATTTTTTCATCATGGGTGTCATTTTCATGGTTTTCGAGGGTGTTGAAGCCGTTAGTGCTGTCGAAATGTATTTAAACTACTTTAATAATTCCGTATAATCATGTTATACGTAAGTTTTTTAATGCGCTTAAGGTATGCCCAATTGGATTTACCAATATATTTTTATTTTGTACTTACCAACTCCAGTTTTTCCTACTCATCGGACCTTTTTAAACTTTTTGAATGAACCATACATACCCGATTGTGAAACCCGGAACAACACTCGTTCTATAGTTATGAAGAAACACGTAGATAGACTAAAGCAGCGTCAATTTTTGTTTTATATGAGGAATGAAGCTTTTTTTTATAGGATAAGGGTGACAAACGAGCACACAGTCCACCTGATGGTAAGTGGTTGCTGCGGCCCATAGACATCTACATCTATCCTCTATTACAATTCAAAATGTAGATGCGTTGTCACCCGTGAGGACTAAGATGGAATGCCTCATTTCCAGTAAAAAGGGCCTCCGGCCACCTGCACTCACCAAGCGAAACGCAGAGGTAAACCTCTACTTCACGCTGGTATTCTGTGAGGTCGTGGTACCACCCCGGTTCGAGCTGGCCCATCCGTGCGACAGCAAAAGCTACCGCTTGCCTCTACCACTGTTAGCTTGTCTCTAAGACATTAAGACTTAATTTATACATTTATTTATTGTATGGTATTACATTAAAATGATATATAAATAGAATGGTAGGCCTGGGTATATAGTTTTTATCGATATATTTGGACGCTCACTTCTGCTATCAGCGCTAAAATGGCAAAAATCAAATCGCCTCTTTATGTCACGGTGTATAGCCAGTCCAGCGTACTTGTATAATATAGGTCAGTGATTTACTAGGGAGTAGATACCCCCGATCGTTGATGTAATATTACTGTACCTACTAGGCGGTGAGAAATAAATGTGCTAAATAAAAAATTAAAAAAATTAAATACAAATATTTTTTTAAGGAGAGGGGGCAAACGAGCATGCAGCTCACCTGATGGTAAGTGACTACCGCCGCCCATGAACAACTGCAACACCAGTGAGGGAATTGCAGATGCGTTGCCGGCCTTTTAAAAAGGAGTACGCTCTTTTCTTGAAGGTCCCTAAGTCGTATCGGTCCGGAAAAATCGCTGATGGTAATCGATTCCACAAGGAAGTCGTGCGAGGAAGAAAACATCTAAAATCCTAAATCGCACAGTGGTGGACCGCCAATCATCCAGATGGTGTGGATGGTATCGGGAGTTCTGCCGCGATGTGCGTTCGTGAAATTTGGCGGCTGGGATTAATCCGAACAATTCCTCAGAGCACTCCCCAATCCCCATGGTAGATGCGAAAGAAAATGCAAAGAGATGCAACATCTCTTCGCAGCGCCAATGAGTCGAGCCGATCGGAAAGGACTCGGTCGTCGACGATTCGAGCCGCTCTGCGCTGGATGCGGTCAAAGTGGAAGGAGCTGGCACTGGGGAGCCCCTGCTCAGAGATGGAAACAGTATTCCATGTGAGGCCGAACCTGCGCCTTGTAAAGTTGCAGGCGGTGTGCCGGCATGAAATACTGTCCCGCTCTGCTGAGCACGCCAAGCTTTTTAGAGGCCAATTTGGCCTTCTCTTCCAAGTGACCTCGAAACGGCACGTCACTCGATATGTCGACGCCGAGGATTCCGATACTGGCTGAGGCAACCAGGGGAGTGCCTTGAAACTGAGGAGATACGACAAAGGGGTTCTTTTTGGCGGTAAACGCGCAAACTTGTGTCTTCTGAGGATTAAACAGGACTAGATTTAGTCGCCCCCAATCCGAGACTTTGTTCAGCAAAGACTCGACTTCAGACACAAGTTTGTTCCGGTACTCGGAGACGTTTTCCCGAGAAATATTGGCACGGCCGGTGTATAGAGTATAGACCAGTGCTGTTATCCGCATAGCAATGAATGTTACCAGTTAGCATGTACTTAATATGTACTTAATACAATTTAATTAAATATGTTTGCATTCTACTTCTTCTTCTTTTAAAATAATGCCTCTCCTGATTAAATTCTGCAAATGTCAAGTCAGTGATTGGGTTCTATTAATTAAAGAGAACGTTTCTATCCAATTTATGAGGCGTCCTACAACCTGCATCATTATTATTGGATTTTGTAAACTGTTACTTATGAATTTCACTGTAAATATGGAATACCTTCATAATATACCTAAAATGACAAATAATAATAAACTCTATTATTTATATATTTAATCATATTGCGGTAAATTGATAAAATACACTGACCTCTAAAAATCAGGGCGATCCATCTTTGTATGACATCTGTCAGATTCCGACCCCCGCTAGATTCCGGCGACCGAAATGTCGCCAGCTATTCACTCATAAACACTACACACTCACCTAATACAAATACAAACACTGTTAGGACAACCACGGATGGGACGCAGCGAGTCCGCAGACGGGCGCGCCAAACACCCCTCCACACCGCGTACACATCGTACACCCGCGCAGAACATCGAATGATACGAGTTAGCCGTCATCGCCAGGACCCGTCACCACTTGTTCGAGCGGCCGTTAGATAACTCATTTACGTGCATTTTAAACTGTCGTAGGCGAACATCGCCACATAAGTAACAATGTAAAATAATTAAAAATAAGGCCCCGAGACCGATAACGCTGTGAAAGCCAATATGCTAACATCACAAACATCATCAGAAACCAGCTTGTATGAAACTTGAGAAATTTTCACACAATCATAGTTTTGTCTATGTTTGGGTTAGAAAAGTAACAATAAAGTGAGTAAAAGATATTGCTGTTTCTTTTCTTCACATCGTTTTATATTGTCACTGTAAAAATTATATACAAATGTACCATGTTTGTACATATGTTTTGTTTGTATATTAATAGTATAGTTGTATTACGAATGGGTCGGCCCGACCGGGGAAGGACCACGCTCTCACAGAATACCAACGTAAAATAGCAGTTTAACACTACTGTGTTTCGTATGGTGAGTGTAGAGAATCGGAGACCCTTTTTACTGAAAAGAGGCATTCCATCTTAGTCCTCACGGGTGACAACGCATCTGAATTTATGATTCGCGAACGAGGATAAATGTAGATGTCTATGAGCCACAGCAACCACTTACCATCAGGTGGACTGTGTGCTCGTTTGTCACTCGATCCTATAAAAAAAAACAAATATACATGATTCATCATCATTATTACAGCCCTTCACAAGTCCACTGCTGAACACAGGCCTCCCCAAGGAATGCCACAAAGCACGGTCCTGAGCCACCTGCATCCATTGAATTTCTGCATGTCTTACCAGGTCGTCACTCCATCTAGTGGGGGGTCGCCCTAAACTTCACCTAACGATACGAGACTGCCACTCGAGAACCTTTTTCTCCCAGCGGGTGTCGGTTCTTCTTTATGACCGGCCCATTGCCACTTCAGCTTACTAATCCGTTGGGCTATGTTAGTCACTCTGGTTCTACTGGGGATATCCTCATTTCTAAATTTATCACGCAGAGAAATCCCGAGCGTAGCCCTGTTCATAGCTCGCTGCCTTGAGCTTTCTCATACGGCCTGCAGTGAAGAACCACGTCTCAATTCCATTAGTCATCACTGGCAACACGCACTGGTTGTACAGTCTTGTTTCCAAGTTTTGAGGTATACCGAGAAGATGTGTCGTAATTTCCGGAATGCTGCCCAGCTCTCGGTCGAAGTTGGACTTACCTAGTCGGACTATTTGTTGATTATGCCGGAATAAATAAAAAATGTTAAGTGTTATGCTATTTGTTTTTGTTTGCACCTTAGAGGAATTACATACATATTACTCTGACGTTAGCTCAATTAATTAACCTATTAATATTTATTTACATAACATAATATACAATATTAAAAACTATAATAAAAAAATATAATGAAAACCTATTAATTTATTAAAATTAAATATTATCAGAGCTCTATCAAAAGAAACCATAAATTAAAAGAAGGAAAAACTGACATTTGCTTGTCTACTTCTTTCATGTTGAAAATATTTTCTCAAGTTTATTCAAGCTTATTTCATTGCTTTAGATTTTAATATTTATTAGAATTAATAAAATACTTAAGTTTTGTTTGTAGGCATTTCCTCGCGACTGTGTTTGTTAACATTTTTTGTGAGATATTGACTCTGTATAAGATAACCAAAGAGAATATAATCACTATGTTTAAGAGGCGGGACTTCCATAGTAAAAATAAATGCATGAAATTATGGATAATAAATGGAGATAACGACTATGAAGTAATGTATGTCAATGTTGACTATATATAAATGTATTCAGTGACATTGACATTCAATGACTGCATTTATTTATTTAATAAACTACAGATAATACAGAGAATATATTATAGTACAACATATAGTGCCACCAACTTATCTGTGAACTGACAGCTTGGCGCTTTCCACCAGTTTGGGAATATTCCCATCTAAGGGTCTTATATCCCTACATATAGTCCACATACTAGGGTAATAAATTAGTCACGGAATAAAAAGACTAGAACACAGATTTAACACATATATGTCCAAGAACCAGAAGAAACAAAAATATCATAATTGAACAATTTAAACTTTAATTAAATAATATGCCTGTATGCCTTTATTACCGGGCGTTGTAATCTGCGTTACTGTGGTTTAAGCGGTTTCCGGTTCTTTAACTATTTTGGAAATGAATCCTTGACTAACAGCTGAAAAAGAAATTAATTGCATTAACCAACCCATTTATCGGAAATACAAAAGAAGGAACAAAACATAGCAATACTGACCTGTACGAGAGCGGCACCGAAAATTTCGGGAATCAAGGAAGTGACACAACATTACTATTTAAAAATGTATTTATTGCTTTTCGAAGTATTCTCCGCGATATTTGACAAATTTTTCCATACGATGGAACCAATCATTGAAGCAACCATTCCAGTCGGAAGTTGGGGTCTCCAAAATGGCCGTTTTGTAGGCGTCCACAGCTTCTTCAGGTGATGAAAATCTCTGTTCACGCAATTTATTCTTTATTTTAGGGAAAGTATAGAAATCATTAGGGCTTAGGTCGGGGCTGTACGGCGGATGGTCTAATAATTCTATATTTTCTTGCTCTAAAAACTCTTTTGTTCTGTGTGCGGTGTGAGAACTCGCATTGTCTTCATCACCAAATGCAGAAATCATCCGGTCAACACACTGTTTTTGTGTTAAACCACTTCGAAAGTCATAATAAATCATCACTCTTGAATTTTCTCGAGTCAATTTCATTTTCTCAACGACTAAACAAGTTTGACAAAACCTTGTGACAGGACCGAGAATCTTTTTTTTAATAAATAAATGGTATTCGAATTTTAAAACTAAGGAGTTTTCAATTAAAAAGATTTTAGTATGACAGGAACAGTGGAAATATTCCATTCCCGATACTTTTAGTGCAGCCTATGTAGCAGCTGATATTCTTTTATAGACCTGATTGAAAAGCATTATCGGTGCTTGCCCTTGAGCTTCTTGCTCATCATTATCATCATTACAGCCCTTCACAAGTCCACTGCTGAACATAGGCCTCCCCCAAAGAATGCCACAAAGCATGGTCCTGAGCCACCTGCATCCATCGACTTCCTGCATATCTTACCAGGTCGTCACTCCATCTAGTGGGGGGACGCCCTACACTTCGCCTGCCGGTACGAGGCTGCCACTCGAGAACCTTTCTTCCCCATCGGTTGTCGGTTCTTCGAGCTATATGGCCGGCCCATTGCCACTTCAGCTTACTAATCCGTTGGGCTATGTCGGTCACTCTGGTTCTACTGCGGATATCCTCATTTCTGAGTTTATCACGCAGAGAAACTCCGAGCATAGCCCTCTCCATAGCTCGCTGAGCGACCTTGAGCTTCCTTATCCGGCCAGCAGTGAAGGACCACGTTTCAGTTCCGTATGTCATCACTGGCAACACGCACTGGGTATGCAGTCTCGTTTTCAAGTTTTGAGGTATACCTGACGAGAAGATGTGGCTTAATTTCCCGAACGCTGCCCAACCGAGTTGAATCCGTCGATTGACCTCTCGGTCGAAGTTGGACTTACCTAGTCGGACTATTTGTCCCAGGTAAACATACTCGTCAACAACTTCGAGCTTAGTGCTCCCAACAACTACCGGCATAGGTGTGATAAGGACATAAAACATGTACTTTGTTTTGTCCATGTTCATCTTAAGACCTATCCGTTGGGAGACACTATTGAGGTCATTGAGCATAGTGCTTAGGTCCTCCAGCGATTCTGCCATAAGGACTATATCGTCGGCAAATCGAAGGTGAGTGATGTACTCGCCATTGATGTTGATACCGTATCCTTTCCAGTCCAGAAGCTTGAAAACGTCTTCCAATGCAGCGGTGAAGAGTTTCGGGGATATGACGTCACCCTGTCTTACACCTCTCTGCAATTGGATAGGTTTTGTACTCTGGTTCTGTACTTGGATAGCCATCGTAGCCCTACTGTACAAGCACTTCAACACTTCGATATATCGACTGTCAACTTGGCACCGCTGAAGGGACTGCAGCACCGCCCAAATTTCGACGGAATCAAAGGCTTTCTCATAGTCCACATACGCCAGACATAGTGGCAAATTGTACTCCTCGGACTTCTGTACAATTTGCCGTAGGGTATGTATGTGGTCTATGGTGCTAAAGCCTTTTCGGAAACCGGCTTGTTCGGGAGGCTGGAAGTCGTCAAGTCTGCGCGCGAGACGATTCATAATTACTCTCGAAAACAGCACGTAAACGCGGCTCAGAAGGGAAATCGGTCTGTAGTTCTTCAAGAGAGCGTTGTCGCCTTTCTTGAAGAACAAGACCACCGTACTTCTGCTCCACGCCTCCGGTGTAATGCCACCATGGAGGACGGAATTAAAGAGCTTCTGAAGGACTTCAAGTACCGGTTTTCCACCCGCTTTCAGAAGCTCTGCTGTAATTCCATCCTCGCCTGGGGCCTTGCCGTTTTTAAGGTGCTGGAGAGCCATTCTAATCTCGCTCAGACTGACGTCCGGGATATCATCGGAATAATGTCGGATAAGACTTGCTCTTGGATCGTTACTCACACTTGCGTGTGGCTCCAACGATGACGTGTACAGCTGCCCATAGAACCTCTCAATCTCACTCAAAATCTCATGTGCCCCGGAAACGATGCTGCCACATTCGGTCTTCAGCTTTGACAGTTGGCTCTTTCTGGCAGACAGATCTCTGGCAAAGACTTTGGAGCCTTGGTTCCGCTTGATCGCTTCTTCAATACGAGCTGTATTGAAGTTGCGTAAGTCCCGCCGCATGCATTTGGAGATCTGTCTGTTCAGTTGCCTGTATGCTGCCAAATCTGTTGAAGAATGTAGCTTCATCTCCCGTCTAACAGCCATGAGATTAAGAGTGTGATCGGAGAGTTTTTGTGTTCTTCTGCGGTGGGTCTTGCAGAACTTAGCTCCGACCGCATGGACAGTTTCCACGAGCTTGTCATTCAAATCGTCCACTTCATTGCAGTCTTCTAGGCACTGAAAACGGTTTTGTAACTCGAGCTGAAAGGTTTCGGGACTCTGGATTAGAGCACGAGAGGGACGGAGCGTTGACTTCATTAGACGAGACCTCTCCAACTTAACGTTTAGGTTCAGTGTGCCTCTAACCATTCGGTGATCGCTGCCGGTTTTCACCCTCGCGATCACTGAGACATCACTGAACAGTTGTCGTCTGGTCGTCATAATGAAGTCAATCTCATTTTTTGTCAAACCGTCGGGGCTCGACCAGGTCCACTTTCTGTGGGGCCGCTTCTGGAAGAAAGAGTTCATCATAAAGAGTCCCTCTTTCTCCATGAAGTCGACCAGCTGCTGGCCCCTTGGGTTCCGTTGCCCTATTCCAAATTTCCCCACCTTCAGCTCATCGTTCTCTCTTGTGCCTAGTTTTGCATTGAAGTCTCCCATTAACACCGTATATTGGGTTTTGGAGGAATGCATGGCTCTAGAGATATCCTCATACATTTCCTCCACCTCCTCATCGGGGTGTGCCGAGGTTGGTGCGTAAACCTGTATGACCTTCAGCGAATACCGTTTGGTGATTCTGAGTATAAGGTTCGCAACCCTCGTCGACACACTCCCGATCTTTACAACGTTGTTAACGAGAGACTTGTGGACGATAAATCCGACACCTCCTTGGGACAGATGGTCGCCCTCCCGGTGATAGAGCAAGTTGCCGGATTCGAGGATTACTGTGTCCTCCCCCTCTCTTCGGAGTTCGGATAATCCTATAATATTCCAGCGTAACTTGTCTATCTCTTCTTCCAGCTCCACAATCTTCTCGTCAGTCCTCAGGGTGCGTGCGTTGTATGTTGCCAGGTCGAGTCGTTGCAGGTGGCAACCGAACCTCCGCCAGAGATTCTTAGCACCCCCTGCCCCGCCGTTACCATGGTCGCCACCGTAGCTAGGAATAGCGGGGCCGCCGGGGACTGGGGGCCGTCTCTTCGTAACTTTCATTATGGGGGATATATTGCCATAGTTGCCACGCTTGGCGAGCGGGTTGGCAACCGCAGTTTTTTTATTGTATTTTGCCGTTACCAGGAAGATGCTGCTGCCCATCTCCTGCCTGTGTCCCTTTGTCGCCTTTTACGACACCCACGGGAGGATATGGGGTAGTGGATATTCTTAACCGCCACTACACGGCAAGCAAGCTTCTTGCTCACAAAAGCTTAATACCTTTAAAATAATGTTTCAGGCATCACTTTTAATGGTTTTCGGCATTTTTTATTTTTCTATAAACTCTCAAAACAATGACGTATTGAGTGACATTTGATTAAATGGCGGATGTAGTTCACAATTTTGCCGTAACTGTCAGTTCACAGATAAGTTGGTGGGACTATAAGCTTAATGAAAACTTTACCGTGTACCACAAGCCGCCGACTTAAAATTTGACAGATAAGCTTTTTTTTTTTTCTACTAAGCCAGCGCTTATCTACGATCCCACCTGATGGTAAGTGGTGATGTAGCCTAAGATGGTGAAGCGCACTGACTTAACAAAAGCCTATTCACTCTTGCCTTGAAGACACCCACACTGTAATCGGATGGAAAGACAGATGCTGGCAACTTATTCCAGTCCTTTGCTGTACGCATGATGAACGACGTGGCGAACCGTTTGGTTCGAATGCGTGGTAAGTCAACAACGAAAGGGTGGAGACTGGCCGAACGTCTGGTTGTCCGATGTTGGAAGGGAGAGGGTGGAATTAAGTTATGTAATTCCTGCGCACACTCTCCGAAATGTATCCTGTAGAAAACCGAAAGGCTGGCTACTTTACGTCTGTGTTCGAGGCTGGTAAGATTGGTTTTAACCAAATTCGAGTCACCAATAAGCCTCATAGCACGCCTTTCCATTGAGTCCAAAGCTCCTAGGTGGCATTTTGCAGCACCAGCCCATATATGGCAGCAATACTCCATGCACGACCGGACTTGCGCTTTATATAAATTAAGCAGCTGTCCCGGCGTGAAGTATCGCCGCACCTTTGCAAGGACTCCCAGTTTCCTTGCAGCTGCTTTGGCCTTGGACTCAATGAACCGCCCGAAGTTCAAATTTGAGGATATTTCAAACCCTAACAACTGAAGGCGGTCGGCATACTTCAGTGATACATTTCGGAAAGAAGGAGCCAAGGTGAGCTGGCTCCTTTTTGCAGAGAAGAGACACGCTTGTGTTTTGGAGGCGTTGAACTTCACAAGATTGGCATCGCCCCAATCGGATACTTCCTGTAATGTGAGATTCACACACTCTACCATAGCTTCTCTTTCGGACTGGATTTAATCCCGACTGGCCCGAGGACTTGGTTGGTATCTCTCAACCACTGTGCTATCGTCTGCATACCCATAGATACCGGGCATAAGCAGATCATTTATATGCAGCAGGAAGAGAGTTGCGGAGAGTACGGACCCCTGAGGAACACCGGCGTTAGTCGCCATAGGATCGGATGAGCAGCCATCGACGACAACCCGGAGAGACCGTTCACTCAGAAAGTCCTTTACCCATTCAATCAGACCAGGGGATAAGCCGTACGCTGGAAGCTTACCCAAAAGGCTATTGTGCCAAACTCTGTCAAAGGCCTTCGAGACATCAAGGGAAACAGCAAGTGCTTCCCCACTGTTCTCGAGTGCCTCGCCCCATACGTGTGTGGCATACGCTAGAAGGTCCCCAGCTGACCGATTTCGGCGAAACCCATATTGCCGGTCACTAAGGAGGTCATTTTGTTCTAGGTATGCCATTAAGCGGGCATTCAATATACACTCCATAATCTTGCAGAGTATGGAGGTAATTGAGATTGGACGATAATTGGCAGGGTCGGCGCGGCTGCCTTTTTTTGGAACAGGCTGCACGTTGGCCAGCTTCCAGGATTTTGGCACTATTCCAGTACTAAATGAGAGGCGGAACAAGCGTGTCAACACAGGAGACAACTCAGGTGCACAAGCCTTTATGACTATGGCTGGTATACCATCTGGTCCACTAGCTTTATTCACGTCTAGACACCGCAAGGTTTTAAGAACCTCCTTATTCGTTATACGAATCTCCGACATAGAGGTCCCGCAGTGAGGTAATTTTGGTGGAACGTTGTTGCCACTACCCAGACGTGAATTGTAGGCAAAGAGAGACGCGAACAAGTCCGCTTTCTCCTTAGCCGTATGAGCCAGTGTGCCATCCGGTTTTACCAATGGAGGCAGTGTAGGCCGACAGAAGTTTATCTCGATCGCTTTGGCGAGAGACCAAAAAGCTCTAGTGCCGGATGGTCTGGCAGAGAGTTTTGCGCCAATATGTTTAATGCGATCGAGACTAGCTTTCCGTAATGCTTTTTTGTAGGACTTAGCGGTCTGATTGAAGGTTCTCTTCTTGGAGCTAATATCCGGAGCTTTGCGGTTTCGAGCGTCAACCCAGGATAGGTAAGCTAAATGCTTGCGCTTTTCAGCTTGGGCGCATTCAGCGTTAAACCATGGGCGAGCTTTGCTACCGGTGGGAGCGTCGAAGAAGGGGATAAAGTACTCCATAGCTTGACGCAACACATCCGTTATCGCAACCGCGCAGCTCGACGGATCCGCAGAAGAGAAACAAACCTCCCGCCAAGGATAAGATGCAAAAAATGTCGTATCTCATCCCAATCAGCTGACTTATACCGCCATATTCGTCGAACACCTTGGGACTCGTAATCAGGTGGAGAATATGACGATACAGATTTCACCAGACAGTGGTCAGATGTACCCAAAGGAGAAGTAACCTGTACTTCGTATCTGTCTGGTTCGGTAGTCAGCAGAAGGTCCAAGCAATTTGCTGTGTGACCGTCTACATCGGGTACCCTAGTCGCCACCTTTACCATCTGAGAAAGACCTAGCGTCAAAGCGAAATTCCACGCTTCTCTTCCAGCATGCTTTAATCTATAAAATATGTATAACACAACACTATTAAACAGCAATTGGCACAGTCAACAGGCAGTAAATCGGCAATACGTAATTAACTAATAGTGCATTAAAAGACGTGAGTCTTGCCACTGCCCACTTCGCCGCGTCAAAAACCGGTCGTTCCTGCGTCGCGTATACAGGGGTGATAAAAATATATTGATAATAATTGTGATAATATTTAATAGTAGATGAGTATAATAATTATTATTTGTTTATATGTCATATAGGTTTATTTATGTATAGAATATAGTTAGTGGGGATTATAGTTTCTTTTTTATTTAGTTAGAAGTTTGATATAGACAGTTCGTATAGTAGTTTTTTTAATTTGTATTTAATATTTTTATGATTAATTTCAATTTGAAAAGAGGTAAGTAACTGATTAATCAAATTTGGAACCATGTATTCTAAAGTACGTTTTCCGTATAAATTGTTATAATTAGGTTTAGCTAATTTTGGTTTGGCTTAAAAAATTCTTCATTTAAAAGAGTATATTCTACTTTTTATGCACCGGTATAATTTTGCAGTAATCGAATAGGTTATGGTAATCAGAATCGCTGTGTATGTTTTTTACCCGTCTGGAACTATAGTTTTTAAGATGCGTAATTGCAATGAATAAATGTTATCTAAATGTGATTTGTAAGTTCGTCCATAACTAGACAAGCCATATGAAATTTTAGATTCGGCCAGTGATTTATATAATTGTAACAGAATTCTATAGGAGAATTTATACTTAATTATGGAGAATTTTGCTTACATGCTTCGAAGTCCATTACATACAACCTCAATATGATATTTCCAGTTGAGTCGACTATCTATTACAAGTCCTAAGTAAGTTTGAGTTTCTACCGGTTCTAATTCTGCACAATGACAATTGAATGTCATTTGTCCTTTGTGAAGGCATAGGTGGTCATGCACAATAAAGCTAGGTATTACTTTACTCCTATTATGATTAGAACTAATATACATTAGCTTGGTCTTGCTAGCATTAATAACTAATCCTTTATCATGAGACCATTGTGTTAATATATTAAGTTCTTCTTGCATAATGCGGCCAGTTTCATTAATATTTTCGCTGGCTGCAACCAGGCACGTATCGTCGGCATACTGGTATATTTCGCAACGCCTGATGATGTTTGCCAGACTATTAGCATAAGTGATGTAATGCAATGGTCCAATAACAGTGTGCTGTGCCTACTGAAGAGTTAACATAATAACTAATGGCATCCCCCACTTTTACCGCATATTTCCTGTCATTAAGGTAGTCTCTGCACCATGACAATAATGGCCCTCTAATACCACTATCATTAAGACTGTCTATTAGCTTATTATGATTAAGAGTCAAACGCTTTAGTGTAGTCTACAAAGACTACCAAGACGTGTCTCTTATTATCTAAATGCTTATAAACGCTGTTAGTGAAGTTCGATAACAGTTGGGTGGTATTTTTCTGCGGTTGAAAATCATATTGATTTTCCGTTAATATATTATTTTTAGCATAGAAGTCATAAACCTGTCTGCAAATGTATTTTTCAGCAATTTTATGTATTACGGGTAAAATAGTAATTTGCCTATAATTGTCATGCACTTTATGGCTACCCTTCTTATGGATATTTGTGCCATTTGCTGTAGAGACTATTGGTAAATGGGGTCCACGTGCGGTGAAATTCCTAAAGAAACTCCATCGGCGTCTGGTCGTTGCTGGTGATAAGAGGGCTGGTTCTTTTCTCGCTCAAAGGCTAAGTATAGCCATTCAGCGGGGAAACGCAGCCAGCGTTCTTGGCACAATACCGCTGGGATTAGGACTATATGATAATTAAGTTTCTAGTTTTAGTTTTTGTTTTATTATTATAGTTTTTAATATTGTATATAATAAAATATTGTATATTATGTTAAAAAAAATTATTCATCATTTTAAAATTTTATGCACGAAGTATGATCAGATTCGAAAGTGAGTTAAGTGTAATGTAAAAACAAAAACAACAAAATCATTTTATCACTTTCCGCAAGTTTCCTTTAATATAAAAAGAAAAACTTATGACAATATTGCGTTAAGTCTTTAAACATTTTGTATTTATTGACCGTTATTTCTAGGTATTAGGTGTATTGACTCGAATTTTATCTGTTTCAG
Organism: Parnassius glacialis; assembly: GCA_033319125.1. Lineage (NCBI taxonomy): Eukaryota > Metazoa > Arthropoda > Insecta > Lepidoptera > Papilionidae > Parnassius > Parnassius glacialis. The sequence continues at coordinate 8,206,146 of JAVANC010000011.1, read as the reverse complement.
ATAATGTATTTGGGCGGAGTTTTTACCATGAGAATTTTAATGATTTACAATATCATATATTATATGCGTGGAAAAGTTATGCGCAAAAGCAATAAAAACCTGAATAATAGTGTATAGTTTTATAATTTTATTTTATTTTATCCCACAAGGTCCTCTAAAGAAAATTCGAGTAATTTTGGTGCAACCTCTCAAATGTATGGGAATTTACCCCATACATTTGTGAGGCTTAGGCCAAAATTACTCGTTCACCTTATACAAATAAACATTTTAAAAGTTACAGTATACAACGGTTTGAAATTCTTGCGAAAAAAGTTTCATATAAGCGCCCGCTGTAGCGCTAGTAGTATACACATAGACGCGTGCTACATTTTTTTTAGTCAGAGATTGCCTTCTTCTCTCGGTACAGAGTAATTGTGTTCTGTGGATCAAATAGAGTTCGAAAATAAACAGATTTTTGGTGGAAAATTGACCGGCGGCGGGTTGCTGCTCCTGTATTATTGTTTAAATAATGGTTTGAAATGGATTTTGATACCTGAAAATGGTGCGATTTTGTGTATTGTCTGCGCATGTGAACTATTAGTTGAAACGGTGAAACAAGTGCTCTGATGGTGATGTGATTCTTAAGATAAGTTGTCTGTCTGCTTAGGCACCTTGAGATACCATCGCCTACTGTCAGCTGTCTGTTGGCTCAAGTTGCCGTCGAAATCTCCCAAGGGTTGCATAATGTGACGCATCAGCATATTGTGAAGCCGGGTACTATGAAGGATAATTATAATATATTGTATCTTCAGGCTCAGAAGGGCTAGAACCCAGGGCCGTAAAGTCACTTATAAAAAATCGAAAATAAACATTGGCAGCACCGAACTGTCAAATTCAGCTGTCAATGTCATAGTTGGTCTGTTGGTCATAGCTCATAGCTTGATAATTTGATTCGAACTTTGCGTTTGGTCAATCGTCAATCGTCAAGTTAGTTTAATTTTAATTCTGTGATCGAAATCAAGTCTGTTGCAAATGTGTTTGTATCGTTATCGCTAGGTTTAAAGCGCGAGTTATTTTGAATTTATATAGTAAACTGAATCTCTGCAATGGCCAAATCTTCGGGAGCTCCGACTAAGGAGCGCTATATACCAAATGGACTGAAATTCGCCTTTGGTGGACTTGCAGGGTACAGTTTTTCATATTGTTAAATGTCCTTTATAGGGGTTCAAAGTCGTTAGATCAAACGAGAAGGAACAAGGAATAGAAAAATCTTATTAATGTTATTGTTTTCTCCGAAATGCTCATCGATCACTCTTGGTTTTATAAACATATGTCAATTATTTCATGGCAAAAGTACCTTGATGTTTAATTAGTGACATTTTTTTTATAGAATAGGGTGACAAATGAGCACATAGTCCACCTGATGGTAAGTTGATGCTGTGTCTCATAAAAATCTACATTTATCCTCAATTAAGAATCCAAAAGTAGATGTGTTGTCACCCCTGAGATGGAATGCCTCGTTACCAGTAAAAAGGGAAATAACGTTAAACGTGAAAATATTTATAGTCTTGTAATGTATATTGCATAGTAACTTCCAAACATTTTTTAAGAAATAAAACATTATGTAACAGATAGTAGTATTTAAATTATGATTTCATATTATAGGTAATTCAAATTTCTTTAGACTTATAATACAATGAAGTAGCAGTATGTAAGCTAATGTTTCAGGGTATTGACTAAATATTCATACTGTTGGGTTCAATTATGCCATATCATAAGCACTAAGCTCAGGTGAAGTGATTGATGAGTGAAGTGAATAAATTTGTATTTCTCTACTGTCAGGTGCAATATCAAGATACCTGCTACTTAAGTCATGCATTTAGTAAAATTTGTATTGTCTGCTAATTGTTTGGACAGGTTCCTCATACATATGTATATGTCATACCTGTAATCTTCAGTCGAAAGAGCATCAAGCCAAAAGGACCACATGTAGCCAAAAAAAATATGGGGATAAAATTGTGAAAGAAGTTATAAGATACTGGTCTCATTATCTACACTATCATAAACCTAATATCCAATTGGTTGCCTTTTTACGACAAGCTAGGCAAGTGACATCACTAGTATATTATTTTTTGTTGTAAGTTCCACATTAACATGGAACCTCTGTCTAACATGTGACTGATTTCACATACTATTTAAAGCAAGGCCTTGTAATCTATAAAAATAAATAAAATTGAAGTGTCTGTTTGTAATGTTAAAATAACAGTTTTTTACTAAATGTATGCATTTAGTAATAAACTGTTTTTTGACTTTTATTTTGGGAAAAGAATTGGGGTTTTGTGCAAAAAAGTAAAACCCTAAATTACACATGGGCGAAGTCGTGGGGAACAGCTAGTATTCTCTATGTTAAAGTAAAGTATTATGTAACCATTCTCACTATGTAACTATACTAATATGTAACCATTCTCAATCCTTGTAAATGCTTATTTGCACAACAAATGTTTATAGATTCAATTAGCGATATTAAGTGAAATGTGATATTGTCTTCAATCCTGTTACTACCACTCCAAATAAACTTAAAATTGTGATGGGATGGAGTTACCTTACAGTCTATTAAAGTCCACTGCTGAATAAACGGAATATTTGCCATATTTGCAAAGCTTGTCAAGCGGGCAATTAATTAGATGCTGCTGCCCATCTCCTGATTTGTATCCCTCTGTCGCCTCTTATGACACCCCCAGAATGATATGGGGTAGTGGATATTTTTACACCGCCACTTCACCGCACTTACACCACCACATTGTATTGGATGCAGTAGTTCAGACTAATTAGGCTGACGAATAAATGGGTTCGAATTTATGACTTAAACTTATGGTCTATACCCATCACTGCTATCCCCTGTTAAATCCCCTGTCAAGCAAACAATGCGAGAATTGACTTAGCCTATACTGGCTTCATCAAAATTGTTTAATCAAAACTCATGACAACTTTCAATTTTATGTTCCAGCTGTAAGACTAAAATTTTTCAGATGTACTAAATATGATTAAATTGGGACTCATTAACTCAGTATCCTGTTTTTTTTTAACTATTATAAGTCACTGCTATTATATCTATTGATTTACAATACTGACTATTATAATATCTGATGGTAGGTGATGAGGCAGCCCAAAATGGCAAAGTACCTGGACTTAGCTTATTTAGTACAGTGTGTTAGTGTTACACATGCTGATTTCTGCACTTCCGCAACAGTATATTATTCAAGTCAAAGATTTTAGGGTGCACTGAGGTATTTAGGTCTGTAGCAGGCGACTACAGATCATTTCAATAAGATGAAAGTAGCTATTTCATTGCAATTGTTAGATAATAATAAATTTAAAGGTGCTCTTTGTATAGGGTGTGTTTACAGTTAAGTTGTGGTTCCATTTTTATAATGCTAGAGTGCGCGCTCATGTTTTGTTATTTATGTCGTATATTTTATATCCAGCTGTCAGTTCATGTGTTTCTGCTTCCTGCTGTCGGTTCATGTAAAATCGAAGTAAAAATAAATGTTACATAGTATTAGAAATCTTACTCAGTTTTATTAAATTAAATCCCTAACCCAATAGCACTCTATGCAGACTTTGCATAAAGGACTGTTTGTGACATCTATAGTAAATAAATGTGTATTTAACAATCCATGCACAGTTATGAGCGCTTGTAATAGTCCGAATTTGAGATTTGTTTAAATAAAGCAGTATTTTATACACATAGGCTTTTTGTGCGGCCTCCCACCTGTGACCTTACAAACCCAAGTGGATGTAGGAATAGGTTCTGCTCTAACTGCCCTATATGAAGTGTACGGAATCAATGCATCTGGAATTCATCATCATTACAGCCCTTTACAAGTCCACTTCTGAACATAGGCCTCCCCAAGGAATGCCATAAAGCACGGTCCTGAGCTACCTGCATCCATCGACTTCCTGCATGTCTCACCAGGTCGTCACTCCATCTAATGGGGGGACGCCCTACATCTCGTCCGCCGATACGAGGCCGCCCCTCGAAAACCATTTTGCCCCATCAGTTGTCGGTTCTTCGAGCCATATCGACGGCCCACTGCCACTTCAGCTTACTAATCCGTTGGGCTATGTCGGTTACCCTGGTTCTACTGCGGATATCCTCATTTCTAAGTTTATCACGCAGAGAAACTCCGAGCATAGCCCTCTCCATAGCTCGCTGAGCAACCTTGAGCTTCCTCATCTGGCCAGCAGTGAAGGATCACGTCTCAGTTCCATAGGATATCACTGGCAACACGAATTGGTAGTACAGTCTCGTTTTCATATTTTGAGGTATACCTGACAAGAAGATGTGCCGTAATTTCCTGAACGCTGCCCAACCGAGTTGAATCCGTCGATTGACCTCTCGGTCGAAGTTGGACTTACCTAGTCGAACTATTTGTCCCAGCTAAACATACTCGTCAACAACTTCGAGCTTAGTGATCCCAACAACTACCGGCATAGGTAGTTGTTGGGAGCACTAAGCTCGAAGTTGTTAAGATATTTAACATGATCTTTGTTTTGTCCATGTTTATCTTAAGACCTATCCGTTGGGAAACACTATTGAGGTCATTTAGCATAGTGCTTAGGTCCTCCAGCGATTCTGCCATAAGGACTATACCGTCGGCAAATCGAAGGTGAGTGATGTACTCGCCATTGATGTTAATACCGTATCCTTTCCAGTCCAGTAGCTTGAAAACGTCTTCCAGTGCAGCAGTGAAAAGTTTCGGGGATATAACATCAACCTGTCTTACACCTCTTTGCAGTTGGATAGGTTTCGTACTCGGAAACTCAACGTAGCCCTACTGTACAAACACTTCAGCACTTCGATATACCGACAGTCAACTTGCCACCTCTGAAGCGACTGTACCACCGCCCAAATTTCGACGGAATCAAAGGCTTTCTCATAGTCCACATACGCAAGGCAAAGTGGCAGATTGTACTTTTCTGTCTTCTGTACAAATTGCCGAAGGGTGTGTATGTGGTCTATAGTACTAAAACCTTTTCGGAAACCGGCTTGTTCGGGAGGCTGGAAGTCGGTGAATCTGCCTACGAGACGATTCGTAATAACTCTCGAAAACAACACGTAGATGCGGCTCAGAAGTGAAATCGGTCTGTAGTTCTTCAAGAGAGCGTTATCGCCTTTCTTGAAGAACAAGACCACCCCACTTCTGCTCCACGCCTCCGGAGTAGTGCCACCATGGAGAACGGAATTAAAGAGCTTCTGAAAGACTTCAAGTACCGGTTTTCCACCCGCTTTCAGAAGCTCCGTTGTAATTCCATCCTCACCTGGGGCCTTGCCGTTTTTAAGGTGCTGGAGAGCCATTTTAATCTCGCTCAGACTGACGTCCGGGGTATCTTTGGAATAGTGTCGGATAAGACTCGCTTTTGAATCGTTACTCACACTTGCGTGTGGCTCCAACGAAGACGTGTACAGCTGCCCATAGAACCTCTCAATCTCACTCAAAATCTCAGGTGGCAGACAGATCTCTGGCAATGACTTTGGAGGCCTGTTTCCGTTCGATTGCTTCTTCAATACGAGCTGAATTGAGATCTGTCTGTTTAGTTGCCTGTATGCTGTCAAATCTGCGGAAGACTGCACATTCATTTCCCGTTTTAGAACCATGAGATTAAGAGTGTGATTGAAGAGTTTTTGTGTTCTTCTGCGGCGGGTCTTGCAGAACTTAGTTCCGACCGCATGGACAGTTTCCACAAGCTTATCATTCATATCGTCCACTTTGTGGTGGCGCTGCCGTCGCACCACAAGCGAAACACATCGAAGTCTAAATCGCACTAACAAAGTTCCGAAGTTAAAGCAGCATATATAGAATAGCTCCGAACTACCAATCGGAGCGTTGGCCGCTCCCCGGGCAGAACACCTTGCCCGGCGGGAGATCTCCCCTTTTCCTTCCACCGGCCACAGTGGTGACCCCGACGTGATATGAACACGCAATCAACAACCTTCTGAAACTTCAACTTCCTTCCATGACCTTCGTCATCATCCTCAAGTACCCCATTCATTCGCTCCCGAGCAGGTATTGTCTGCAGTCTTCACATTCTGGATGCCATCTAGCTTTACAAAGGTTAATCGAAGCACTGGAATAATAATGGTTCCTGTTCCTTCAAGCTACTCTCTGCGCTACAGTGTTCGGCACGGCTCTGAGCCTTACTGCTCGACTCACCGCAGACTTACAAGGCAATTCCCTGGCAATTGCAAATTCGTCGACATCTAGACTGCACTATCGACCTCCGGTCTGAGCAAGGGGGTGATGTGGCGGCGCTGCCTTCGCACCACAAGCGAAACACATCGAAGTTTAAATCGTACTAACAAAGTTCCGAAGTTAAAGCAGCATGAAATAGCTCCGAACTACCAATCGGAGCGTTGGCCGCTCCCCGGACAGAACACCTTGCCCGGCGGGAAATCTCCCCTTTTCCTTCCACCGGCCACAACTTCATTGCAGTCTTCTAGGCACTGAAAACGGTTTTGTAACTCGAGTTGAAAGGTTTCGAGACTTTGGACTAGAGCACGAGGGGGACGGAGCCTTGACTTCATTAGACGAGACCTCCAACCTAGGTTTAGGTTTAGTGTGTCTAACCATTCGGTGATCGCTACCAGTCGATCACTGAGACATCACTGAATAGTTGTCGTCTGGTCGTCATAATGAAGTCAATCTCATTTTTTGTCGAACTGTCGGGGCTCGACCGGTTCCGTTTGCCTGTTCCGAATTTCCCTACTTTCAGCTCACCGTTCTCTCTTGTGTCTAGTTTTGCGTTGAAGTCTCCCATTAACACCGTATAGTGGGTTTTGGAGGAATGCATGGCTCTAGAGATATCCTCATACATTTCCTCCACCTCCTTGTCGGGGTATACCGAGATTGGTGCGTAAACTTGTATGACCTTCAGCGAATACCGTTTGGTGATTCTGAGTATAAGGTAAGCAACCCTGGTCGCCCTCCCGGTGATAGAATAAGTTGCCGGATTCGAGGATTACCGTGTCCTCTCCCTCTCTTCGGACCTCGGATAATCCTATAACAGTCCAGTGCAGCTTGTCTATCTCTTCTTCCAGCTCCAGGATCTTCTCGTCAGTCCCCAAGGTGCGTGCGTTATAAGTTGCCAGGTCGAGTCGTCGTAGGTGGCAACCGAACCTCCGCCAGAGATTCTTAGCACCCCCTGCCCCGCCGTTACCATAGTTGCCACCGTAGCCAGGAATAGCGGGGCCGCCGGGTACTGCGGGCCGCCTCTTCGTAACTTTACTCATTGCGAGCGGGTTGACAACAGCAGTTCTTTATTTTGATATTGCTGTTATCAGGAAGAAGCCCATCTCCCACCTGTTTCCTACTGTCGCCTCTTACGACACCCATGGGAAGATATGTGGTAGTGGATATTCTTAACTGCCACTACACGGCTATTACTGGAATTACAATGGTATTTTATCCACTGAAGGGTGATGTTATTTTCTTCACCTACCCTATTAAGGAAAATATTTGACTACTAAATGCCCTTGGCCTCTATAATAGGTGGAATTAATTATTTATTTATTTTAATTAATATTTCGCTTCCACGGGTTATTTCTGTATCTCGACAAGAGCGCCACCTACCGGGGTGCAAATGTGAATATAAGCTGTGGCCGTGGATAGAAAAGAGGAGATCTCCCGCCGGGCATGGTGATAGGCCCGTGGAGCGACCAACGCTCCGAGTGGTAGTTCGGAGCTATTCTATATAAGCTGTTTTATTTCGGAACTTTGATAGCGCGAGTTAGGCTTCGATGTGTTTCGCTTGTGGCGTTATGACAACGCCGCCACATCACCCCCTTGCTCAGATCCGAAGTCGATAGTGCAGTCCGATTGTCGGTGCGTCCTTAAAGCCGGATGAAAATCCATGCTGTGTGCGTTATAAGGGCAGGCGACGCCGGTTCGAACATATGCCGGTGTGTAATGCATATCGTACTACGCTCTTGCAAGTGAGTGCGGTGAGAACGATGTGCCGGAGCAAGTTCCAGAAATCTGCCTATAAATCTGCGGTGAGTCGAGATGAAGACAAATTGGATTGGCTTGCAGGAGCTGAAGACTGCAGAAGACGATTCTTGGGAATGAATGGTAGGGGTTCTTGAGGATAATTAGTGACGAAGGCTTGAAAGTTGTAGCTTTCGAAGGTTGTTGGGTTGCATGTTCACATCATATCGGTTGATCACCACTGTGGCCATGGATAGAAAAGAAGAAATCCTCGCCGTGTAAGGTGATAGCCCCGTGGAGCTGCCAACGCTCTGAGTGGTAGTTCGGAGCTATTCTATATAAACTGTTTTACTTCGGAACTTTGATAGCGCGAGTTAGACTTCGATGTGTTTCGCTTGTGGCGCGACGACAACGCCGCAACAAAACCATCTAGGGACCCATTCAAACACTCACATAAATTTTCATCAAAATCGGTAAAGCTGTTTTTGATTGTTTTTGAGATTTTTATATAGATAAGTAATTAAAACTAGTTTTTGAATTAATTTATTTATAAATTGGTTATTCCACTCCTTTGCTGTACGCAAGTTCTCTATTGTAATCTCTATTGCTACGGGATCTTTAAATCTACTTTCTATAGTTGCCGCTTGATCATGAGATTGGGTGATGGAGTTTTCTATATGGCCACCACAATGCAATATATTTTATATACCTTATTGTCACTTAAATCTTTCAAAATGTACTCTAATTGATAAATTGTGGATCAATCAAACAAATAAATTGTGATGGTTTCCACCTTTTATAAACAAGCTAAGGACTACATATTTATTTAATGTCTTTTTTATACATTTATGGGTGGCAGATGCGCAAGATCCACCTGTTTATTTGCCTATTGACATACATCTTTCCTCGATTAAGTATCGAAATTGATGCATCGCCACCCCTGAGGAAAAGATTTAATGTGTTGTCACCAATAAAAAGGGTGTTCGGTTGCCGTCATTTACCATAAGAAACACAGTAGCATTATGTTGCTATTTCACGCTAGGGTTCTGTGCGAGCGGTGTCCTTTCCAGGTCAAGTTGACCCTTTTGTGCGTCAGACATAATTTATCTGCACTATGGCTTTAAAACATTATAAATTATTTACTGTTTTTCTTCACTAGTATTTCTATTTTAATTCTACATTATTGGCTTTGGTCCATATTTTTATAGCCTGCAATATTTTTGTTAAAGTGCAGAAGTGCAGCTGTTTTTATTTAAGTCTTTGAGTGCAGCATGTAATTTAAATCAAATATTATTTTTATGGGAAGGAAGATTCTCGAATGTTAACCTTGTGCAGGCAAATAGTTGAGTGGCCCAGGAACTCATAGATGCATGGATGACCATGGTTTACTGTATGTATTTCTTGGGGGATCCTTATGTTCAGCAGGGGAATTGTGACATATAATGATGTTCAGGAATATTATAATTTTTTTATATAAATGTTCATTAAAAACGTACGTAAAAATGGACTAGCCCATATCATACCGTGGCTGTCGTAAGAGGCGACAGAAGGAAACCGGAGATGGACAGCAGTTTCTTCTTAATGATAAGTAACTAATAATAAAATAATGCGGTTGCCAACACGCCTGCCAAAACTGGCAACTAAGGGAAATAATGAGATAATCTATATTTAGCAGTGGACTTGTGATGGGCTGGAATGAATCTATTCTTAATCATACGTTCATATTATATTTATGTAAGGCATATAAATTACATTATTCCCATAGAATTTTCATAGAGGGAATAATATTCTTTTCTTGGCCCTTTATTTCGCTTTTATTCAACGAACGCTATGTTTCCAGGATGGCGGCGACATGCGTGGTTCAACCTCTTGATCTTATCAAGACCAGGATGCAGTTGAGTGGTGGGGGGCGTTCATCTTTCGCGGTCGCCGGAGAGATCGTAGCAAGGGAAGGATTCTTTTCCCTGTACACCGGCCTTTCCGCCGGACTCCTGAGACAGGCAACTTACACAACTACTCGTCTCGGTGTCTATAACTGGCTATTTGACGCATATAAAGAGTAAGTATTCGTTTGAATTATATATTTTCGGGTTTTTTTTATAGGATAGGGTGACAAACGTGCACACAGTCCACCTGATGGTAAGTGGTTGCTTTGGCCCATAGACATCTCCATCTATCCTCGTTTGCGAATCAAAATGCAGATGCGTTGTCACCCGTGAGTGACCGTGAATTTGTACAACCGACTACAATATAAATTCTTAAGGGTAATTTAAAAACTACTGGTCAGACCTTGATCAAACTTTGTACAGCACGGCTAGCATGGGCTGGGAATAAATAATTTATCCCCCGGTTATATCCGACCAGAGATAAAATTATCTTGTCCTTATATCAAAGCACGGTAACGGGGAGAAGTATATCCCCATTTGACATGACGAGTAGACATATCCTCCGTCCGTAGCATGGAGCCAATGGAAGATAAAAAAATATGCTTTTTTGACATTTGAATGAGACAATTTTATCCTAGTTCATTGCTTCATTGGACGTGGGTTTAGGTTTATGTATATTCATACAAAAAATCTATTTAAGTCTAACTCTATCTTCCATTTTATCTACTGTGGATATTATATCCACCAGTGTACCCATGCTCGAATGGTGGATAAAACTAAGCGAGGGGATAAATATTTTCCCCTTTCCCTGGGGATAAAGTTGTCTCCTGCCCATGCTAGCAATGCAGGACCATATGAAAAGCACCAGCTTTCAAATAAAAAAAGATTCATCGAAACCGGTTCACTGAGAAAGATGTTATGAGGTAACAAATTAAAAAAAAACATACAGTCGAATTAAGCACCTCCTCCTTTTTGAAGTCGGTTGAAAAATCGGAATTCTTATAGGACCACTTTGTTGTCTAAACGGGTAGAAGAATCAAGTTGAAATTAATATTACATGCTAAGTCTACGGTCCCTTGGAGGTGTTGAAAATTCAAGCTTCTAAGTCGAGGCAAAGATACATCCATTTATGACACATGTTTTGATACCGCATATTCGGTACCCTATGGAATGGGTTTGATGTGTGAGTTCGCGATTTGTACTTCCAGTTCTACTGCTCATCTATGGACCTATGTTTAGCAGTGGGCTTTTATAAAGAGGCTGTAAGGATGATGATGATAACGACGACTTCCGTTGAAGTTCCTAGAATCATGAAATTTAGCAAAAACAAAACAAGGTCGCTTGTCTCAGAAAATTCACAAAATTTGTTGTTATAATCACACATAAAAAGTAAGTATTTTTTTTTTGTACTCTCAAGATAACTCATCATAATCTATAGGGCCTGTTGATCTAATTTGGTAAGGAGCAGGGTATCACAGCACCAGTAAAGGAAAAAAGTGAAATCTGTTGATTTGCAGTTTTTTTTTCTTTGGTAATAGACTCGTACTGTTGTACTTTTGCCAGTGTAAAGTACATTAAGAAATTCTACTTTAAAAAAAATCTTTCAAAACTTTGTACAATTTGTTGATGCGTCACATTTTGACAGATTTTAACGGCAGCTTGAGCTAGCAGATAGTCGATGACGATAGTATTTCAAGGCGCTCAAGCAGACACCTTGTCTTGAGGTTCACATCACCGTCGCATCACTTCTTTCGTCGTTTCCACTAATAGGTCACATGCGGATATTTACTACACAAAGTCGCGCAATACACTAACGTAACAAAATCTAATTGAAGGCATTATACTGGGTTATTTTTCAAAGAATAGCCAACAGTTTTTGAAAATACGAGTAAATAAGACTTCTACTTTTATTTGAAATTATCCCAAATTGAAAGTGATTTATGGGCAACAACTATGCGTACGCGCGTTTTTCTGTTTGCAGGTAATTCAATTCACAACGTTTTTACCTACCGAACGACCCTTACAAAATGTGCGCAGTAAAATCAATCTCAGTTAGTCAAAATCAAAAGTTAGTCAAAATCAGTTTTTTTATAGAAGAGGGGGCAAACGAGCATGCGGCTCACCTGATGGTAAGTGACTACCGCCGCCCATGAACACTGCAACACCACTGCATTACCACGCATTTTGAATTTAAAAGATAAAAAGGACAGAATGTTTGAGATTTTTTTCAATGAATTTTTCTTCACCATTTGCCTATATTACTTATTCTGAACCTTCTCTGCAAATTTGGCCGGTTGTTGCAAAATAACACTGTGTATTATTAATATTTCTTTGCGATTATAAACTTAAATTCGCAGTTATAGTATCAACCATAATGTATGTATGTGATACCGTTTTTCGCCTACAAAGGAGTCAATTTCTTTTTGTATTGAAAATGGGCCCACCACCGTAACCAGGCGTAGCTTAATGAAACACGTCGATTTATTTCTTATAACCAATAGATTACAATAGTAATATTGGTTTAACCGTATCTAACGGGAATACTGAGAAATTAACAATTTTAAATATGAATATCACAATAACCAAAAACAAACTAAAAGCGATTGTCTAGTAGTTTTCACTGTTAAAATAGTGCACCGGTCAATAATTAATAGTATAAAAGAAAGTTGTAGGTACATTCAGCATTTATAGGTGCTTTAAGGTTATTGGAATGGTTTTTTAGTAGTTCGTTCTTTATACGCATTTTTTTCATATTACCAATTCACGAATATCAAAATTAACTTTTTTTTCAGATTTTATTATTTTATCCGATTACATTTTGATAAAATCTTTAGGCCGTTTACTATAATAAATTGGTGTATTTTTATTGTGTAATAAAATTAAGTTACGTTACAATTTCTAGTGGGCCCAAAAACGATTGTCTTCTTTGTTTGTCCTTCAGTCAGTCTTACCTTTTCTATAGAGCAACGTGCGGTGCTTACCTTACCTCATAATTTCAGTAGGTTTACCATTTTGGTGAAAGTGCCTACTTCTCTAGGTGTTTACGCTGATATATACGTACGTATTGTATATATGTAAATGAATATTATCTTTGTTAATTTACGGAATACGACGAGGCATTGCAACATAGTCCTCAGGGATGACAACGCATCGTCATCGAGATTAGAGATGTCTATGGGCTACAGCCAGCATCCGCTTACCATCAGGTGAACTGTGTGTGTGTGTGTGTGTGTGTGTGTGTGTGTGTGTGTGTGTGTGTGTGTCTGTCTGTGTGTGACACCCTTATTCTATAAAGAACACGATATACTAAATATGGTTTTTTGTTTGGGCTAAAACCTTAAAATCAGACGCATTAGGCAAGTCCATTGGCTACCGACTAAGCAGTTGTTAATCATACTTTGTGACAGTGAACGTATGCAGTTATCAGTATTGTAATCCGAACAATTGCTTATTACATCATATCGTTAAGATAGCATGCCTGTCGCTCATAGTTACTAGGGTTTTGGCGTTTTACACTAGTGTTAGTCAAAAGTTTACAAGTTTGGCCTGAACAGTTTTTGAGTTTTTGATTAGATTTTGTTAGATAAGGTATTTTTTTTAAAGAATAGCATAGCGGTGACAAACGAGCATACATTCCAACTGATGGTAAGGTAATGCTGTGGCCCATAGACGTCTACATTTGTTCTCGATTAAGAATTCAGATGCGGTCGGTCGCAGAAAAAAGTCATGGTTATGTAACATCCGGGAGTGGACGGAAAACGCGAGTGTCGCCGAACTGTTTCGAGTTCTCTAAGCTTACTGCAAGAAGAATTAGATGCGTTGTCAGTCCTGATGATTAAGATGGAATGCTTTGTTTCCAGTAAAAAAAGGCTCTTAAGTAGTAGTTTCGTGAACATTGAGATTCCCGTTCGCAGCGCAAGACGTAATGCTCCTTTGATGCTGATCCCCATCACTAGATATGTCTTGTGTATACCGAATCTAGCACTAGGTAGTACCCAACACCTGACGAAAGCCATCGGATTAGGGTTGCCAATTTAATTACGCGAGAAATAAAGTAAGTACATTAAGGTCGTAGAGCTAAAATAAAAAGTATTTTAGGAAAGTAAAGAGTATTTTTTTGAAGTTTAAAACACTAAAAAAGCTTTAATTTCTTGGGCAATTAAACAACTTAATATCATTTTTAAAATGTTCGTAAGGCTCTCTACAATTAAAAATTTCGAAATTTCGAAGTTAAAATAAATGAAGAGCTCATTTTTATTATATTTATAGAAGCCTTATTTCAGATTTTATGGCTCCGGATACCAGCGATGATGATAACAGTATTATGTATACTTTTTTAATAGTACTGTAAACACTAATGAGATAACAAAATAAAGTATAATACTGTTTTTAACAATATGGTTGGCAACCCTACTCGATTATGACTACGACTCCCATACTCGCCTCTTACGACACTCGCGGGGCTAATTTTTTTTAATAATAAATACTATTTATGCTTATACACTATGTACTATTTATGCTATATATTTATTAATATTCTCTTAAGCCACTCCTGGTAAACTTCAAATACTTGTGTTAGGAGTGGTTATTTGGAGTTCGCGGTTCGCACCCTGCCATTAGGCTACCGTCGCTTAAAAATGTGTAACTGGTTGATGTATTCATTTACGTCACCACCACACATCTTAAGTTGAATACACTTGTAAATATTAACTGTGTAGATTATCCCTTATTACCATAATACATATTGTAAATCTTACGATCACGATTTGCGGTTACCCTAACCTAATTTACTTAGATAATGTGTTTTGCAATAGGCATAGCATCATTATCATCATCACAGGCCTTCGCAAGTCCACTGCTGAACATAGGCCTCCACCAAGGAACGCCACAAAGCACTGTTCTGAGCCTGCTTGTCTGACTTCCTGCATGTCTTACTAGGTCGTCACTTCATCTAGTGGGAGGCTGCCCTACACTTTGCCTACCGGTACGAGGCTGCCACTCGAGAACCTTTCTTCCCCACTGGTTGTCGGTTCTTAGATCTATATGGCCGACCCATTACCAACCTCAGCTTACTAATCCGTAGGCATGGCATAGGCACTATGAAACATCATGCCAATCTCATAAAATAATTTTAACATCAACACTATGGTTTGAGGATTCCCGACAATTTCAAAGTGCCGGGACACGGGACAGCCTATAATCAAAGTCCGGGGAATTCCCGGAACTTCGAGACTTAAGAAAGAACTTTTTATTTTTTTTTAAGATGGGTAAGCCTTTTTTGAAGAATTTTAATTGAGTTAATTTCTGGTGAAACGTATTAAAAAGAGACAATTTTTTGTAAAAATCAACAATTATTAAACAATTAAACAGAAAATTAAATAACTTTAACGTTAATTTCAGTCTTAATAATTGCTTTGTTTATTTCTTTTAGTCACACACAGATGCACTTCTAAACAGTTAAATCTTATAGTTATGAAACGAACTTAGTTAAAAATCATACCTAATTCTTAATAACTTTACTATTTCTAATCATTGTTCATAATTTCATTGTTAATTCTCATAATCACATATTTGTTTAATTTATTGTGTTGCGTACTCAGTAGTTACGTAGTAGACCAAGTAAATTATTCATTAAACTAACACATGGCGCTAAGCTCCTTCAACTATTTGAAAATAAAAATGATTACATAACAATTTCGACAATCTTGTCTCGTCTCGAGTCTCGACCCGAAAGTCCCGGGCCCCGAGACAAATTACGAAAGTTCCGGGATTTCGAGACACGAGACGTCCCGGGACCCAAATCCTAATCAACAGGTAAATCCGCCGCTGCAGATCCTTAATTTTACTTATTATTGCCATTACTGCATATTATTTTTTATAGAATAAGGGCGACAAGGGAGCACACCATCTACCTGATGGTAAGTGGATATTGTGGCCCAAAAACATTTATCGACGATTAAGAATCAAAATGCAGATGAGCTGTCACCCTGAGCACTAAGATGGATTACATCTTACTCAGTAAAAAGAGTTTTTGGTTCTATACACTCACCATACGAAACACGGCAGCGTTAAACTGCTATTTTACGCTGGTGTTCTGTTCTCACAGCTGGAGAGCGTGGAGACGCTCTCGCGTGGTTCTACCCCATTCGACCCGATTTGTTCGTGCTACAAACCTAATATAGTGTAGTGCAGTGTAGCTCTACCACATATGTTGTAGAGTCACGCTGCAACTATGTGTTGGTGTTTCGTCAGTTTTATTTAAATTAATTATACAGTTTCATTTTACGTAAGTGATTCGTGACCGAGACGTATGCTTATCTGCGCTAGAGCTCATGTCTCATTTATATTTTCGTCATTTGCAAAATGTAAATATATTATGCATTCTTTCAGATTTCTAAAAATAACAATGGAATTTGCCACTTTTGTGTTGTAGTCAATGCATTAACATTACAGCATATGTTATTGTGCCATCAACTTGTGACATTATGATCTCTTGCGTTGCCAGTTTTGATAACACCATTGTGTGGTAATGATAACTAGCATCTTCGGACGTCAACCAATATACGCGTTTTAACTGACTTCAAAATAATTTAAAATTAAAAATTTTGTACAACCGCCTTCAATATAAACTATTAAGAATAATTCAAAAACTATTGGTCAGACCTTGATTAAATTTATATGGGATCATATGAGAAGCATCAGCTTTTAAATAAAAAAATGATCATCAAAATCGGTTTACGCTGAAAAAAGTTATGAGGTACCTAACCCACATACATAAGAAAAGAACATGCAGTCGAATTAAGTAACTCCTTTCTGAAGTCGGTACAAAAGCAGGAGGCTCTCAATTCGATTGCATTTTTTATGCGTGTCTTCAGAACCTTTTTCTAAGTTAACCGATTTGGATGATTCTTTTACCTAAGCTGGTGCTTATCATATGTTCCCATATAAATTTGATCAAGATCTTAGAGGTAGTTTTCTACCGACTTCTAAAAAGAGACAGTACTCAATTCGACTGTATGTTTTTTCCCTTTTTTCTGTGTGTTACCTCATAACTTTTTTCTGGGTTAACCGATTTCAATGATTCTATTTTTGTTTGAAAGCTGGTGCATCTCATGTGGCTCCATATAAATTTGATCAAAGTCTGACCAATAATTTTTGAGTTATTCTTAATAATTTATATTGAAGTCATCATCATCATCATCATTACAACCCTTCACAAGTCCACTGCTGAACATAGGCCTCTCCCAAGGAATGCCACAAAGCACGGTCCTGAGCCACCTGCATCCATCGACTTCCTGCACATCTCACCAGGTCGTCACTCCATCTAGTGGGGGGACGCCCAACACTTCGCCTGCCCGTACGAGGCTGCCACTCAAGAACCTTTTTTCCCCATCGGTTGTCGGTTCTTCGAGCTATATGGCCGGCCCATTGCCACTTGAGCTTACTAATCCGTTTGGCTATGCCGGTCACTCTGGTTCTACTGCGGATATCCTCATTTCTGAGTTTATCACGCAAAGAAACTCCGAGCATAGCCCTCTTCATAGCTCGCTGAGCGACCTTGAGCTTCCGCATCCGGCCAGCAGTGAAGGACCACGTCTCAGTTCCGTATGTCATCACTGGCAACACGCACTGGTTGTACAGTCTCGTTTTCAAGTTTTGAGGTATACCTGACGAGAAGATGTGCCGTAATTTCCCGAACGCTGCCCAACCGAGTTGAATCCGTCGATTGACTTCTCGGTCGAAGTTGGACTTACCTAGTCGGACTATTTGTCTCAGCTAAACATACTCGTCAACAACTTCGAGCTTAGTGTTCCCAACAACTACCGGCGTAGGTGTGACATGGAAATTAAACATGATCTTTGTTTTGTCCATGTTCATCTTAAGACCTATCCGTTGGGAAGCACTATTGAGGTCATTGAGCATAGTGCTTAGGTCCTCCAGCGATTCTGCCATAAGGACTATGTCGTCGGCAAATCGATGGTGAATGATGTACTCGCCATTGATGTTGACACCGTATCCTTTCCAGTCCAGAAGCTTGAAAACGTCTTCCAATGCAGCGGTGAAGAGTTTCGGGGATATGACGTCACCCTGTCTTACAATTGCACCTCTCTGCAATTGGATAGGTTTCGTACTCTGGTTCTGTACTCGGATAGCCATCGTAGCCCTACTGTACAAGCACTTCAGCACTTCGATATACCGACAGTCAACTTGGCACCGCTGAAGGGACTGTTGCACCGACAAATTTCGAAATTTTGAAATTTCAAATTCAAATTTCATAGTCCACATACGCCAGACATAGTGGCAAATTGTACTCCTCTGACTTCTGTACAATTTGCCGAAGGGTATGTATGTGGTCTATAGTGCTAAAGCCCTTTCAGAAACCGGCTTGTTTGGGAGGCTGGAAGTCGTCAAGTCTGCGCGCGATACGATTCGTAATGACTCTCGAAAACAGCACGTAGACGCGGCTCAGAAGGGAAATTGGTCTGTAGTTCTTCAAGAGAGCGTTGTCGCCTTTCTTGAAGAACAAGACCACCGCACTTCTGCTGCACGCCTCCGGTGTAATGCCACCATGGAGGACGGAATTAAAGAGCTTCTGAAGGACTTCAAGTACCGGTTTTCCACCCGCTTTCAGAAGCTCCGCTGTAATTCCATCCTCGCCTGGGGCCTTGCCGTTTTTAAGGTGCTGGAGAGCCATTCTAATCTCGCTCAGACTGACGTCCGGGATATCATCGGAATAATGTCGGATAAGACTCGCTCTTGGATCGTTACTCACACTTGCGTGCGGCTCCAACGTTGACGTGTACAGCTGCCCATAGAACCTCTCAATCTCACTCAAAATCTCAGGTGCCCCGGAAACGATGCTGCCACACTCGGCCTTCAGCTTGTCATTCATATCGTCCACTTCATTGCAGTCTTCTAGGCACTGAAAACGGTTTTGTAACTCAAGCTGAAAGGTTTCGGGACTTTGGATTAGAGCACGAGGGGGACGGAGCGTTGACTTCATTAGACGAGACCTCTCCAACTTAACTTTTAGGTTCAGTGTGCCTCTAACCATTCGGTGATCGCTGCTGGTTTTCACCCTCGCGATCAGTGAGACATCACTGAACAGTTGTCGTCTGGTCGTCATAATGAAGTCAATCTCATTTTTTGTCGAACCGTCGGGGCTCGACCAGGTCCACTTCCTGTGGGGCCGCTTCTGGAAGAAAGAGTTCATCATAAAAGAGTCCCTCTTTCTCCATGAAGTCGGCCAGCTGCTGGTCCTTTGGGTTCCGTTGCCCTATTCCAAATTTCCCTACTTTCAGCTCACCATTCTCTCTTGTGCCTAGTTTTGCATTGAAGTCTCCCATTAACACCGTATATTGGGTTTTGGAGGAATGCATGGCTCTAGAGATAACCTCATACATTTCCTCCACCTCCTCATCGGGGTGTGCCGAGGTTGGTGCGTAAACCTGTATGACCTTCAGCGAATACCGTTTGGTAATTCTGAGTATAAGGTACGCAACACTCGTCGACACACTCCCAATCTTTACAACGTTGTTAACGAGAGACTTGTGGACGATAAATGCGACACCTCCTCGGGACAGATGGTCGCCCTCCCGGTAATAGAACAAGTTGCCGGATTCGAGGATTACTGTTTCCTCCCCCTCTCTTCGAACTTCGGATAATCCTATAATATGCTAGCGTAACTTGTTTATC